>CM075881.1:10573792-10835373 GCA_038021265.1 Cyprinella venusta | reverse complement strand
TGCCGAGATATCGGATGTCAAAGTTTTGACCTGAAAAAAAAAAACATAAGGGTAACACTGTCGTTTTTGGCCGAAATTTTGACCCCCTCCGATCTTCTTGAAACTCTGGATTCTGACAGAGGGCCACGAGACTTCGACCAGCGCGCAAAAATGGAGGCTCTAGACCCTTCCAGAGCCGAGATATCGGATGTCAAAGTTTTGACCTGAAAAAAAAAACATAAGGGGTAACACTGTCGTTTTTGGCCGAAATTTTGACCCCCTCCGATCTTCTTGAAACTCTGGATTCTGACAGAGGGCCACGAGACTTCGACCAGCGCGCAAAAATGGAGGCTCTAGACCCTTCCAGAGCAGAGATATCGGATGTCTAAAGTTTTGACCTGAAAAAAAAAACATAAGGGGTAACACTGTCGTTTTTGGCCGAAATTTTGACCCCCTCCGATCTTCTTGAAACTCTGGATTCTGACAGAGGGCCACGAGACTTCGACCAGCGCGCAAAAATGGAGGCTCTAGACCCTTCCAGAGCTGAGATATCGGATGTCAAAGTTTTGACCTGAAAAAAAAACATAAGGGGTAACACTGTCGTTTTGGCCGAAATTTTGACCCCCTCCGATCTTCTTGAAACTCTGGATTCTGACAGAGGGCCACGAGACTTCGACCAGCGCGCAAAAATGGAGGCTCTAGACCCTTCCAGAGCCGAGATATCGGATGTCAAAGTTTTGACCCGAAAAAAAAACATAAGGGGTAACACTGTCGTTTTTGGCCGAAATTTTGACCCCCTCCGATCTTCTTGAAACTCTGGATTCTGACAGAGGGCCACGAGACTTCGACCAGCGCGCAAAAATGGAGGCTCTAGACCCATCCAGAGCCGAGATATCGGATGTCAAAATTTTGACCTGAAAAAAAAAAAACATAAGGGGTAACACTGTCGTTTTTGGCCGAAATTTTGACCCCCTCCGATCTTCTTGAAACTCTGGATTCTGACAGAGGGCCACGAGACTTTGACCAGCGCGCAAAAATGGAGGCTCTAGACCCTTCCAGAGCCGAGATATCGGACGTCAAAGTTTTGACCTGAAAAAAAACATAAGGGGTAACACTGTTGTTTTTGGCCGAAATTTTTGACCCCCTTCGATCTTCTTGAAACTCTGGATTCTGACAGAGGGCCACGAGACTTCAACCAGCGCGCAAAATTGAGGCTCTAGACCCTTCCAGAGCCGAGATATCGGATGTCAAAGTTTTGACCTGAAAAAAAAACATAAGGGGTAACACTGTCGTTTTTGGCCTAAATTTTTGACCCCCTCCGATCTTCTTGAAACTCTGGATTCTGACAGAGGGCCACGAGACTTCGACCAGCGCGCAAAAATGGAGCTCTAGACCCTTCCAGAGCCGAGATATCGGATGTCAAGTTTTGACCCGAAAAAAAAAAACATAAGGGGTAACACTGTCGTTTTTGGCCGAAATTTTGACCCCCTCCGATCTTCTTGAAACTCTGGATTCTGACAGAGGGCCACGAGACTTCGACCAGCGCGCAAAAATGGAGGCTTTAGACCCTTCCAGAGCCGAGATATCGGATGTCAAAGTTTTGACCTGAAAAAAAAAACATAAGGGGTAACACTGTCGTTTTTTGCCGAAAATTTGACCCCCTCCGATCTTCTTGAAACTCTGGATTCTGACAGAGGGCCACGAGACTTCGACCAGCGCGCAAAAAATGGAGGCTCTAGACCCTTCCAGAGCCGAGATATCGGATGTCAAGTTGTGACCCGGAAAAAAAACATAAGGGGTAACACTGTCGTTTTTGGCCGAAATTTTGACCCCCTCCGATCTTCTTGAAACTCTGGATTCTGACAGAAGGCCACGAGAATTCGACCAGCGCGCAAAAATGGAGGCTCTAGACCCTTCCAGAGCCGAGATATCGGATGTCAAAGTTTTGACCTGAAAAAAAAAACATAAGGGGTAACACTGTCGTTTTGGCCGAAATTTTGTCCCCCTCTGATCTTCTTGAAACTCTGGATTCTGACAGAGGTTCACGAGACTTCGACCAGCGCGCAAAAATGGAGGCTCTAGACCCCTCCAGAGCCGAGATATCGGATGTCAAAGTTTTGACCCGAAAAAAAAAACATAAGGGGTAACACTGTCATTTTTGGCCGAAATTTTGACCCCCTCCGATCTTCTTGAAACTCTGGATTCTGACAGAAGGCCACGAGACTTCGACCAGCGCGCAAAAATGGAGGCTCTAGACCCTTCCAGAGCCGAGATATCGGATGTCAAAGTTTTGACCTGAAAAAAAAAACATAAGGGGTAACACTGTCGTTTTTGGCCGAAATTTTGACCCCCTCCGATCTTCTTGAAACTCTGGATTCTGACAGAGGGCCATGAGACTTCGACCAGCGCGCAAAAATGGAGGCTCTAGACCCTTCCAGAGCCGAGATATCGGATGTCAAAGTTTTGACCTGAAAAAAAAACATAAGGGGTAACTCTGTCGTTTTTTGCCAAAATTTTGACCCCCTCCGATCTTCTTGAAACTCTGGATTCTGACAGAGGGCCACGAGACTTCGACCAGCGCGCAAAAATGGAGGCTCTAGACCCTTCCAGAGCCGAGATATCGGATGTCAAAGTTGTGACCCGGAAAAAAAACATAAGGGGTAACACTGTCGTTTTTGGCCGAAATTTTGACCCCCTCCGATCTTCTTGAAACTCTGGATTCTGACAGAAGGCCACGAGAATTCGACCAGCGCGCAAAAATGGAGGCTCTAGACCCTTCCAGAGCCGAGATATCGGATGTCAAAGTTTTGACCTGAAAAAAAAACATAAGGGGTAACACTGTCGTTTTTGGCCGAAATTTTGACCCCCTCTGATCTTCTTGAAACTCTGGATTCTGACAGAGGTTCACGAGACTTCGACCAGCGCGCAAAAATGGAGGCTCTAGACCCCTCCAGAGCCGAGATATCGGATGTCAAAGTTTTGACCCGAAAAAAAAACATAAGGGGTAACACTGTCATTTTTGGCCGAAATTTTGACCCCCTCCGATCTTCTTGAAACTCTGGATTCTGACAGAAGGCCACGAGACTTCGACCAGCGCGCAAAAATGGAGGCTCTAGACCCTTCCAGAGCCGAGATATCGGATGTCAAAGTTTTGACCTGAAAAAAAAAACATAAGGGGTAACACTGTCGTTTTTGGCCGAAAGTTTGACCCCCTCCGATCTTCTTGAAACTCTGGATTCTGACAGAGGGCCACGAGACTTCGACCAGCGCGCAAAAATGGAGGCTCTAGACCCTTCCAGAGCCGAGATATCGGACGTCAAAGTTTTGACCTGAAAAAAAAACATAAGGGGTAACACTGTTGTTTTTGGCCGAAATTTTGACCCCCTTCGATCTTCTTGAAACTCTGGATTCTGACAGAGGGCCACGAGACTTCGACCAGCGCGCAAAAATTGAGGCTCTAGACCCTTCCAGAGCCGAGATATCGGATGTCAAAGTTTTGACCTGAAAAAAAAAACATAAGGGGTAACACTGTCGTTTTTGGCCGAAATTTTGACCCCCTCCGATCTTCTTGAAACTCTGGATTCTGACAGAGGGCCACGAGACTTCGACCAGCGCGCAAAAATGGAGGCTCTAGACCCTTCCAGAGCCGAGATATCGGATGTCAAAGTTTTGACCCGAAAAAAAAAAACATAAGGGGTAACACTGTCGTTTTTGACCGAAATTTTGACCCCCTCCGATCTTCTTGAAACTCTGGATTCTGACAGAGGGCCACGAGACTTCGACCAGCGCGCAAAAATGGAGGCTCTAGACCCTTCCAGAGCCGAGATATCGGATGTCAAAGTTTTGACCTGAAAAAAAAAAAAACATAAGGGGTAACACTGTTGTTTTTGGCCGAAATTTTGACCCCCTCCGATCTTCTTGAAACTCTGGATTCTGACAGAGGGCCACGAGACTTCGACCAGCGCGCAAAAATGGAGGCTCTAGACCCTTCCAGAGCCGAGATATCGGATGTCAAAGTTGTGACCCGGAAAAAAAACATAAGGGGTAACACTGTCGTTTTTGGCCGAAATTTTGACCCCCTCCGATCTTCTTGAAACTCTGGATTCTGACAGAAGGCCACGAGAATTCGACCAGCGCGCAAAAATGGAGGCTCTAGACCCTTCCAGAGCCGAGATATCGGATGTCAAAGTTTTGACCTGAAAAAAAACATAAGGGGTAACACTGTCGTTTTTGGCCGAAATTTTGACCCCCTCTGATCTTCTTGAAACTCTGGATTCTGACAGATGTTCACGAGACTTCGACCAGCGCGCAAAAATGAGGCTCTAGACCCCTCCAGAGCCGAGATATCGGATGTCAAAGTTTTGACCCGAAAAAAAAAACATAAGGGGTAACACTGTCATTTTTGGCCGAAATGTTGACCCCCCTCCGATCTTCTTGAAACTCTGGATTCTGACAGAAGGCCACGAGACTTCGACCAGCGCGCAAAAATGGAGGCTCTAGACCCTTCCAGAGCCGAGATATCGGATGTCAAAGTTTTGACCTGAAAAAAAACATAAGGGGTAACACTGTCGTTTTTGGCCGAAAGTTTGACCCCCTCCGATCTTCTTGAAACTCTGGATTCTGACAGAGGGCCACGAGACTTCGACCAGCGCGCAAAAATGGAGGCTCTAGACCCTTCCAGAGCCGAGATATCGGATGTCAAAGTTGTGACCCGAAAAAAAAAAACATAAGGGGTAACACTGTCGTTTTTGGCAAAAATTTTGACCCCCTCCGATCTTCTTGAAACTCTGGATTCTGACAGAGGGCCATGAGACTTCGACCAGCGCGCAAAAATGGAGGCTCTAGACCCTTCCAGAGGCGAGATATCGGACGTCAAAGTTTTGACCCGAAAAAAAAAACATAAGGGGTAACACTGTTGTTTTTGGCCGAAATTTTGACCCCCTCCGATCTTCTTGAAACTCTGGATTCTGACAGAGGGCCACGAGACTTCGACCAGCGCGCAAAAATGGAGGCTCTAGACCCTTCCAGAGCCGAGATATCGGATGTCAAAGTTTTGACCTGAAAAAAAAACATAAGGGGTAACACTGTCGTTTTTGGCCGAAATTTTGACCCCCTCCGATCTTCTTGAAACTCTGGATTCTGACAGAGGGCCACGAGACTTCGACCAGCGCGCAAAAATGGAGGCTCTAGACCCTTCCAGAGCCGAGATATCGGATGTCAAAGTTTTGACCTGAAAAAAAAAACATAAGGGGTAACACTGTCGTTTTTGGCCGAAATTTTGACCCCCTCCGATCTTCTTGAAACTCTGGATTCTGACAGAGGGCCACGAGACTTCGACCAGCGCGCAAAAATGGAGGCTCTAGACCCTTCCAGAGCCGAGATATCGGATGTCAAAGTTTTGACCTGAAAAAAAAACATAAGGGGTAACACTGTCGTTTTTGGCCGAAATTTTGACCCCCTCCGATCTTCTTGAAACTCTGGATTCTGACAGAGGGCCACGAGACTTCGACCAGCGCGCAAAAATGGAGGCTCTAGACCCTTCCAGAGCCGAGATATCGGATGTCAAAGATTTGACCTGAAAAAAAAAAACATAAGAGGTAACACTGTCGTTTTTGGCCGAAATTTTGACCCCCTCCGATCTTCTTGAAACTCTGGATTCTGACAGAGGGCCACGAGACTTCGACCAGCGCACAAAAATGGAGGCTCTAGACCCTTCCAGAGCCGAGATATCGGATGTCAAAGTTTTGACCTGAAAAAAAAACATAAGGGGTAACACTGTCGTTTTTGGCCGAAATTTTGACCCCCTCCGATCTTCTTGAAACTCTGGATTCTGACAGAGGGCCACGAGACTTCGACCAGCGCGCAAAAATGGAGGCTCTAGACCCTTCCAGAGCCGAGATATCGGATGTCAAAGTTTTGACCTGAAAAAAAACATAAGGGGTAACACTGTCGTTTTTGGCCGAAATTTTGACCCCCTCCGATCTTCTTGAAACTCTGGATTCTGACAGAGGGCCACGAGACTTCGACCAGCGCGCAAAAATGGAGGCTCTAGACCCTTCCAGAGCCGAGATATCGGATGTCAAAGTTTTGACCTGAGAAAAAAAACATAAGGGGTAACACTGTCGTTTTTGGCCGAAATTTTAACCCCCTCCGATCTTCTTGAAACTCTGGATTCTGACAGAGGGCCACGAGACTTCGACCAGCGCGCAAAAATGGAGGCTCTAGACCCTTCCAGAGCCGAGATATCGGATGTCAAAGTTTTGACCTGAAAAAAAAACATAAGGGGTAACACTGTCGTTTTTGGCCGAAATTTTGAACCCCTCCGATCTTCTTGAAACTCTGGATTCTGACAGAGGGCCACGAGACTTCGACCAGCGCGCAAAAATGGAGGCTCTAGACCCTTCCAGAGCCGAGATATCGGATGTCAAAGTTTTGACCTGAAAAAAAAAACATAAGGGGTAACACTGTCGTTTTTGGCCGAAATTTTGACCCCCTCCGATCTTCTTGAAACTCTGGATTCTGATAGAGGGCCACGAGACTTCGACCAGCGCGCAAAAATGGAGGCTCTAGACCCTTCCAGAGCCGAGATATCGGATGTCAAAGTTTTGACCTGAAAAAAAAACATAAGGGGTAACACTGTCGTTTTTGGCCGAAATTTTGACCCCCTCCGATCTTCTTGAAACTCTGGATTCTGACAGAGGGCCACGAGACTTCGACCAGCGCGCAAAAATGGAGGCTCTAGACCCTTCCAGAGCCGAGATATCGGATGTCAAAGTTTTGACCTGAAAAAAAAAACATAAGGGGTAACACTGTCGTTTTTGGACGAAATTTTGACCCCCTCCGATCTTCTTGAAACTCTGGATTCTGACAGAGGGCCACGAGACTTCGACCAGCGCGCAAAAATGGAGGCTCTAGACCCTTCCAGAGCCGAGATATCGGATGTCAAAGTTTTGACCTGAAAAAAAAACATAAGGGGTAACACTGTCGTTTTTGGCCGAAATTTTGACCCCCTCCGATCTTCTTGAAACTCTGGATTCTGACAGAGGGCCACGAGACTTCGACCAGCGCGCAAAAATGGAGGCTCTAGACCCTTCCAGAGCCGAGATATCGGATGTCAAAGTTTTGACCTGAAAAAAAAAACATAAGGGGTAACACTGTCGTTTTTGGCCGAAATTTTGACCCCCTCCGATCTTCTTGAAACTCTGGATTCTGACAGAGGACCACGAGACTTCGACCAGCGCGCAAAAATGGAGGCTCTAGACCCTTCCAGAGCCGAGATATCGGATGTCAAAGTTTTGACCTGAAAAAAAAAACATAAGGGGTAACACTGTCGTTTTGGCCGAAATTTTGACCCCCTCCGATCTTCTTGAAACTCTGGATTCTGACAGAGGGCCACGAGACTTCGACCAGCGCGCAAAAATGGAGGCTCTAGACCCTTCCAGAGCCGAGATATCGGATGTCAAAGTTTTGACCTGAAAAAAAAACATAAGGGGTAACACTGTCGTTTTTGGCCGAAATTTTGACCCCCTCCGATCTTCTTGAAACTCTGGATTCTGACAGAGGGCCACGAGACTTCGACCAGCGCGCAAAAATGGAGGCTCTAGACCCTTCCAGAGCCGAGATATCGGATGTCAAAGTTTTGGACCTGAAAAAAAAACATAAGGGGTAACACTGTCGTTTTTGGCCGAAATTTTGACCCCCTCCGATCTTCTTGAAACTCTGGATTCTGACAGAGGGCCACGAGACTTCGACCAGCGCGCAAAAATGGAGGCTCCAGACCCTTCCAGAGCCGAGATATCGGATGTCAAAGTTTTGACCTGAAAAAAAAAACATAAGGGGTAACACTGTCGTTTTTGGCCGAAATTTTGACCCCCTCCGATCTTCTTGAAACTCTGGATTCTGACAGAGGGCCACGAGACTTCGACCAGCGCGCAAAAATGGAGGCTCTAGACCCTTCCAGAGCCGAGATATCGAAGGTCAAAATTTGGACCTGAAAAAAAAAACATAAGGGGTAACACTGTCATTTTTTTTTTGGCCGAAATTTTGACCCCCTCCGATCTTCTTGAAACTCTGGATTCTGACAGAGGGCCACGAGACTTCGACCAGCGCGCAAAAATGGAGGCTCTAGATCCTTCCAGAACCGAGATATCGAAGGTCAAAATTTGGACCTGAAAAAAAAACATAAGGGGTAACACTGTCATTTTTTTTTTTCGGCCGAAATTTTGACCCCCTCCGATCTTCTTGAAACTCTAGATTCTGACAGAGGGCCACGAGACTTCGACCAGCGCGCAAAAATGGAGGCTCTAGACCTTTCCAGAGCCAAGATATCGGATGTCAAAGTTTTGACCTGAAAAAAAAACATAAGGGGTAACACTGTCGTTTTTGGCCGAAATTTTGACCCCCTCCGATCTTCTTGAAACTCTGGATTCTGACAGAGGGCCACGAGACTTCGACCAGCGCGCAAAAATGGAGGCTCTAGACCCTTCCAGAGCCGAGATATCGGATGTCAAAGTTTTGACCTGAAAAAAAAAACATAAGGGGTAACACTGTCGTTTTTGGCTGAAATTTTGACCCCCTCCGATCTTCTTGAAACTCTGGATTCTGACAGAGGGCCACGAGACTTCGACCAGCGCGCAAAAATGGAGGCTCTTGACCCTTCCAGAGCCGAGATATCGGATGTCAAAGTTTTGACCTGAAAAAAAAACATAAGGGGTAACACTGTCGTTTTTGGCCGAAATTTTGACCCCCTCCGATCTTCTTGAAACTCTGGATTCTGACAGAGGGCCACGAGACTTCGACCAGCGCGCAAAAATGGAGGCTCTAGACCCTTCCAGAGCCGAGATATCGGATGTCAAAGTTTTGACCTGAAAAAAAAAAAACCATAAGGGGTAACACTGTCGTTTTTGGCCGAAATTTTGACCCCCTCCGATCTTCTTGAAACTCTGGATTCTGACAGAGGGCCACGAAACTTCGACCAGCGCTCAAAAATGGAGGCTCCAGACCCTTCCAGAGCCGAGATATCGGATGTCAAAGTTTTGACCTGAAAAAAAAAACATAAGGGGTAACACTGTCGTTTTTGGCCGAAATTTTGACCCCCTCCGATCTTCTTGAAACTCTGGATTCTGACAGAGGGCCACGAGACTTCGACCAGCGCGCAAAAATGGAGGCTCTAGACCCTTCCAGAGCCGAGATATCGGATGTGAAAGTTTTGACCTGAAAAAAAAAACATAAGGGGTAACACTGTCGTTTTTGGCCGAAATTTTGACCCCCTCCGATCTTCTTGAAACTCTGGATTCTGATAGAGGGCCACGAGACTTCGACCAGCGCGCAAAAATGGAGGCTCTAGACCCTTCCAGAGCCGAGATATCGGATGTCAAAGTTTTGACCTGAAAAAAAACATAAGGGGTAACACTGTCGTTTTTGGCCGAAATTTTGACCCCCTCCGATCTTCTTGAAACTCTGGATTCTGACAGAGGGCCACGAGACTTCGACCAGCGCGCAAAAATGGAGGCTCTAGACCCTTCCAGAGCCGAGATATCGGATGTCAAAGTTTTGACCTGAAAAAAAAAACATAAGGGGTAACACTGTCGTTTTTGGCCGAAATTTTGACCCCCTCCGATCTTCTTGAAACTCTGGATTCTGACAGAGGGCCACGAGACTTCGACCAGCGCGCAAAAATGGAGGCTCTAGACCCTTCCAGAGCCGAGATATCGGATGTCAAAGTTTTGACCTGAAAAAAAAAAACATAAGGGGTAACACTGTCGTTTTTGGCCGAAATTTTGACCCCCTCCGATCTTCTTGAAACTCTGGATTCTGACAGAAGGCCACGAGACTTCGACCAGCGCGCAAAATTGGAGGCTCTAGACCCTTCCAGAGCCGAAATATCGGATGTCAAAGTTTTGACCTGAAAAAAAAACATAAGGGGTAACACTGTCGTTTTTGGCCGAAATTTTGACCCCCTCCGATCTTCTTGAAACTCTGGATTCTGACAGAGGGCCACGGGACTTCGACCAGCGCGCAAAAATGGAGGCTCTAGACCCTTCCAGAGCCGAGATATCGGATGTCAAAGTTTTGACCTGAAAAAAAAACATAAGGGGTAACACTGTCGTTTTTGGCCGAAATTTTGACCCCCTCCGATCTTCTTGAAACTCTGGATTCTGAAAGAGGGCCACGAGACTTCGACCAGCGCGCAAAAATGGAGGTTCTAGACCCTTCCAGAGCCGAGATATCGAAGGTCAAAATTTGGACCTGAAAAAAAAAACATAAGGAGTAACACTGTCATTTTTTTTTTGGCCGAAATTTTGACCCCCTCCGTTCTTCTTGAAACTCTGGATTCTGACAGAGGGCCACGAGACTTCGACCAGCGCGCAAAAATGGAGGCTCTAGACCCTTCCAGAGCCGAGATATCGAAGGTCAAAATTTGGACCTGAAAAAAAACATAAGGGGTAACACTGTCGTTTTTGGCCGAAATTTTGACCCCCTCCGATCTTCTTGAAACTCTGGATTCTGACAGAGGGCCACGAGACTTCGACCAGCGCGCAAAAATGGAGGCTCTAGACCCTTCCAGAGGCGAGATATCGGACGTCAAAGTTTTGACCCGAAAAAAAAACATAAGGGGTAACACTGTCGTTTTTGGCCGAAATTTTGACCCCCTCCGATCTTCTTGAAACTCTGGATTCTGACAGAGGGCCACGAGACTTCGACCAGCGCGCAAAAATGGAGGCTCTAGACCCTTCCAGAGCCGAGATATCGGATGTCAAAGTTTTGACCTGAAAAAAAAAACATAAGGGGTAACACTGTCGTTTTTGGCCGAAATTTTGACCCCCTCCGATCTTCTTGAAACTCTGGATTCTGACAGAGGGCCACGAGACTTCGACCAGCGCGCAAAAATGGAGGCTCTAGACCCTTCCAGAGCCGAGATATCGGATGTCAAAGTTTTGACCTGAAAAAAAAAACATAAGGGGTAACACTGTCGTTTTTGGCCGAAATTTTGACCCCCTCCGATCTTCTTGAAACTCTGGATTCTGACAGAGGGCCACGAGACTTCGACCAGCGCGCAAAAATGGAGGCTCTAGACCCTTCCAGAGCCGAGATATCGGATGTCAAAGTTTTGACCCGAAAAAAAAACATAAGGGGTAACACTGTCGTTTTTGGCCGAAATTTTGACCCCCTCCGATCTTCTTGAAACTCTGGATTCTGACAGAGGGCCACGAGACTTCGACCAGCGCGCAAAAATGGAGGCTCTAGACCCATCCAGAGCCGAGATATCGGATGTCAAAATTTTGACCTGAAAAAAAAAAACATAAGGGGTAACACTGTCGTTTTTGGCCGAAATTTTGACCCCCTCCGATCTTCTTGAAACTCTGGATTCTGACAGAGGGCCACGAGACTTCGACCAGCGCGCAAAAATGGAGGCTCTAGACCCTTCCAGAGCCGAGATATCGGATGTCAAAGTTTTGACCTGAAAAAAAAAACATAAGGGGTAACACTGTCGTTTTTGGCCGAAATTTTGACCCCCTCCGATCTTCTTGAAACTCTGGATTCTGACAGAGGGCCACGAGACTTCGACCAGCGCGCAAAAATGGAGGCTCTAGACCCTTCCAGAGCCGAGATATCGGATGTCAAAGTTTTGACCTGAAAAAAAAAACATAAGGGGTAACACTGTCGTTTTTGGCCGAAATTTTGACCCCCTCCGATCTTCTTGAAACTCTGGATTCTGACAGAAGGCCACGAGACTTCGACCAGCGCGCAAAATTGGAGGCTCTAGACCCTTCCAGAGCCGAGATATCGGATGTCAAAGTTTTGACCTGAAAAAAAAACATAAGGGGTAACACTGTCGTTTTTGGCCGAAATTTTGACCCCCTCCGATCTTCTTGAAACTCTGGATTCTGACAGAGGGCCACGGGACTTCGACCAGCGCGCAAAAATGGAGGCTCTAGACCCTTCCAGAGCCGAGATATCGGATGTCAAAGTTTTGACCTGAAAAAAAAACATAAGGGGTAACACTGTCGTTTTTGGCCGAAATTTTGACCCCCTCCGATCTTCTTGAAACTCTGGATTCTGAAAGAGGGCCACGAGACTTCGACCAGCGCGCAAAAATGGAGGTTCTAGACCCTTCCAGAGCCGAGATATCGAAGGTCAAAATTTGGACCTGAAAAAAAAAACATAAGGAGTAACACTGTCATTTTTTTTTGGCCGAAATTTTGACCCCCTCCGTTCTTCTTGAAACTCTGGATTCTGACAGAGGGCCACGAGACTTCGACCAGCGCGCAAAAATGGAGGCTCTAGACCCTTCCAGAGCCGAGATATCGAAGGTCAAAATTTGGACCTGAAAAAAAACATAAGGGGTAACACTGTCGTTTTTGGCCGAAATTTTGACCCCCTCCGATCTTCTTGAAACTCTGGATTCTGACAGAGGGCCACGAGACTTCGACCAGCGCGCAAAAATGGAGGCTCTAGACCCTTCCAGAGGCGAGATATCAGACGTCAAAGTTTTGACCCGAAAAAAAAACATAAGGGGTAACACTGTCGTTTTTGGCCGAAATTTTGACCCCCTCCGATCTTCTTGAAACTCTGGATTCTGACAGAGGGCCACGAGACTTCGACCAGCGCGCAAAAATGGAGGCTCTAGACCCTTCCAGAGCCGAGATATCGGATGTCAAAGTTTTGACCTGAAAAAAAAACATAAGGGGTAACACTGTCGTTTTTGGCCGAAATTTTGACCCCCTCCGATCTTCTTGAAACTCTGGATTCTGACAGAGGGCCACGAGACTTCGACCAGCGCGCAAAAATGGAGGCTCTAGACCCTTCCAGAGCTGAGATATCGGATGTCAAAGTTTTGACCTGAAAAAAAAACATAAGGGGTAACACTGTCGTTTTTGGCCGAAATTTTGACCCCCTCCGATCTTCTTGAAACTCTGGATTCTGACAGAGGGCCACGAGACTTCGACCAGCGCGCAAAAATGGAGGCTCTAGACCCTTCCAGAGCCGAGATATCGGATGTCAAAGTTTTGACCCGAAAAAAAAAAACATAAGGGGTAACACTGTCGTTTTTGGCCGAAATTTTGACCCCCTCCGATCTTCTTGAAACTCTGGATTCTGACAGAGGGCCACGAGACTTCGACCAGCGCGCAAAAATGGAGGCTCTAGACCCTTCCAGAGCCGAGATATCGGACGTCAAAGTTTTGACCTGAAAAAAAAAAACATAAGGGGTAACACTGTTGTTTTTGGCCGAAATTTTGACCCCCTTCGATCTTCTTGAAACTCTGGATTCTGACAGAGGGCCACGAGACTTCGACCAGCGCGCAAAAATTGAGGCTCTAGACCCTTCCAGAGCCGAGATATCGGATGTCAAAGTTTTGACCCGAAAAAAAAACATAAGGGGTAACACTGTCGTTTTTGACCGAAATTTTGACCCCCTCCGATCTTCTTGAAACTCTGGATTCTGACAGAGGGCCACGAGACTTCGACCAGCGCGCAAAAATGGAGGCTCTAGACCCATCCAGAGCCGAGATATCGGATGTCAAAGTTTTGACCTGAAAAAAAAAAACATAAGGGGTAACACTGTCGTTTTTGGCCAAATTTTGACCCCCTCCGATCTTCTTGAAACTCTGGATTCTGACAGAGGGCCATGAGACTTCGACCAGCGCGCAAAAATGGAGGCTCTAGACCGTTCCAGAGGCGAGATACCGGACGTCAAAGTATTGACCCGAAAAAAAAAACATAAGGGGTAACACTGTTGTTTTTGGCCGAAATTTTGACCCCCTCCGATCTTCTTGAAACTCTGGATTCTGACAGAGGGCCACGAGACTTCGACCAGCGCGCAAAAATGGAGGCTCTAGACCCTTCCAGAGCCGAGATATCGGATGTCAAAGTTTTGACCTGAAAAAAAAAAACATAAGGGGTAACACTGTCGTTTTTGGCCGAAATTTTGACCCCCTCCGATCTTCTTGAAACTCTGGATTCTGACAGAGGGCCACGAGACTTCGACCAGCACGCAAAAATGGAGGCTCTAGACCCTTCCAGAGCCGAGATATCGGATGTCAAAGTTGTGACCCGAAAAAAAAAAACATAAGGGGTAACACTGTCGTTTTTGGCCGAAATTTTGACCCCCTCCGATCTTCTTGAAACTCTGGATTCTGACAGAAGGCCACGAGAATTCGACCAGCGCGCAAAAATGGAGGCTCTAGACCCTTCCAGAGCCGAGATATCGGATGTCAAAGTTTTGACCTGAAAAAAAAAACATAAGGGGTAACACTGTCGTTTTTGGCCGAAATTTTGACCCCCTCTGATCTTCTTGAAACTCTGGATTCTGACAGAGGTTCACGAGACTTCGACCAGCGCGCAAAAATGGAGGCTCTAGACCCTTCCAGAGCCGAGATATCGGATGTCAAAGTTTTGACCCGAAAAAAAAACATAAGGGGTAACTCTGTCATTTTTGGCCGAAATTTTGACCCCCTCCGATCTTCTTGAAACTCTGGATTCTGACAGAAGGCCACGAGACTTCGACCAGCGCGCAAAAATGGAGGCTCTAGACCCTTCCAGAGCCGAGATATCGGATGTCAAAGTTTTGACCTGAAAAAAAAACATAAGGGGTAACACTGTCGTTTTTGGCCGAAAGTTTGACCCCCTCCGATCTTCTTGAAACTCTGGATTCTGACAGAGGGCCACGAGACTTCGACCAGCGCGCAAAAATGGAGGCTCTAGACCCTTCCAGAGCCGAGATATCGGATGTCAAAGTTGTGACCCGAAAAAAAAAAACATAAGGGGTAACACTGTCGTTTTTGGCAAAAATTTTGACCCCCTCCGATCTTCTTGAAACTCTGGATTCTGACAGAGGGCCATGAGACTTCGACCAGCGCGCAAAAATGGAGGCTCTAGACCCTTCCAGAGGCGAGATATCGGACGTCAAAGTTTTGACCCGAAAAAAAAACATAAGGGGTAACACTGTTGTTTTTGGCCGAAATTTTGACCCCCTCCGATCTTCTTGAAACTCTGGATTCTGACAGAGGGCCACGAGACTTCGACCAGCGCGCAAAAATGGAGGCTCTAGACCCTTCCAGAGCCGAGATATCGGATGTCAAAGTTTTGACCTGAAAAAAAAAACATAAGGGGTAACACTGTCGTTTTTGGCCGAAATTTTGACCCCCTCCGATCTTCTTGAAACTCTGGATTCTGACAGAGGGCCACGAGACTTCGACCAGCGCGCAAAAATGGAGGCTCTAGACCCTTCCAGAGCCGAGATATCGGATGTCAAAGTTGTGACCCGAAAAAAAAACATAAGGGGTAAAGATAGACCCTTCCTGTAGACCCTTCCTGTAGACCCTGTAGACCCTTCCAGAGCAAAGATATTGAAACTCAAAATTTTGACCAGAAAAAAAAATGACAGTGTTACCCCTTATGTTTTTTTTCGGGGGGTGAAAAATTAAGTTTCTCCAATCTTTTCAAAACTCTGGATTCTGATAGAGGGCCACGAGATATGGACCTGGGTGCAAAAATTGAGGCTGTAGACCCTTCCAGAGCTGAGATATTGAAACTCAAAATTTTGACCAGAAAAAAAAAAATGACAGTGTTACCCCTTATGTTTTTTTTCGGGGGGTGAAAAATTAAGTTTCTCCAATCTTTTCAAAACTCTGGATTCTGATAGAGGGCCACGAGATATGGACCTGGGTGCAAAAATTGAGGCTGTAGACCCTTCCAGAGCTGGTCTGAGTGTTGTGATTCCATGTGGGAAACCTGGGTTCAAATCACACTCTTGTAACACTTTAGTTTCACTGGATTGTCGAAGTAAGACATGCTCCCAAAAAAAGAAGCGTGAGTGTGCAAGCTACAGTGGCTCAGTGGTCTGAGTGTTATGGTTTCATGTGGAAAACCAGGGTTCGAGCCTCACTCTTACCATGCTTTAGTTTCACTGGCTTTGTCCAAGAAAGACATGTTCCCAAAAAGGAAGTGTGAGCGTGTGTGGTCCAGTGGCTCAGTGGTCTGAGTCTTGTGATTCCATGTGGGAAACCTGGATTCGAATCACACTTTTGTGATGCTTTAGTTTCACTGGATTGTCGAAGTCGACATGTTCCCAACTCGTCCACATGCTCCCAAAAAAAGGAGAATGAGTGTGCAAGCTCCAGTGGCTCAGTGGTCTGAGTGTTATGGTTCCATGTGGGAAACCAGGGTTTGAGCCTCACTCTTACCATGCTTTAGTTTCAAGGGGTTTGTCCAAGAGAGAAAAAGACTTGCTCCCAAAAAATTAAGTATGTGTGTGGATGGTCCAGTGGCTCAGTGGGTGAGCTCTCACTCCCCAGTTGGGAGGTTCCTGGTTCAAGACTAGGCTGGACACTGAAGCAAGTGATGGTTGCAGGATGGAGGACGGAGGAGGACGGAGGAGGACGGAGGATTGTGGAGGAGTATCTAGGATGAGATTTATAGATAACAGTGTGTATGAGGTAAGAAATAAAATATTTTTTGGTGCATGCTAATGTAGTGTACATTTCATGTATTCCAAAATTAAAATTTTGGTTAAGTCCAACAAAAAAATGCCTCTCTCTGCAGCAACACCGCTGCTGGATATCGTCCCAGAAATCCCCAGGGGGAGGAGTTAGGTTATTTCCTCCCCCCTTCGTGTCCTGACCGTCTCTCGTCCCCCAGCTGCAGATCTGGAGGATGTTCGTCAACGCAACCATGCTTCACGGTCCAGCCCGGTCTTGAACCAGGAACATCCCAACCTCCCGATTCGGGAGTGAGAGCTCACCCACGGAGCCACTGGACCATCCACACTCATACTTAATTTTTTGGGAGCATGTCTTTTTCTCTCTTGGACAAACCAGTTGAAACTAAAGCATGATAAGAGTGAGGCTCGAACCCTGGTTTCCCACATGGAATCACAACACTCAGACCACTGAGCCACTGGACCATCCACACTCAAACTTCTTTTTTTGGGACCATATCTTCTTTATTTGGACCAAACCGGTGAAAGAAGAGTTTTACCATGGATTCTCCACACGAGAGATTGACACTCACACCACTGAGCCATTCAAGCTTACACTCTTTCACTTTCTTTTGCAGGCATTTCTTTTTTTATTTGGACAAAACCATTCAAAATAAAGCATTTTAATGCAAAGAGTGGGACTTCAACCCAAATCCTCAACATGATAGAAGAACACTCTGACCACTGAGCCATTCAAGCTTCCACTTTTTCACTTTATTTTGCAGGCATGTCTTTTTTATTTGGACAAAACCCTTCAAAATAAAGAATTCTAATTCTAGCTAAGAGCAGGACTTGAACCCAAATCCTCAACATGATAGAGTAACACTCTAACCACTGAGCCATTCAAGCTTCCACTCTTTTACTTTATTTTGCAGGCATTTCTTTTTTATTTGGACAAAACCCTTCAAAATCAAGAATTTTAATGCTAAGAGGAGGACTTGAACCCAAATCCTCAACATGATAGAGGAACACTCTAACCACTGAGCCATTCAAGCTTCCACTCTTTCACTTTATTTTGCAGGCATTTCTTTTTTATTTGGACAAAACCCTTCAAAATAAAGAATTTTAATGCTAAGACCGGACTTGAACCCAAATCCTCAACATGATAGAGTAACACTCTAACCACTGAGCCATTCAAGCTTCCACTCTTTCACTTTATTTTGCAGACATGTCTTTTTTATTTGGACAAAACCATTCAAATAAAGCATTTTAATGCAAAGAGTGGGACTTGAACCCAAATCCTCAACATGATAGAGGAACACTCTGACCACTGAGCCATTCAAGCTTCCAGACTTTCACTTTATTTTGCAGGCATGTCTTTTTTATTTGGACAAAACCCTTCAAAATAAAGAATTTTAATGCTAAGAGCGGGACTTGAACCCAAATCCTCAACATGACAAAGTAACACTCTAACCACTGAGCCATTCAAGCTTCCACTCTTTAACTTTATTTTGCAGACATGTCTTTTTTATTTGGACAAAACCATTCAAAATAAAGCATTTTAATGCGAAGAGTGGAACTTGAACCCAAATCCTAAACATGATAGAGTAACACTCTAACCACTGAGCCATTTAATTTTTCACCCCCTGAAAAAAAATGTAAGGGGTAACACTCTCATTTTTTTTTCTGGTCAAAATTTTGAGTTTCAATATCTCAGCTCTGGAAGGGTCTACAGCCTCAATTTTTGCACCCAGGTCCATGTCTCGTGGCCTCTATCAGAATCCAGAGTTTTGAGAAGATTGGAGAAACTTAATTTTTCACCCCCTGAAAAAAAAAAATGTAAGGGGTAACACTGTCATTTTTTTTTTCTGGTCAAAATTTTGAGTTTCAATATCTCAGCTCTGGAAGGGTCTACAGCCTCAAGTTTTGCACCCAAGTCCATGTCTCGTGGCCCTCTATCAGAATCCAGAGTTTTGAGAAGATTGGAGAAACTTAATTTTTCACCCCCCCCCCCCCCCCCCAAAAAAAATGTAAGGGGTAACACTGCCATTTTTTTTTTCTGGTCAAAATTTTGAGTTTCAATATCTCAGCTCTGGAAGGGTCTACAGCCTCAATTTTTACACCCAGGTCCATGTCTCGTGGCCCTCTATCAGAATCCAGAGTTTTGAGAAGATTGGAGAAACTTAATTTTTCACCCCCCGAAAAAAAAAAATGTAAGGGGGTAACACTGTCGTTTTTGGCCGAAATTTTGACCCCCTCCGATCTTCTTGAAACTCTGGATTCTGACAGAGGGCCACGAGACTTCGACCAGCGCGCAAAAATGGAGGCTCTAGACCCTTCCAGAGCCGAGATATCGGATGTCAAAGTTTTAACCTGAAAAAAAAAAAACATAAGGGGTAACACTGTCGTTTTTGGCCGAAATTTTGACCCCCTCCGATCTTCTTGAAACTCTGGATTCTGACAGAGGGCCACGAGACTTCGACCAGCGCGCAAAAATGGAGGCTCTAGACCCCTTCCAGAGCCGAGATATCGGATGTCAAAGTTTTGACCTGAAAAAAAAACATAAGGGGTAACACTGTCATTTTTGGCCGAAATTTTGACCCCCTCCGATCTTCTTGAAACTCTGGATTCTGACAGAGGGCCACGAGACTTCGACCAGCGCGCAAAAATGGAGGCTCTAGACCCTTCCAGAGCCGAGATATCGGATGTCAAAGTTTTGACCTGAAAAAAAAACATAAGGGGTAACACTGTCGTTTTTGGCCGAAATTTTGACCCCCTCCGATCTTCTTGAAACTCTGGATTCTGACAGAGGGCCACGAGACTTCGACCAGCGCGCAAAAATGGAGGCTGCAGACCCTTCCAGAGCCGAGATATCGGATGTCAAAGTTTTGACCTGAGAAAAAAAACATAAGGGGTAACACTGTCGTTTTTGGCCGAAATTTTAACCCCCTCCGATCTTCTTGAAACTCTGGATTCTGACAGAGGGCCACGAGACTTCGACCAGCGCGCAAAAATGGAGGCTCTAGACCCTTCCAGAGCCGAGATATCGGATGTCAAAGTTTTGACCTGAAAAAAAAAAACATAAGGGGTAACACTGTCGTTTTTGGCCGAAATTTTGAACCCCTCCGATCTTCTTGAAACTCTGGATTCTGACAGAGGGCCACGAGACTTCGACCAGCGCGCAAAAATGGAGGCTCTAGACCCTTCCAGAGCCGAGATATCGGATGTCAAAGTTTTGACCTGAAAAAAAAAAAACATAAGGGGTAACACTGTCATTTTTGGCCGAAATTTTGACCCCCTCCGATCTTCTTGAAACTCTGGATTCTGATAGAGGGCCACGAGACTTCGACCAGCGCGCAAAAATGGAGGCTCTAGACCCTTCCAGAGCCGAGATATCGGATGTCAAAGTTTTGACCTGAAAAAAAAACATAAGGGGTAACACTGTCGTTTTTGGCCGAAATTTTGACCCCTCCGATCTTCTTGAAACTCTGGATTCTGACAGAGGGCCACGAGACTTCGACCAGCGCGCAAAAAAATGGAGGCTCTAGACCCTTCCAGAGCCGAGATATCGGATGTCAAAGTTTTGACCTGAAAAAAAACATAAGGGGTAACACTGTCGTTTTTGGCCGAAATTTTGACCCCCTCCGATCTTCTTGAAACTCTGGATTCTGACAGAGGGCCACGAGACTTCGACCAGCGCGCAAAAATGGAGGCTCTAGACCCTTCCAGAGCCGAGATATCGGATGTCAAAGTTTTGACCTGAAAAAAAAACATAAGGGGTAACACTGTCGTTTTTGGCCGAAATTTTGACCCCCTCCGATCTTCTTGAAACTCTGGATTTTGACAGAGGGCCACGAGACTTCGACCAGCGCGCAAAAATGGAGGCTCTAGACCCTTCCAGAGCCGAGATATCGGATGTCAAAGTTTTGACCTGAAAAAAAAAACATAAGGGGTAACACTGTCGTTTTTGGCCGAAATTTTGACCCCCTCCGATCTTCTTGAAACTCTGGATTCTGACAGAGGGCCACGACACTTCGACCAGCGCGCAAAAATGGAGGCTCTAGACCCTTCCAGAAGAGCCGAGATATCGGATGTCAAAGTTTTGACCTGAAAAAAAAAAACATAAGAGGTAACACTGTCGTTTTTGGCCGAAATTTTGACCCCCTCTGATCTTCTTGAAACTCTGGATTCTGACAGAGGGCCACGAGACTTCGACCAGCGCGCAAAAATGGAGGCTCTAGACCCTTCCAGAGCCGAGATATCGGATGTCAAAGTTTTGACCTGAAAAAAAAAAAACATAAGGGGTAACACTGTCGTTTTTGGCCGAAATTTTGACCCCCTCCGATCTTCTTGAAACTCTGGATTCTGACAGAGGGCCACGAGACTTCGACCAGCGCGCAAAAATGGAGGCTCTAGACCCTTCCAGAGCCGAGATATCGGACGTCAAAGTTTTGACCTGAAAAAAAAAACATAAGGGGTAACACTGTCGTTTTGGCCGAAATTTTGACCCCCTCCGATCTTCTTGAAACTCTGGATTCTGACAGAGGGCCACGAGACTTCGACCAGCGCGCAAAAATGGAGGCTCTAGACCCTTCCAGAGCCGAGATATCGGATGTCAAAGTTTTAACCTGAAAAAAAAAAACATAAGGGGTAACACTGTCGTTTTTGGCCGAAATTTTGACCCCCTCCGATCTTCTTGAAACTCTGGATTCTGACAGAGGGCCACGAGACTTCGACCAGCGCGCAAAAATGGAGGCTCTAGACCCTTCCAGAGCCGAGATATCGGATGTCAAAGTTTTGACCTGAAAAAAAAACATAAGGGGTAACACTGTCGTTTTTGGCCGAAATTTTGACCCCCTCCGATCTTCTTGAAACTCTGGATTCTGACAGAGGGCCACGAGACTTCGACCAGCGCGCAAAAATGGAGGCTCTAGACCCTTCCAGAGCCGAGATATCGGATGTCAAAGTTTTGACCTGAAAAAAAAAAACATAAGAGGTAACACTGTCGTTTTTGGCCGAAATTTTGACCCCCTCCGATCTTCTTGAAACTCTGGATTCTGACAGAGGGCCACGAGACTTCGACCAGCGCGCAAAAATGGAGGCTCTAGACCCTTCCAGAGCCGAGATATCGGATGTCAAAGTTTTGACCTTAAAAAAAAACATAAGGGGTAACACTGTCGTTTTTGGCCGAAATTTTGACCCCCTCCGATCTTCTTGAAACTCTGGATTCTGACAGAGGGCCACGAGACTTCGACCAGCGCGCAAAAATGGAGGCTCTAGACCCTTCCAGAGCCGAGATATCGGATGTCAAAGTTTTGACCTGAAAAAAAAAAACATAAGGGGTAACACTGTCGTTTTTGGCCGAAATTTTGACCCCCTCCGATCTTCTTGAAACTCTGGATTCTGACAGAGGGCCACGAGACTTCGACCAGCGCGCAAAAATGGAGGCTCTAGACCCTTCCAGAGCCGAGATATCGGACGTCAAAGTTTTGACCTGAAAAAAAAAACATAAGGGGTAACACTGTCGTTTTTGGCCGAAATTTTGACCCCCTCCGATCTTCTTGAAACTCTGGATTCTGACAGAGGGCCACGAGACTTCGACCAGCGCGCAAAAATGGAGGCTCTAGACCCTTCCAGAGCCGAGATATCGGATGTCAAAGTTTTGACCTGAAAAAAAAAAAAACATAAGGGGTAACACTGTCGTTTTTGGCCGAAATTTTGACCCCCTCCGATCTTCTTGAAACTCTGGATTCTGACAGAGGGCCACGAGACTTCGACCAGCGCGCAAAAATGGAGGCTCTAGACCCTTCCAGAGCCGAGATATCGGACGTCAAAGTTTTGACCTGAAAAAAAAAACATAAGGGGTAACACTGTCGTTTTTGGCCGAAATTTTGACCCCCTCCGATCTTCTTGAAACTCTGGATTCTGACAGAGGGCCACGAGACTTCGACCAGCGCGCAAAAATGGAGGCTCTAGACCCTTCCAGAGCCGAGATATCGGATGTCAAAGTTTTGGACCTGAAAAAAAAAACATAAGGGGTAACACTGTCGTTTTTGGCCGAAATTTTGACCCCCTCCGATCTTCTTGAAACTCTGGATTCTGACAGAGGGCCACGAGACTTCGACCAGCGCGCAAAAATGGAGGCTCCAGACCCTTCCAGAGCCGAGATTTCGGATGTCAAAGTTTTGACCTGAAAAAAAAACATAAGGGGTAACACTGTCGTTTTTGGCCGAAATTTTGACCCCCTCCGATCTTCTTGAAACTCTGGATTCTGACAGAGGGCCACGAGACTTCGACCAGCGCGCAAAAATGGAGGCTCTAGACCCTTCCAGAGCCGAGATATTGAAGGTCAAAATTTGGACCTGAAAAAAAAACATAAGGGGTAACACTGTCATTTTTTTTTTGGCCGAAATTTTGACCCCCTCCGATCTTCTTGAAACTCTGGATTCTGACAGAGGGCCACGAGACTTCGACCAGCGCGCAAAAATGGAGGCTCTAGATCCTTCCAGAGCCGAGATATCGAAGGTCAAAATTTGGACCTGAAAAAAAAACATAAGGGGTAACACTGTCATTTTTGGCCGAAATTTTGACCCCCTCCGATCTTCTTGAAACTCTGGATTCTGACAGAGGGCCACGAGACTTCGACCAGCGCGCAAAAATGGAGGCTCTAGACCCTTCCAGAGCCGAGATATCGGATGTCAAAGTTTTGACCTGAAAAAAAAAAACATAAGGGGTAACACTGTCGTTTTTGGCCGAAATTTTGACCCCCTCCGACCTTCTTGAAACTCTGGATTCTGACAGAGGGCCACGAGACTTCGACCAGCGCGCAAAAATGGAGGCTCTAGACCCTTCCAGAGCCGAGATATCGAAGGTCAAAATTTGGACCTGAAAAAAAAACATAAGGGGTAACACTGTCATTTTTTTTTTGGCCGAAATTTTGACCCCCTCCGATCTTCTTGAAACTCTGGATTCTGACAGAGGGCCACGAGACTTCGACCAGCGCGCAAAAATGGAGGCTCTAGACCCTTCCAGAGCCGAGATATCGGATGTCAAAGTTTTGACCTGAAAAAAAAAAAACATAAGGGGTAACACTGTCGTTTTTGGCCGAAATTTTGACCCCCTCCGATCTTCTTGAAACTCTGGATTCTGACAGAGGGCCACGAGACTTCGACCAGCGCGCAAAAATGGAGGCTCTAGACCCTTCCAGAGCCGAGATATCGGACGTCAAAGTTTTGACCTGAAAAAAAAAACATAAGGGGTAACACTGTCGTTTTTGGCCGAAATTTTGACCCCCTCCGATCTTCTTGAAACTCTGGATTCTGACAGAGGGCCACGAGACTTCGACCAGCGCGCAAAAATGGAGGCTCTAGACCCTTCCAGAGCCGAGATATCGGATGTCAAAGTTTTGGACCTGAAAAAAAAACATAAGGGGTAACACTGTCGTTTTTGGCCGAAATTTTGACCCCCTCCGATCTTCTTGAAACTCTGGATTCTGACAGAGGGCCACGAGACTTCGACCAGCGCGCAAAAATGGAGGCTCCAGACCCTTCCAGAGCCGAGATTTCGGATGTCAAAGTTTTGACCTGAAAAAAAAAACATAAGGGGTAACACTGTCGTTTTTGGCCGAAATTTTGACCCCCTCCGATCTTCTTGAAACTCTGGATTCTGACAGAGGGCCACGAGACTTCGACCAGCGCGCAAAAATGGAGGCTCTAGACCCTTCCAGAGCCGAGATATTGAAGGTCAAAATTTGGACCTGAAAAAAAAACATAAGGGGTAACACTGTCATTTTTTTTTTGGCCGAAATTTTGACCCCCTCCGATCTTCTTGAAACTCTGGATTCTGACAGAGGGCCACGAGACTTCGACCAGCGCGCAAAAATGGAGGCTCTAGATCCTTCCAGAACCGAGATATCGAAGGTCAAAATTTGGACCTGAAAAAAAAACATAAGGGGTAACACTGTCGTTTTTGGCCGAAATTTTGACCCCCTCCGATCTTCTTGAAACTCTGGATTCTGACAGAGGGCCACGAGACTTCGACCAGCGCGCAAAAATGGAGGCTCTAGACCCTTCCAGAGCCGAGATATCGGATGTCAAAGTTTTGACCTGAAAAAAAAACATAAGGGGTAACACTGTCGTTTTTGGCCGAAATTTTGACCCCCTCCGACCTTCTTGAAACTCTGGATTCTGACAGAGGGCCACGAGACTTCGACCAGCGCGCAAAAATGGAGGCTCTAGACCCTTCCAGAGCCGAGATATCGAAGGTCAAAATTTGGACCTGAAAAAAAAACATAAGGGGTAACACTGTCATTTTTTTTTTGGCCGAAATTTTGACCCCCTCCGATCTTCTTGAAACTCTGGATTCTGACAGAGGGCCACGAGACTTCGACCAGCGCGCAAAAATGGAGGCTCTAGATCCTTCCAGAACCGAGATATCGAAGGTCAAAATTTGGACCTGAAAAAAAAACATAAGGGGTAACACTGTCGTTTTTGGCCGAAATTTTGACCCCCTCCGATCTTCTTGAAACTCTGGATTCTGACAGAGGGCCACGAGACTTCGACCAGCGCGCAAAAATGGAGGCTCTAGACCCTTCCAGAGCCGAGATATCGGATGTCAAAGTTTTGACCTGAAAAAAAAAAACATAAGGGGTAACACTGTCGTTTTTGGCCGAAATTTTGACCCCCTCCGATCTTCTTGAAACTCTGGATTCTGACAGAGGGCCACGAGACTTCGACCAGCGCGCAAAAATGGAGGCTCTTGACCCTTCCAGAGCCGAGATATCGGATGTCAAAGTTTTGACCTGAAAAAAAAAAACATAAGGGGTAACACTGTCGTTTTTGGCCGAAATTTTGACCCCCTCCGATCTTCTTGAAACTCTGGATTCTGACAGAGGGCCACGAGACTTCGACCAGCGCGCAAAAATGGAGGCTCTAGACCCTTCCAGAGCCGAGATATCGGATGTCAAAGTTTTGACCTGAAAAAAAAACATAAGGGGTAACACTGTCGTTTTTGGCCGAAATTTTGACCCCCTCCGATCTTCTTGAAACTCTGGATTCTGACAGAGGGCCACGAAACTTCGACCAGCGCGCAAAAATGGAGGCTCCAGACCCTTCCAGAGCCGAGATATCGGATGTCAAAGTTTTGACCTGAAAAAAAACATAAGGGGTAACACTGTCGTTTTTGGCCAAAATTTTGACCCCCTCCGATCTTCTTGAAACTCTGGATTCTGACAGAGGGCCACGAGACTTCGACCAGCGCGCAAAAATGGAGGCTCTAGACCCTTCCAGAGCCGAGATATCGGATGTGAAAGTTTTGACCTGAAAAAAAAAACATAAGGGGTAACACTGTCGTTTTTGGCCGAAATTTTGACCCCCTCCGATCTTCTTGAAACTCTGGATTCTGATAGAGGGCCACGAGACTTCGACCAGCGCGCAAAAATGGAGGCTCTAGACCCTTCCAGAGCCGAGATATCGGATGTCAAAGTTTTGACCTGAAAAAAAACATAAGGGGTAACACTGTCGTTTTTGGCCGAAATTTTGACCCCCTCCGATCTTCTTGAAACTCTGGATTCTGACAGAGGGCCACGAGACTTCGACCAGCGCGCAAAAATGGAGGCTCTAGACCCTTCCAGAGCCGAGATATCGGATGTCAAAGTTTTGACCTGAAAAAAAAAACATAAGGGGTAACACTGTCGTTTTTGGCCGAAATTTTGACCCCCTCCGATGTTCTTGAAACTCTGGATTCTGACAGAGGGCCACGAGACTTCGACCAGCGCGCAAAAATGGAGACTCTAGACCCTTCCAGAGCCGAGATATCAGATGTCAAAGTTTTGACCTGAAAAAAAAAACATAAGGGGTAACACTGTCGTTTTTGGCCGAAAATTTGACCCCCTCCGATCTTCTTGAAACTCTGGATTCTGACAGAAGGCCACGAGACTTCGACCAGCGCGCAAAATTGGAGGCTCTAGACCCTTCCAGAGCCGAGATATCGGATGTCAAAGTTTTGACCTGAAAAAAAAACATAAGGGGTAACACTGTCGTTTTTGGCCGAAATTTTGACCCCCTCCGATCTTCTTGAAACTCTGGATTCTGACAGAGGGCCACGGGACTTCGACCAGCGCGCAAAAATGGAGGCTCTAGACCCTTCCAGAGCCGAGATATCGGATGTCAAAGTTTTGACCTGAAAAAAAAACATAAGGGGTAACACTGTCGTTTTTGGCCGAAATTTTGACCCCCTCCGATCTTCTTGAAACTCTGGATTCTGACAGAGGGCCACGAGACTTCGACCAGCGCGCAAAAATGGAGGTTCTAGACCCTTCCAGAGCCGAGATATCGGATGTCAAAGTTTTGACCTGAAAAAAAAACATAAGGGGTAACACTGTCGTTTTTGGCCGAAATTTTGACCCCCTCCGATCTTCTTGAAACTCTGGATTCTGACAGAGGGCCATGAGACTTCGACCAGCGCGCAAAAATGGAGGTTCTAGACCCTTCCAGAGCCGAGATATCGAAGGTCAAAATTTGGACCTGAAAAAAAAAACATAAGGGGTAACACTGTCATTTTTTTGGCCGAAATTTTGACCCCCTCCGATCTTCTTGAAACTCTGGATTCTGACAGAGGGCCACGAGACTTCGACCAGCGCGCAAAAATTGAGGTTCTAGACCCTTCCAGAGCCGAGATATCGAAGGTCAAAATTTGGACCTGAAAAAAAAACATAAGGGGTAACACTGTCATTTTTTTTTTGGCCGAAATTTTGACCCCCTCCGATCTTCTTGAAACTCTGGATTCGGACAGAGGGCCACGAGACTTCGACCAGCGCGCAAAAATGGAGGCTCTAGACCCTTCCAGAGCCGAGATATCGGACGTCAAAGTTTTGACCCGAAAAAAAAACATAAGGGGTAACACTGTTGTTTTTGGCCGAAATTTTGACCCCCTCCGATCTTCTTGAAACTCTGGATTCTGACAGAGGGCCACGGGACTTCGACCAGCGCGCAAAAATGGAGGCTCTAGACCCTTCCAGAGCCGAGATATCGGATGTCAAAGTTTTGACCTGAAAAAAAAACATAAGGGGTAACACTGCCGTTTTTGGCCGAAATTTTGACCCCCTCCGATCTTCTTGAAACTCTGGATTCTGACAGAGGGCCACGAGACTTCGACCAGCGCGCAAAAATGGAGGCTCTAGACCCTTCCAGAGGCGAGATATCGGACGTCAAAGTTTTGACCCGAAAAAAAAACATAAGGGGTAACACTGTTGTTTTTGGCCGAAATTTTGACCCCCTCCGATCTTCTTGAAACTCTGGATTCTGACAGAGGGCCACGAGACTTCGACCAGCACGCAAAAATGGAGGCTCTAGATCCTTCCAGTGCCGAGATATCGAAGGTCAAAACTTGGACCTGAAAAAAAAACATAAGGGGTAACACTGTCGTTTTTGGACGAAATTTTGACCCCCTCCGATCTTCTTGAAACTCTGGATTCTGACAGAGGGCCACGAGACTTCGACCAGCGCGCAAAAATGGAGGCTCTAGACCCATCCAGAGCCGAGATATCGGATGTCAAAACTTTGACCTGAAAAAAAAAACATAAGGGGTAACACTGTCATTTTTGGCCGAAATTTTGACCCCCTCCGATCTTCTTGAAACTCTGGATTCTGACAGAGGGCCACAAGACTTCGACCAGCGCGCAAAAATGGAGGCTCTAGACCCTTCCAGAGCCGAGATATCGGACGTCAAAGTTTTGACCTGAAAAAAAACATAAGGGGTAACACTGTCGTTTTTGGCCGAAATTTTGACCCCCTCCGATCTTCTTGAAACTCTGGATTCTGACAGAGGGCCATGAGACTTCGACCAGCGCGCAAAAATGGAGGCTCTAGACCCTTCCAGAGCCGAGATATCGGATGTCAAAGTTTTGACCTGAAAAAAAACATAAGGGGTAACACTGTCGTTTTTGGCCGAAATTTTGACCCCCTCCGATCTTCTTGAAACTCTGGATTCTGACAGAGGGCCACGAGACTTCGACCAGCGCGCAAAAATTGAGGCTCTAGACCCTTCCAGAGCCGAGATATCGGATGTCAAAGTTTTGACCTGAAAAAAAACATAAGGGGTAACACTGTCGTTTTTGGCCGAAATTTTGACCCCCTCCGATCTTCTTGAATCTCTGGATTCTGACAGAGGGCCACGAGACTTCGACCAGCGCGCAAAAATGGAGGCTCTAGATCCTTCCAGTGCCGAGATATCGAAGGTCAAAATTTGGACCTGAAAAAAAAAACATAAGGGGTAACACTGTCATTTTTTTTTTGGCCGAAATTTTGACCCCCTCCGATCTTCTTGAAACTCTGGATTCTGACAGAGGGCCACGAGACTTCGACCAGCGCGCAAAAATGGAGGTTCTAGACCCTTCCAGAGCCGAGATATCGAAGGTCAAAATTTGGACCTGAAAAAAAAAACATAAGGAGTAACACTGTCATTTTTTTTTTTGGCCGAAATTTTGACCCCCTCCGTTCTTCTTGAAACTCTGGATTCTGACAGAGGGCCACGAGACTTCGACCAGCGCGCAAAAATGGAGGCTCTAGACCCTTCCAGAGCCGAGATATCAAAGGTCAAAATTTGGACCTGAAAAAAAAAAACATAAGGGGTAACACTGTCATTTTTTTTTTTTTGGCCGAAATTTTGACCCCCTCCGATCTTCTTGAAACTCTGGATTCTGACAGAGGGCCACGAGACTTCGACCAGCGCGCAAAAATGGAGGCTCTAGACCCTTCCAGAGCCGAGATATCGAAGGTCAAAATTTGGACCTGAAAAAAAAACTTAAGGGGTAACACTGTCGTTTTTGGCCGAAATTTTGACCCCCTCCGATCTTCTTGAAACTCTGGATTCTGACAGAGGGCCACGAGACTTCGACCAGCGCGCAAAAATGGAGGCTCTAGACCCATCCAGAGCCGAGATATCGGATGTCAAAATTTTGACCTGAAAAAAAAAACATAAGGGGTAACACTGTCGTTTTTGGCCGAAATTTTGACCCCCTCCGATCTTCTTGAAACTCTGGATTCTGACAGAGGGCCACGAGACTTCGACCAGCGCGCAAAAATGGAGGCTCTAGGCCCTTCCAGAGCCGAGATATCGGATGTCAAAGTCTTGACCCGAAAAAAAACCATAAGGGGTAACACTGTCGTTTTTGACCGAAATTTTGACCCCCTCCGATCTTCTTGAAACTCTGGATTCTGACAGAGGGCCACGAGACTTCGACCAGCGCGCAAAAATGGAGGCTCTAGACCCTTCCAGAGCCGAGATATCGGATGTCAAAGTTTTGACCTGAAAAAAAACATAAGGGGTAACACTGTCGTTTTTGGCCGAAATTTTGACCCCCTCCGATCTTCTTGAAACTCTGGATTCTGACAGAGGGCCACGAGACTTCGACCAGCGCGCAAAAATTGAGGCTCTAGACCCTTCCAGAGCCGAGATATCGGATGTCAAAATTTTGACCTGAAAAAAAAAACATAAGGGGTAACACTGTCGTTTTTGGCCGAAATTTTGACCCCCTCCGATCTTCTTGAAACTCTGGATTCTGACAGAGGGCCACGAGACTTCGACCAGCGCGCAAAAATGGAAGCTCTAGACCCTTCCAGAGCCGAGATATCGGATGTCAAAGTTTTGACCCGAAAAAAAAACATAAGGGGTAACACTGTCGTTTTTGGCCGAAATTTTGACCCCCTCCGATCTTCTTGAAACTCTGGATTTTGACAGAGGGCCACCAGACTTCGACCAGCGCGCAAAAATGGAGGCTCTAGACCCTTCCAGAGCCGAGATATCGGATGTCAAAGTTTTGACCTGAAAAAAAAAACCATAAGGGGCAACACTGTCGTTTTTGGCCGAAATTTTGACCCCCTCCGATCTTCTTGAAACTCTGGATTCTGACAGAGGGCCACGAGACTTCGACCAGCGCGCAAAAATGGAGGCTCTAGACCCTTCCAGAGCCGAGATATCGGATGTCAAAGTTTTGACCTGAAAAAAAAAACATAAGGGGTAACACTGTCGTTTTTGGCCGAAATTTTGACCCCCTCCGATCTTCTTGAAACTCTGGATTCTGACAGAGGGCCACGAGACTTCGACCAGCACGCAAAAATGGAGGCTCTAGACCCTTCCAGAGCCGAGATATTGGATGTCAAAGTTTTGACCTGAAAAAAAAACATAAGGGGTAACACTGTCGTTTTTGGCCGAAATTTTGACCCCCTCCAATCTTCTTGAAACTCTGGATTCTGACAGAGGGCCACGAGACTTCGACCAGCGCGCAAAAATGGAGGCTCTAGACCCTTCCAGAGCCGAGATATTGGATGTCAAAGTTTTGACCTGAAAAAAAAACATAAGGGGTAACACTGTCGTTTTTGGCCGAAATTTTGACCCCCTTCGATCTTCTTGAAACTCTGGATTCTGACAGAGGGCCACGAGACTTCGACCAGCGCGCAAAAATTGAGGCTCTAGACCCTTCCAGAGCCGAGATATCGGATGTCAAAGTTTTGACCTGAAAAAAAAACATAAGGGGTAACACTGTCGTTTTTGGCCGAAATTTTGACCCCCTCCGATCTTCTTGAAACTCTGGATTCTGACAGAGGGCCACGACACTTCGACCAGCGCGCAAAAATGGAGGCTCTAGGCCCTTCCAGAGCCGAGATATCGGATGTCAAAGTCTTGACCCGAAAAAAAAACATAAGGGGTAACACTGTCGTTTTTGACCGAAATTTTGACCCCCTCCGATCTTCTTGAAACTCTGGATTCTGACAGAGGGCCACGAGACTTCGACCAGCGCGCAAAAATGGAGGCTCTAGACCCTTCCAGAGCCGAGATATCGGATGTCAAAGTTTTGACCTGAAAAAAAACATAAGGGGTAACACTGTCGTTTTTGGCCGAAATTTTGACCCCCTCCGATCTTCTTGAAACTCTAGATTCTGACAGAGGGCCACGAGACTTCGACCAGCGCGCAAAAATTGAGGCTCTAGACCCTTCCAGAGCCGAGATATCGGATGTCAAAATTTTGACCTGAAAAAAAAACATAAGGGGTAACACTGTCGTTTTTGGCCGAAATTTTGACCCCCTCCGATCTTCTTGAAACTCTGGATTCTGACAGAGGGCCACGAGACTTCGACCAGCGCGCAAAAATGGAAGCTCTAGACCCTTCCAGAGCCGAGATATCGGATGTCAAAGTTTTGACCCGAAAAAAAAACATAAGGGGTAACACTGTCGTTTTTGGCCGAAATTTTGACCCCCTCCGATCTTCTTGAAACTCTGGATTCTGACAGAGGGCCACGAGACTTCGACCAGCGCGCAAAAATGGAGGCTCTAGACCCTTCCAGAGCCGAGATATCGGATGTCAAAGTTTTGACCTGAAAAAAAAACATAAGGGGTAACACTGTCGTTTTTGGCCGAAATTTTGACCCCCTTCGATCTTCTTGAAACTCTGGATTCTGACAGAGGGCCACGAGACTTCGACCAGCGCGCAAAAATGGAGGCTCTAGACCCTTCCAGAGCCGAGATATCGGATGTCAAAGTTTTGACCTGAAAAAAAAAAACATAAGGGGTAACACTGTCGTTTTTGGCCGAAATTTTGACCCCCTCCGATCTTCTTGAAACTCTGGATTCTGACAGAGGGCCACGAGACTTCGACCAGCACGCAAAAATGGAGGCTCTAGACCCTTCCAGAGCCGAGATATCGGATGTCAAAGTTTTGACCTGAAAAAAAAAACATAAGGGTTAACACTGTCGTTTTTGGCCGAAATTTTGACCCCCTCCAATCTTCTTGAAACTCTGGATTCTGACAGAGGGCCATGAGACTTCGACCAGCGCGCAAAAATGGAGGCTCTAGACCCTTCCAGAGCCGAGATATTGGATGTCAAAGTTTTGACCTGAAAAAAAAACATAAGGGGTAACACTGTCGTTTTTGGCCGAAATTTTGACCCCCTCCGTTCTTCTTGAAACTCTGGATTCTGACAGAGGGCCACGAGACTTCGACCAGCGCGCAAAAATGGAGGCTCTAGACCCTTCCAGAGCCGAGATATCGAAGGTCAAAATTTGGACCTGAAAAAAAAAACATAAGGGGTAACACTGTCGTTTTTGGCCGAAATTTTGACCCCCTCCGATCTTCTTGAAACTCTGGATTCTGACAGAGGGCCATGAGACTTCGACCAGCGCGCAAAAATGGAGGCTCTAGACCCTTCCAGAGCCGAGATATCGAAGGTCAAAATTTGGACCTGAAAAAAAAAACATAAGGGGTAACACTGTCGTTTTTGGCCGAAATTTTGACCCCCTCCGATCTTCTTGAAACTCTGGATTCTGACAGAGGGCCATGAGACTTCGACCAGCGCGCAAAAATGGAGGCTCTAGACCCTTCCAGAGGCGAGATATCGGACGTCAAAGTTTTGACCCGAAAAAAAAACATAAGGGGTAACACTGTTGTTTTTGGCCGAAATTTTGACCCCCTCCGATCTTCTTGAAACTCTGGATTCTGACAGAGGGCCACGAGACTTCGACCAGCGCGCAAAAATGGAGGCTCTAGACCCTTCCAGAGCCGAGATATCGGATGTCAAAGTTTTGACCTGAAAAAAAAAACATAAGGGGTAACACTGTCGTTTTTGGCCGAAATTTTGACCCCCTCCGATCTTCTTGAAACTCTGGATTCTGACAGAGGGCCACGAGACTTCGACCAGCGCGCAAAAATGGAGGCTCTAGACCCTTCCAGAGCCGAGATATCGGATGTCAAAGTTGTGACCCAAAAAAAAAACATAAGGGGTAACACTGTCGTTTTTGGCCAAAATTTTGACCCCCTCCGATCTTCTTGAAACTCTGGATTCTGACAGAAGGCCACGAGAATTCGACCAGCGCGCAAAAATGGAGGCTCTAGACCCTTCCAGAGCCGAGATATCGGATGTCAAAGTTTTGACCTGAAAAAAAAAAACATAAGGGGTAACACTGTCGTTTTTGGCCGAAATTTTGACCCCCTCCGATCTTCTTGAAACTCTGGATTCTGACAGAGGGCCATGAGACTTCGACCAGCGCGCAAAAATGGAGGCTCTAGACCCTTCCAGAGGCGAGATATCGGACGTCAAAGTTTTGACCCGAAAAAAAAAAACATAAGGGGTAACACTGTTGTTTTTGGCCGAAATTTTGACCCCCTCCGATCTTCTTGAAACTCTGGATTCTGACAGAGGGCCACGAGACTTCGACCAGCGCGCAAAAATGGAGGCTCTAGACCCTTCCAGAGCCGAGATATCGGATGTCAAAGTTTTGACCTGAAAAAAAACATAAGGGGTAACACTGTCGTTTTTGGCCGAAATTTTGACCCCCTCCGATCTTCTTGAAACTCTGGATTCTGACAGAGGGCCACGAGACTTCGACCAGCGCGCAAAAATGGAGGCTCTAGACCCTTCCAGAGCCGAGATATCGGATGTCAAAGTTGTGACCCGAAAAAAAAACATAAGGGGTAACACTGTCGTTTTTGGCCGAAATTTTGACCCCCTCCGATCTTCTTGAAACTCTGGATTCTGACAGAAGGCCACGAGAATTCGACCAGCGCGCAAAAATGGAGGCTCTAGACCCTTCCAGAGCCGAGATATCGGATGTCAAAGTTTTGACCTGAAAAAAAAACATAAGGGGTAACACTGTCGTTTTTGGCCGAAATTTTGACCCCCTCTGATCTTCTTGAAACTCTGGATTCTGACAGAGGTTCACGAGACTTCGACCAGCGCGCAAAAATGGAGGCTCTAGACCCTTCCAGAGCCGAGATATCGGATGTCAAAGTTTTGACCCGAAAAAAAAACATAAGGGGTAACACTGTCATTTTTGGCCGAAATTTTGACCCCCTCCGATCTTCTTGAAACTCTGGATTCTGACAGAAGGCCACGAGACTTCGACCAGCGCGCAAAAATGGAGGCTCTAGACCCTTCCAGAGCCGAGATATCGGATGTCAAAGTTTTGACCTGAAAAAAAAAACATAAGGGGTAACACTGTCGTTTTTGGCCGAAAGTTTGACCCCCTCCGATCTTCTTGAAACTCTGGATTCTGACAGAGGGCCACGAGACTTCGACCAGCGCGCAAAAATGGAGGCTCTAGACCCTTCCAGAGCCGAGATATCGGATGTCAAAGTTTTGACCTGAAAAAAAAACATAAGGGGTAACACTGTCGTTTTTGGCCGAAATTTTGACCCCCTCCGATCTTCTTGAAACTCTGGATTCTGACAGAGGGCCACGAGACTTCGACCAGCGCGCAAAAATGGAGGCTCTAGACCCATCCAGAGCCGAGATATCGGATGTCAAAATTTTGACCTGAAAAAAAAACATAAAGGGTAACACTGTCGTTTTTGGCCGAAATTGTGACCCCCTCCGATCTTCTTGAAACTCTGGATTCTGACAGAGGGCCACGAGACTTCGACCAGCGTGCAAAAATGGAGGCTCTAGACCCTTCCAGAGCCGAGATATCGGACGTCAAAGTTTTAACCTGAAAAAAAAACATAAGGGGTAACACTGTTGTTTTTGGCCGAAATTTTGACCCCCTTCGATCTTCTTGAAACTCTGGATTCTGACAGAGGGCCACGAGACTTCGACCAGCGCGCAAAAATTGAGGCTCTAGACCCTTCCAGAGCCGAGATATCGGATGTCAAAGTTTTGACCTGAAAAAAAAAACATAAGGGGTAACACTGTCGTTTTTGGCCGAAATTTTGACCCCCTCCGATCTTCTTGAAACTCTGGATTCTGACAGAGGGCCACGAGACTTCGACCAGCGCGCAAAAATGGAGGCTCTAGACCCTTCCAGAGCCGAGATATCGGATGTCAAAGTTTTGACCCGAAAAAAAAAAACATAAGGGGTAACACTGTCGTTTTTGACCGAAATTTTGACCCCCTCCGATCTTCTTGAAACTCTGGATTCTGACAGAGGGCCACGAGACTTCGACCAGCGCGCAAAAATGGAGGCTCTAGACCCTTCCAGAGCCGAGATATCGGATGTCAAAGTTTTGACCTGAAAAAAAACATAAGGGGTAACACTGTCGTTTTTGGCCGAAATTTTGACCCCCTCCGATCTTCTTGAAACTCTGGATTCTGACAGAGGGCCACGAGACTTCGACCAGCGCGCAAAAATTGAGGCTCTAGACCCTTCCAGAGCCGAGATATCGGATGTCAAAGTTTTGACCTGAAAAAAAAAACATAAGGGGTAACACTGTCGTTTTTGGCCGAAATTTTGACCCCCTCCGATCTTCTTGAAACTCTGGATTCTGACAGAGGGCCACGAGACTTCGACCAGCGCGCAAAAATGGAAGCTCTAGACCCTTCCAGAGCCGAGATATCGGATGTCAAAGTTTTGACCCGAAAAAAAAAACATAAGGGGTAACACTGTCGTTTTTGGCCGAAATTTTGACCCCCTCCGATCTTCTTGAAACTCTGGATTCTGACAGAGGGCCACGAGACTTCGACCATCGCGCAAAAATGGAGGCTCTAGACCCTTCCAGAGCCGAGATATCGGATGTCAAAGTTTTGACCTGAAAAAAAAACATAAGGGGTAACACTGTCGTTTTTGGCCGAAATTTTGACCCCCTCCGATCTTCTTGAATCTCTGGATTCTGACAGAGGGCCACGAGACTTCGACCAGCGCGCAAAAATGGAGGCTCTAGACCCTTCCAGAGCCGAGATATCGGATGTCAAAGTTTTGACCTGAAAAAAAACATAAGGGGTAACACTGTCGTTTTTGGCCGAAATTTTGACCCCCTCCGATCTTCTTGAAACTCTGGATTCTGACAGAGGGCCACGAGACTTCGACCAGCGCGCAAAAATGGAGGCTCTAGACCCTTCCAGAGGCGAGATATCGGACGTCAAAGTTTTGACCCGAAAAAAAAACATAAGGGGTAACACTGTTGTTTTTGGCCGAAATTTTGACCCCCTCCGATCTTCTTGAAACTCTGGATTCTGACAGAGGGCCACGAGACTTCGACCAGCGCGCAAAAATGGAGGCTCTAGACCCTTCCAGAGCCGAGATATCGGATGTCAAAGTTTTGACCTGAAAAAAAAACATAAGGGGTAACACTGTCGTTTTTGGCCGAAATTTTGACCCCCTCCGATCTTCTTGAAACTCTGGATTCTGACAGAGGGCCACGAGACTTCGACCAGCGCGCAAAAATGGAGGCTCTAGACCCTTCCAGAGCCGAGATATCGGATGTCAAAGTTGTGACCCGAAAAAAAAACATAAGGGGTAACACTGTCGTTTTTGGCCAAAATTTTGACCCCCTCCGATCTTCTTGAAACTCTGGATTCTGACAGAGGGCCACGAGCATTCGACCAGCGCGCAAAAATGGAGGCTCTAGAACCTTCCAGAGCCGAGATATCGGATGTCAAAGTTTTGACCTGAAAAAAAACATAAGGGGTAACACTGTCGTTTTTGGCAGAAATTTTGACCCCCTCCGATCTTCTTGAAACTCTGGATTCTGACAGAGGGCCACGAGACTTCGACCAGCGCGCAAAAATTGAGGCTCTAGACCCTTCCAGAGCCGAGATATCGGATGTCAAAATTTTGACCTGAAAAAAAAAAACATAAGGGGTAACACTGTCGTTTTTGGCCGAAATTTTGACCCCCTCCGATCTTCTTGAAACTCTGGATTCTGACAGAGGGCCACGAGACTTTGACCAGCGCGCAAAAATGGAAGCTCTAGACCCTTCCAGAGCCGAGATATCGGATGTCAAAGTTTTGACTCGAAAAAAAAACATAAGGGGTAACACTGTCGTTTTTGGCCGAAATTTTGACCCCCTCCGATCTTCTTTAAACTCTGGATTCTGACAGAGGGCCACGAGACTTCGACCAGCGCGCAAAAATGGAGGCTCTAGACCCTTCCAGAGCCGAGATATCGGATGTCAAAGTTTTGACCTGAAAAAAAACATAAGGGGTAACACTGTCGTTTTTGGCCGAAATTTTGACCCCCTCCGATCTTCTTGAAACTCTGGATTCTGACAGAGGGCCACGAGACTTCGACCAGCGCGCAAAAATGGAGGCTCTAGACCCTTCCAGAGCCGAGATATCGGATGTCAAAGTTTTGACCTGAAAAAAAAACATAAGGGGTAACACTGTCGTTTTTGGCCGAAAGTTTGACCCCCTCCGATCTTCTTGAAACTCTGGATTCTGACAGAGGGCCACGAGACTTCGACCAGCACGCAAAAATGGAGGCTCTAGACCCTTCCAGAGCCGAGATATTGGATGTCAAAGTTTTGACCTGAAAAAAAAACATAAGGGGTAACACTGTCGTTTTTGGCCGAAATTTTGACCCCCTCTGATCTTCTTGAAACTCTGGATTCTGACAGAGGGCCACGAGACTTCGACCAGCGCGCAAAAATGGAGGCTCTAGACCCTTCCAGAGCCGACATATCGGATGTCAAAGTTTTGACCTGAAAAAAAAACATAAGGGGTAACACTGTCGTTTTTGGCCGAAATTTTGACCCCCTCCGATCTTCTTGAAACTCTGGATTCTGACAGAGGGCCACGAGACTTCGACCAGCGCGCAAAAATGGAGGCTCTAGACCCTTCCAGAGCCGAGATATCGGATGTCAAAATTTTGACCTGAAAAAAAAAAACATAAGGGGTAACACTGTCGTTTTTGGCCGAAATTTTGACCCCCTCCGATCTTCTTGAAACTCTGGATTCTGACAGAGGTCCACGAGACTTCGACCAGCGCGCAAAAATGGAGGCTCTAGACCCTTCCAGAGCCGAGATATCGGACGTCAAAGTTTTGACCTGAAAAAAAAACATAAGGGGTAACACTGTTGTTTTTGGCCGAAATTTTGACCCCCTCCGATCTTCTTGAAACTCTGGATTCTGACAGAGGGCCACGAGACTTCGACCAGCGCGCAAAAATTGAGGCTCTAGACCCTTCCAGAGCCGAGATATCGGATGTCAAAGTTTTGACCTGAAAAAAAAACATAAGGGGTAACACTGTCGTTTTTGGCCGAAATTTTGACCCCCTCCGATCTTCTTGAAACTCTGGATTCTGACAGAGGGCCACGAGACTTCGACCAGCGCGCAAAAATGGAGGCTCTAGACCCTTCCAGAGCCGAGATATCGGATGTCAAAGTTTTGACCCGAAAAAAAAAACATAAGGGGTAACACTGTCGTTTTTGACCGAAATTTTGACCCCCTCCGATCTTCTTGAAACTCTGGATTCTGACAGAGGGCCACGAGACTTCGACCAGCGCGCAAAAATGGAGGCTCTAGACCCTTCCAGAGCCGAGATATCGGATGTCAAAGTTTTGACCTGAAAAAAAACATAAGGGGTAACACTGTCGTTTTTGGCCGAAATTTTGACCCCCTCCGATCTTCTTGAAACTCTGGATTCTGACAGAGGGCCACGAGACTTCGACCAGCGCGCAAAAATTGAGGCTCTAGACCCTTCCAGAGCCGAGATATCGGATGTCAAAGTTTTGACCTGAAAAAAAAAAACATAAGGGGTAACACTGTCGTTTTTGGCCGAAATTTTGACCCCCTCCGATCTTCTTGAAACTCTGGATTCTGACAGAGGGCCACGAGACTTCGACCAGCGCGCAAAAATGGAAGCTCTAGACCCTTCCAGAGCCGAGATATCGGATGTCAAAGTTTTGACCCGAAAAAAAAAAACATAAGGGGTAACACTGTCGTTTTTGGCCGAAATTTTGACCCCCTCCTTTCTTTTACGATTTTATTTGTAGAAAAAGACAAAAGGGACAATACATATTAATGAACATTTTTCACAAATGTAAATATGCCAGATTATAGCCATAGGCTAATTTCCATCTGCAGACCCCCAAGCAGGTAGATGTTACACAAATACATACAGACACACTATGCACAGGCTATATACAGAAGCAAGGACAGTTATCAGTGATCAATAACAGTGATCACAACATATTAGGCCAAGCCATATTACACTGACCCCTTTTACACCACCTATACTATACTAACTCATATTACACAACCCATTTCATACAAATAATTCTATCTTTAATTTTATAAAACACTAACTCTATTTTACATCAGATATATAGACTACTGTTTACTCAACATGCTCACATATTTGTGTGCCCCTCAACCATACTTTTAAACGACTCCTAAAAATAGGAAAACTTGTGCTTTCCCTCAATGACTGAGGAATACTATTCCAGGAGCTCACCCCCTGGTATGATAGAGCATTCTGTGAAAAAGTGGTTCGCCTAAACGGCAAGTCACAGTCCCCTCTCATAGTGGCTCTAGTTACTCGAGACCCGACAGCACTGATAGACTTTTGTTTGATAAAATCACTTAATGGTGGAGGCGCCAGACCATGTATAACCTTATAGATTAGACAGGCTGATTTAAAAAATTTGAAATTCGCTAAATTTAAAAACTTATATTTATCAAGAATATTACAATGATGATATGATGAAGGTTTCTTGTCTAATATTTTCAGTGCTCTTTTGTAGCATACTTCAATTGGTCCAACAGCAGCATAACTCGTATAAGACCAAGTTGTGATACAGTACCCAATATGAGCCAGAATCATAGAGTGCAAGAACGTGATCGCTGCTGCATCTGTTAATGATGTACGAATCTGTTTAAAGTTCCGTAAGTTAACATTTACAGTTTTCACAACTTTTTTGACGTGTTTTTTAAAAGTTAATTTAGAGTCTATCAGAACTCCCAGATACCTAAATTCCTCAACATTAATTAGTTCTTGTCCACCCAAGCAAACTTTTACTTTGGCCACAGTTGTTTTAGGTTTACTAAAAAACATTGATACAGTCTTTTTAACATTAAGACACAGGCATGAATCATTCAGCCATTTTTGCAAACCATTTAAAGCAAATGAAAGCTGATGAGCTGCATCATCAGCACTTTTGGCATGTGTAAAAATCACCGTATCATCAGCATACATAATCGTGTCGACATTTTTGCATACATTAGGCAAACTCCGATCTTCTTGAAACTCTGGATTCTGACAGAGGGCCACGAGACTTCGACCAGCGCGCAAAAACGGAGGCTCTAGACCCTTCCAGAGCCGAGATATCGAAGGTCAAAATTTGGACCTGAAAAAAAAAACATAAGGGATAACACTGTCATTTTTTTTTTGGCCGAAATTTTGACCCCCTCTGATCTTCTTGAAACTCTGGATTCTGACAGAGGGCCACGAGACTTCGACCAGCGCGCAAAAACGGAGGCTCTAGACCCTTCCAGAGCCGAGATATCGAAGGTCAAAATTTGGACCTGAAAAAAAACATAAGGGGTAACACTGTCATTTTTTTTTGGCCGAAATTTTGACCCCCTCCGATCTTCTTGAAACTCTGGATTCTGACAGAGGGCCACGAGACTTCGACCAGCGCGCAAAAATGGAGGCTCTAGACCCTTCCAGAGCCGAGATATCGAAGGTCAAAATTTGGACGTGAAAAAAAAACATAAGGGGTAACACTGTCATTTTTTTTTTTGGGCCGAAATTTTGACCCCCTCCGATCTTCTTGAAACTCTGGATTCTGACAGAGGGCCACGAGACTTCGACCAGCGCGCAAAAATGGGGGCTCTAGACCCTTCCAGAGCCGAGATATCGAAGGTCAAAATTTGGACCTGAAAAAAAAAACATAAGGGGTAACACTGTCATTTTTTTTTTGGCCGAAATTTTGACCCCCTCCGATCTTCTTGAAACTCTGGATTCTGACAGAGTGCCACGAGACTTCGACCAGCGCGCAAAAATGGAGGCTCTAGACCCTTCCAGAGCCGAGATATCGAAGGTCAAAATTTGGACCTGAAAAAAAAAAACATAAGGGGTAACACTGTTATTTTTTTTTTGGCCGAAATTTTGAGCCCCTCCGATCTTCTTGAAACTCTGGATCCTGACAGAGGGCCACGAGACTTCGACCAGCGCGCAAAAATGGAGGCTCTAGACCCTTCCAGAGCCGAGATATCGAAGGTCAAAATTTGGACCTGAAAAAAAAACATAAGGAGTAACACTGTCATTTTTTTTTGGCCGAAATTTTGACCCCCTCCGATCTTCTTGAAACTCTGGATTCTGACAGACGGCCACGAGACTTCGACCAGCGTGCAAAAATGGAGGCTCTAGACCCTTCCAGAGCCGAGGTATCGAAGGTCAAAATTTGGACCTGAAGAAAAAACATAAGGGGTAACACTGTCATTTTTTTTTTCGGCCGAAATTTTGACCCCCTCCGATCTTCTTGAAACTTTGGATTCTGACAGAGGGCCACGAGGCTTCGACCAGTGCGCAAAAATGGAGGCTCTAGACCCTTCCAGAGCCGAGATATCGAAGGTCAAAATTTGGACCTGAAAAAAAAACATAAGGGGTAACACTGTAATTTTTATTTTTCGGTCGAAATTTTGATCCCCTCCGATCTTCTTGAAACTCTGGATTCTGACAGAGGGCCACGAGACTTCGACCAGCGCGCAAAAATGGAGGCTCTAGACCCTTCCAGAGCCGAGATATCGAAGGTCAAAATTTGGACCTGAAAAAAAAACATAAGGGGTAACACTGTCATTTTTTTTTGGACGAAATTTTGACCCCCTCCGATCTTCTTGAAACTCCGGATTCTGACAGAGGGCCACGAGACTTCGACCAGCGCGCAAAAATGGAGGCTCTAGACCCTTCCAGAGCCGAGATATCGAAGGTCAAAATTTGAACCTGAAAAAAAAACAAGGGGTAACACTCATTTTTTTTTGGCCGAAATTTTGACCCCCTCCGATCTTCTTGAAACTCTGGATTCTGACAGAGGGCCATGAGACTTCGACCAGCGCGCAAAAATGGAGGCTCTAGACCCTTCCAGAGCTGAGATATCGAAGGTCAAAATTTGGACCTGAAAAAAAACATAAGGGGTAACACTGTCATTTTTTTTTTGGCCGAAATTTTGACCCCCTCCGATCTTCTTGAAACTCTGGATTCTGACAGAGGGCCACGAGACTTCGACCAGCGCGCAAAAATGGAGGCTCTAGACCCTTCCAGAGCCGAGATATCGAAGGTCAAAATTTGGACGTGAAAAAAAAAACATAAGGGGTAACACTGTCATTTTTTTTTTGGCCGAAATTTTGACCCCCTCCGATCTTCTTGAAACTCTGGATTCTGACAGAGGGCCACGAGACTTCGACCAGCGCGCAAAAATGGAGGCTCTAGACCCTTCCAGAGCCGAGATATCGAAAGTCAAAATTTGGACCTGAAAAAAAAAATATAAGCAGTAACACTGTCATTTTTTTTTGGGCCGAAATTTTGACCCCCTCCGATCTTCTTGAAACTCTGGATTCTGACAGAGGGCCACGAGACTTCGACCAGCGCGCAAAAATGGAGGCTCTAGACCCTTCCAGAGCCGAGATATCGAAGGTCAAAATTTGGACCTGAAAAAAAAAACCACAAGGGGTAACACTGTCATTTTTTTTTTGGCCGAAATTTTGACCCCCTCCGATCTTTTTGAAACTCTGGATTCTGACAGAGGGCCACGAGACTTCGACCAGCGCGCAAAAATGGAGGCTCTAGACCCTTCCAGAGCCGAGATATCGAAGGTCAAAATTTGGACCTGAAAAAAAAAAAAAAACATAAGGGGTAACACTGTAATTTTTTTTTTTGGCCGAAATTTTGACCCCCTCCGATCTTCTTGAAACTCTGGATTCTGACAGAGGGCCACGAGACTTCGACCAGCGCGCAAAAATGGAGGCTCTAGACCCTTCCAGAGCCGAGATATCGAAGGTCAAAATTTGGACCTGAAAAAAAAACATAAGGGGTAACACTGTCATTTTTTTTTTGCCGAAATTTTGACCCCCTCCGATCTTCTTGAAACTCTGGATTCTGACAGAGGGCCACGAGACTTCGACCAGCGCGCAAAAATGGAGGCTCTAGACCCTTCCAGAGCCGAGATATCGAAGGTCAAAATTTGGACCTGAAAAAAACATAAGGGGTAACACTGTCATTTTTTTTGGCCGAAATTTTGACCCCCTCCGATCTTCTTGAAACTCTGGATTCTGACAGAGGGCCACGAGACTTCGACCAGCGCGCAAAAATGGAGGCTCTAGACCCTTCCAGAGCCTAGATATCGAAGGTCAAAATTTGGACCTGAAAAAAAAAAACATAAGGGGTAACTGTCATTTTTTTTTGGCCGAAATTTTGACCCCCTCCGATCTTCTTGAAACTCTGGATTCTGACAGAGGGCCACGAGACTTCGACCAGCGCGCAAAAATGGAGGCTCTAGACCCTTCCAGAGCCGAGATATCGAAGGTCAAAATTTGGACCTGAAAAAAAAAACATAAGGGGTAACACTGTCATTTTTTTTTTGCCGAAATTTTGACCCCCTCCGATCTTCTTGAAACTCTGGATTCTGACAGAGGGCCACGAGACTTCGACCAGCGCGCAAAAATGGAGGCTCTAGACCCTTCCAGAGCCGAGATATCGAAGGTCAAAATTTGGACCTGAAAAAAACATAAGGGGTAACACTGTCATTTTTTTTTGGCCGAAATTTTGACCCCCTCCGATCTTCTTGAAACTCTGGATTCTGACAGAGGGCCACGAGACTTCGACCAGCGCGCAAAAATGGAGGCTCTAGACCCTTCCAGAGCCGAGATATCGAAGGTCAAAATTTGGACCTGAAAAAAAAAAACATAAGGGGTAACATTGTCATTTTTTTTTTGGCCGAAATTTTGACCCCCTCTGATCTTCTTGAAACTCTGGATTCCGACAGAGGGCCACGAGACTTCGACCAGCGCGCAAAAATGGAGGCTCTAGGCCCTTCCAGAGCCGAGATATCGAAGGTCAAAATTTGGACCTGAAAAAAAAAACATAAGGGGTAACTGTCATTTTTTTTTGGCCGAAATTTTGACCCCCTCCGATCTTCTTGAAACTCTGGATTCTGACAGAGGGCCACGAGACTTCGACCAGCGCGCAACAATGGAGGCTCTAGACCCTTCCAGAGCTGAGATATCGAAGGTCAAAATTTGGACCTGAAAAAAAAACATAAGGGGTAACACTGTCATTTTTTTTTTTTGGGCCGAAATTTTGAGCCCCTCCGATCTTCTTGAAACTCTGGATCCTGACAGAGGGCCACGAGACTTCGACCAGCGCGCAAAACTGGAGGCTCTAGACCCTTCCAGAGCCGAGATATCGAAGGTCAAAATTTGGACCTGAAAAAAAAAACATAAGGAGTAACACTGTCATTTTTTTTTTGGCCGAAATTTTGACCCCCTCCGATCTTCTTGAAACTCTGGATTCTGACAGAGGGCCACGAGACTTCGACCAGCGTGCAAAATGGAGGCTCTAGACCCTTCCAGAGCCGAGATATCGAAGGTCAAAATTTGGACCTGAAGAAAAAATATAAGGGGTAACACTGTCATTTTTTTTTTGGCCGAAATTTTGACCCCCTCCGATCTTCTTGAAACTCTGGATTCTGACAGAGGGCCACGAGGCTTCGACCAGTGCGCAAAAATGGAGGCTCTAGACCCTTCCAGAGCCGAGATATCGAAGGTCAAAATTTGGACCTGAAAAAAAAAACATAAGGGGTAACACTGTCATTTTTATTTTTTGGTCGAAATTTTGACCCCCTCCGATCTTCTTGAAACTCTGGATTCTGACAGAGGGCCACGAGACTTCGACCAGCGCGCAAAAATGGAGGCTCTAGACCCTTCCAGAGCTGAGATATCGAAGGTCAAAATTTGGACCTGAAAAAAAAAACATAAGGGGTAACACTCATTTTTTTTGGCCGAAATTTTGACCCCCTCCGATCTTCTTGAAACTCTGGATTCTGACAGAGGGCCACGAGACTTCGACCAGCGCGCAAAAATGGAGGCTCTAGACCCTTCCAGAGCTGAGATATCGAAGGTCAAAATTTGGACCTGAAAAAAAAACATAAGGGGTAACACTGTCATTTTTTTTTTTGGCCGAAATTTTGACCCCCTCCGATCTTCTTGAAACTCTGGATTCTGACAGAGGGCCACGAGACTTCGACCAGCGCGCAAAAATGGAGGCTCTAGACCCTTCCAGAGCCGAGATATCGAAGGTCAAAATTTGGACCTGAAAAAAAACATAAGGGGTAACACTGTCATTTTTTTTTGGCCGAAATTTTGAGCCCCTCCGATCTTCTTAAAACTCTGGATTCTGACAGAGGGCCATGAGACTTCGACCAGCGCGCAAAAATGGAGGCTCTAGACCCTTCTAGAGCCGAGATATCGAAAGTCAAAATTTGGACCTGAAAAAAAAAAACATAAGGGGCCCTATTTTAACGATCTGAAACGCAAGTGTCAAAGCGCATGGCGCAAGTAACTTTGTGGGCGGGTCCCGGCGCTGTTGCTATTTTCCCGGCGGGATAAATGCCTCTTGCGCCTGGCGCAAATCTAAAAGAGGTTGGTCTGAAGTAGCTTCATTATTCATAGGTGTGGTTTGGGCGTAACGTGAAATAAACCAATCCGAGCGCCATCTAACATAGCCTACCCTTTAAGAACAGGTGCGCATGTTGCATGACGGATTGTTATTATAACGGCGGGTTTACCAGGCGCGCGCCAGGAGCGTTCACAGTCGATGAGACCGACGTTCTTGTCAGGACAGTGAAAGACAGAAGTGACGTTGTATAGGGATGGGAGAAACTCTTGCACATCAGCGTCGGTTAAACATTATAGCCTATACGTATGTTTCTTGCCACTATTGGGCAAACAGGTCTGATCCTTAGTACTACAATAGCCTTAAGAAATGGGTATTTCAGTTTTTTCATCTTCATGTAAACCAAAATGATTTCCCTCATGTGTTAATATTTTTCCTTGTTATAATGTATGATTTGCAAAAATAAAAACTACTGCATCTATGTTGATGAGAGAATCAGTAGGGCCTATATGCGCGTTGTGTAGGCCTACCCGCTATATTATGGCCAAGCATGCGCGCTTAAAATAGCATTATGAACAACGCGCAACGCGCCACTGACTTTAGACCAGGTTTTTTATGGTCAGTGGCGCAATTGTGTTCTGGAAGTGTAAAATAGCACCAGGGAATGTTTGCGCCGAAACACGCCTCCTTTTTGCGCCGATCCGCCCAGGGAGCGCAAGTTCATTTCCTAGTTTACCGACGTGCGTCTGTGGAGGGGAAAATCCCGCTTTGCGCACGTGCAAAATAGGAATGAGACATGCGTTTGTGTATAAAGTCATTTGCGCCGGGTGCAAGATAGGGCCCATGGAGTAACACTGTCATTTTTTTTTTGGCCGAAATTTTGACCCCCTCCGATCTTCTTGAAACTCTGGATTCTGACAGAGGGCCACGAGACTTCGACCAGCGCGCAAAAATGGAGGCTCTAGACCCTTCCAGAGCCGAGATATCGAAGGTCAAAATTTGGACCTGAAAAAAAAAACATAAGGGGTAACACTGTCATTTTTTTTTTTGGCCGAAATTTTGACCCCCTCCGATCTTCTTGAAACTCTGGATTCTGACAGAGGGCCACGAGACTTCGACCAGCGCGCAAAAATGGAGGCTCTAGACCCTTCCAGAGCCGAGATATCAAATGTCAAATTTTGGACCTGAAAAAAAAAACATAAGGGGTAACACTGTCATTTTTTTTTTGGCCGAAATTTTGACCCCCTCCGATCTTTTTGAAACTCTGGATTCTGACAGAGGGCCACGAGACTTCGACCAGCGCGCAAAAATGGAGGCTCTAGACCCTTCCAGAGCCGAGATATCGAAGGTCAAAATTTGGACCTGAAAAAAAAAACATAAGGGGTAACACTGTCATTTTTTTTGGGCCGAAATTTTGACCCCCTCCGATCTTCTTGAAACTCTGGATTCTGACAGAGGGCCACGAGACTTCGAGGCCACGAGTCCCATGATCCTCTATCAGAATTCAGAGTTTCAAGAAGATCAGAGAAACTCAAAATTTCGACACTAAAAAAACGACAGTTGTACCCCCTGTCGACTTTTTCGGTGCAAAAAAAAAAGTTTCCATCGGCCGGTCCCCCAAAAATTTTTAAACAAAAGATCATTAGATCGTAAAAAAAAAAAAAAAAAATGTCATTACCGTATTTGTCCCAGCCAAATCCATGGTGGTGGTCACTGGTCACGCCAGTCAGGCAAGCACTTCTTCTTTGTTTCATGGGAGGTAACATACTGTGATCCAAAACATTGGTGCTGATTGGCCCAAGTGTAGTCCTGTGCGCCAATGAACGCTATCTATCGATCTGCGCTCCTAACTTGAAATTGAATTTGAGAACTGAATTTGAATTGTGAGAAGTGAATGTGAAGATATATAGAGAGTTTAATTTTCGGTGAGGATCAAATTTTATTGGACTTCAGTTCTAAACACATAAATTCAATTTCAAATTATACAATTCAGATTCAGTTTTTGAATAAATTAAATTTTAATTAAACAATACAATTTCAAATTATGTGATTTAAATTCCGTTTTTCAAAAATCAGTTTTCAAAATCAGAGAAAAAAAAGCCTATTGTGTGTAAGAAAATGAAATTTAACCAGCGCAGCCACAGTAACAGCTCATATTTAGCCAGATAAAGTTTTACTACCCTGTTAGAAAAAAATATATATAGCTGCATAGTTTCATGTAGTTCTTTTCCCTCGCTGTGTTATGGGTTTGCTAAGTGAGGAGAAATGTGATGGTTATGTTTGTGAGAATATCAGCTGATTACTATTATTATATTTATATATTAAGACCCTTGATCCTCACCTGACTATGGTTTTGTAAACTTTATCCATGATTTGGTTTATAGACCATTTCAAAAGATGTAAACAACACTGGCCCAGAAGCACTTCCTGTTTCAGTTTTTTAACACTACATAAAAGCTGGGATAAAATACAACCAACAGAACATTTAAAACTGAATCAAAAAGTTAAACAAACATCTTTAAGAAGTTTTCTTTACATAAAGAAAACAGTTACAAACTGAAACAGGAAGTGCTTCTGGACCAGTGTTGTTTACATCTTTTGAAATGGTCTATAATGGACTGTGGTACAGAAACAGTGACAATGTTACACACTCTTGGCTTACTCTGGCTGTTCTCTGCTGACTCAGACGACGATATATTTGTCACGTTTTAGCCACCGTAGCTGCTGAGTAAGCAGTGGGTGGCCGAGCCCTTGGTGCAACACACAACTGAACCGCAAAAAAATATACACTGCGCATTTAATATTTGATCTTCAATTATAATGGGGTAGCAAGGCAAATTAGAAAGTGAGAGATCTGTGCCATGACTTCATGAAAAAACAAACAGGAGAACTTATTTGTTCTATTGTTTTAATTAACAGTATAGCGCTGTGCATACTTCCAAAGTGATATGAGAATTAGCACAAAAGAAAGAAACCCTGAAATACTCAGGCAAGTTATGGCAAAATGAGGAGAGAGCTCCCTCTTGTGGTCTGATTAGAGACACTCTAGTAAACAGACAGATTCACTATGATGTCACTGACCAAGCCAAAGAAACGACAATGGAAATGTTTTCCAAAAATTCACCAGGGATATCATTCACTCTTTACACTTTAACAAGGCCTTTTTCTGGGTAGCAGAACAAAATTACAGACATATCTAAACATATGGCACTGCTCACAGTAATATTCACATCAGTAAACAAAAATAAAATTCTGACATGTACAGGAATGCAAAATGAAATAAAACATTGCCATTTCCACATATTTTATGTATAAGTAACTTTACACGCTTGCTTTTAAAGTGACAGTATCATAGCACAAATTGGTACACTGTGCCAAATATTGTACACACAAACTCACACACGACCATCACACATCAATATCAAGAAATAGAAGTACAGTAAAATGAAATGATTTAAAAAAAGTGGATCTCATCTCTAGACTTCATATGTTGCAGTAAAAAAAAATATATATTAAACCATCATGTGCTTCAAGGCAACAGAAACTACAAACCATGAGTTATCATCCTACAAAATAAAATAAACAGCTCGCCTGACCGCAAGCTCTCAAGGTTGTGTGTACCTAAAAGATGGAGACGTGGAAGTACCTGCAATCCCAGTGCAACACATTCAAGAACACTAGGGGCTAGTAGGGAATAAAATGGGCCAGTCTTGATGTCCGTGACGACAATCATGACTCCTCGAGTCCCACTTGAGAGACTCAGACTCACTTTAATGGATTACTAGTGCATTCAAATGTGCTGGTGCAATAACTTGAAAAATTTACTCAACCTCGTGTCATTCCAAACCCGTATGACTTTCTTCTGTGGAACATAAGAAATTGTGTTTTTTCATCCATACAATTAAAGACAATGGGGACCAATTTTGTTTTAGACCCCACTGACTTCTATTGTATGGACTAAAACAAGCCACAGAGAAAACAAAAAACAACTGGTTTGGAAAACCATGAGGGTAAGAAAATGATGCTGATGTCATTCAGAGTGACTTTATAGTCTAGAATTGTTTTGACCCTGATTACGAGACAGACTTAAATAAGGGTTTAAAGTACGGAGTCACTAATGTAGATTTTGTTGAAATATACTATATTCCTGAGTACAATGGGGAGATTGGGAAGAACCTTCTCCCGAACAGCAGGCGGACTATGGGCACTGCGATCATGGCTTGAACAGGGGTGCCACTGTAAGATCGCTGACAGGGTAAACACCACAGCCTCGTAGGACAAGGAAAATATAAATAAGGCCTTCTGCGATGAGCCCCGTGACACATTTCATCATTTCGATAAACGAAAACGCATGTATTTCAAGCAAAACGCAACACGTACCTGGATGAAAACAGACGTCCCATGTGCACACAAACACACACACACACACATACATAGACTGAAAAAAAAAAAGCAAGGCTCACACCTGCGCAAGTTGCTTCTGATTTCAAGTATGCTACATTACCAAATTACACACAACCGATACTGTCACTTTAAAATGGGTTAAACACAGTATTCACAAATGTACATTTAAGGCTTAATTGTTTAGCACTAACAATAATAGCAGCAGTAAAGCACTTCTGTATTAATAACAATAAATCAAATAATAATAATAACAACATTAATAATAACAATATATTAAGGTGATCAAGTGAAATGGTTTCTAAGATGAACAGCTTCATACACGAGTCCGAACCTCCCCAAGAGTGATTTTAGTCCCCACCGAATACGGAAACTTGGCCAGGCCTTGGACCTTTATAAGCAAATACTTCTTTTTTTCAATTTTTTATTACTAAGCAGTTTCACCGTGTCCAACCTGTCGTCCATTAATCTGTTAGAGAACACTATCTTTAGTAAACACACTACTTCACAAAAGTCTGTCGGAGACCACCATATTAATGACACATTCAGATTAGAGCAATTTGGTTACAAATCTCCTGACATCCGATACATGTTACTTCCTACTGGGAATCTGAAGGACTGGCTGTCCTTAAACATTTGGGAAGTGTAATTCATGGTACAGTACAGTTACAGTAATGCTACACAGATGTATCAAGGCTGACGGAGAGCCCATTTCCGATGCCAGCCGCCACCATGCGCTTAAAAAAAAAATTGAAATAAGAAAAAAAAAAATTGTTCACACAGTACCCTGGAGGTCAAGGCCAGGCGGAGAACGGGTTACTTTGGGCTGACCGGTCTCTGAAACGGGCGGCTGCGCTGTGGAGACCGACACGTACGGCATGCTACTAGACAGACGGAAAATGAAAATTACACACTCAAGAACAAAATGTACCGAAGCAACACAAGTAAAGGCCATTTTTCCACACCGGTCCACTGTTTTACTCCCTTTAGCTATCCGAACTCCGAGGCCTAATACTTCATACGCCCTGATCTCTACAGCTAACCCTGACTCTCTCCAACATACATGTGTATATATTAACTATACTCAATATTCTGATTTATATATTAAATCATATATAAACACATACATGTTTTTGTCTTTTTTTGTTCGTTTTTGTCCTCAGAGGACACGCGTTGCCGTCAGGCTAAAGAAGCAGTCGCAAAGAACCCCTCGCTCTTCCGCCCGCACAAAGGAGGACAGAGAATCCGAGAAGTGTTTCAGAGAAAGGGGCTCTCGTGGTCACAAGAGCTAGAGCGCCAGTACGCGCTCGTCTCTTCTGGAGTCCGAGATGAATGCGAGATGACTGTGGCCGGGCCGAGACTGGCTGCTCAGGGAAGTTTCGCTATGTTAAGATATGTGCAGTAGAAGGGATGGACACAAACTCCCTCAGGATGTTCTTGGCCATCTCAATATTGTTCTGTGCAATCATAAGGGCTTTTTGGATGTCCTGATGGGAGTAGCCCTGGCTCAAGAGGTGCTCGATCTCACTGCTGATCTGCTGGCTTGGCCCTGGACTCACTCCGGGGGGAACCGGGCTGGGCCTGCGATCCGAGTTGATGCGACGGGGGAGAGGCTTGGGAGGCCGCTCGGGGGCTTCAGAGGAGTCCATGACTGCCAAAGACAATTTACAACAAAAATTGTCTGTATATTTACACACTGAAAGTCTGAGATAATGGTCACATTGCAGTTGTTGTTCTAAATGAAGCAAACCATGACACTCTCATGGGGCTGAAATCTAAAATAAATATAGGTGTAAAAGGGAAATTATACAGCACTATATTGACTTTGTAAATATATTTAAACTTTACCATAAAAATCAAAGGATCGGACATTGTTGACTGATGGCTTTTCTCATGATCTGAAAACCTCATGCTCAAAAGCAAAAAAAAAAAAAAAAAATATGCCAACATGTGAAAAGAAAATGGATGAGGTGGATAAAATAAAAATAATAGTAGAGGAATATTTTACTTGAAAATTTAAAGACGAAAATTAAACAAGTACTACTAAAATAATTAATTGAAGAAGAAAAAAAGATACCCATTATATATAACCACAGATACCCATTATATATATATATATATATAACCACTTAAAGATATATTTAATACCTAAAACTACTGAAAACGGAAGATATTTAAAATATTATTTAAAATATGAATAAAAATAATTCACCTAACCATAACAGAATGGTCATCTAACCATCACAGAAAACATTTTTTTGAATTTCAAATAAATCCCTGTTTAGTAATCACTATTTGTTTTTTAAGCCATTTGGTGCACAAAGACATAGGACGTTTCCTCATAAATCATGTTTATGTAGTCTTACCCACATCAATATACACAATTGTGTCCCTATAAACCATATATAAAAGAACACACACATAATTAAATAAAAATAACACTGGGCATGACTTACTTGCGGTTGCACCAAGCTCGCTGTCTATGGAAAGACGACTGAAGGCTGAGGATGTGGGGTTACCATCTGAAAGCGTGCGTCGGGCTAGGTTGGCAGGTAGATGGGGCATGGGGTAGTCATAGCTGTTCTCCTCTTCCTCCTCCTCCTCCTCCTTCTCACCACATGCACCAACATGATCCCTCAGGCCATTAGAGCAGGTCAAAGGAGGCAATTCAGAGTAATCTGAACAAAGACGGACACACAATATTTCACATGGCAGAATATACTGTCAGATTGTATGAAGATGAAGATCTTCACACGTCACAGTACCTGAGTCTCTGGCCTGTTGTGGTCCAGAGGTGGTGAGGGCCTGGGCTTGGATATTGTACATGGCTTCATACATCTGTGGGCTTTCTGACTCCAAATCACTGAGCAAACCTCTAGAGAAGTAAGCGCTGAGTTTTAGTACACTTTAGTACACTCTGCACCTCAATGGGTGGTGAATGAACTTTACCTGGGACTGAGAGAAAGTGGAGGTGGTGGTCTGGGCACAGCCTCCCCTGCAGCAGAGGGCAGCACTGGTCGAGAAGATGGAGTCATGTACTCTGACTCCTCATCGTTCTCAGAGGCGTCCTCCCCTGTCTGCGATTTAACTGCTGGAAGAGGCCTGTCAGTGCAGGATGAAGTGTCAACACACATGTGACTGCTTGCTTTTTCTAACAGGTTTAAGTGCAAGAAATTCTTATTGCTACAGGAACAAATGGGCATAGCAAGACTTGGGTTTTGCCTGCGATATATACTGCAATATGAAAAAAATACAGAACATTTCCCCAGGTGACTTGAATAGCTCGGGGATAATTTGGGTTAGTGGCACCTACCTGATTGCCAAGGAATAGATGGCATTAGCTGAAGCAGATGGCTTTACTTTCGGGTTGTCATACTCTGACCCAGAAATGGATGATACGAAACTCTGCACATTGAGCACATGAAGGTTAGATATAAAGAATTACAAAAAATATAACTGGGCTTATGTCATGTTGTAAATATGGGATGTGTGTCCTCACCAGCTGGTGGTCAAGGCTAGGGGGACCATTGTTTCGAGGGCCTTCTGTTCTTGCGTCGAGCGTGGAAGGAAGTTGGAGAGGCAGAGAGTGTCTGTTAGAGAGTTCTCGAGATCCGCGAGACTCTCCGCTTGCTGGTGGCTGGGATGGGGCTTTGGGTACGGGCCGGGAGTTCCAGTCCGGCATGTTGCGGTTCGGAGGGGCAGGAGGCAGTTTGTCACGAAGAGGTTCTCCTGGTGTACTGGGGAGAGGACGTCTTGGGAGCCGGTTGTCAGAGCCGGTAGGGTGAGGCCGGTCTGGGGGAGGAGGTGGCGGCAGGTCCCTTAGAGCCGGGGGCAGCGGTAATGGCTTGTCCTTGTGATGGGATGGGGCCTGGATTGTGAATGATAAATGAAGTGTTTAACAAGAATGCTTAATACAATCCAAACTGAGGTAACTGAGGGTAAAAACATTCCGTGCAGTGCATTTACCTTAGATGTGGCCCCTGGACTAGAGGCCCCGGGAGGATTGGTGGGTCTGAGAGGAAACAGATCCAGCCGAGGAGGTACTGGGGGAACGACGGCCTGAGGGGCGACTGACAGCGGTGAGGGCGGCCTCTCCACCTGAAACGAGCCAAAGCATTCAGCATACATCTATACGGATTACTGATGCTAGATTCTCCAGCCATCATTTCAAAGCCGTTATAGTGATCTGTGGCTGAGGAATAGTGAAGTGTCTGCAGGAAAAGTTATTTGGTTTGGATTTGTGGGAATTCCTATATTTAACTTCAAAACAGAAGCATCAAACACATTAAAAAATATATATTTACTGATGCAGGTGACAGCTAAATCAATTCTGTTCACTGGAAAACAGGTTAAGGCGTAGAAGGTGACATCTTTTTGCTGGTTTAGCAAAGCTAAATGGTCCATAATATCATTAAGAAAAAGTTATTCTCACTTTAGAACCGACCAGCTTGCTAATCATAAAAGGAGAATCCTCCAAACGATCATCATCGTCATCGTCATAGCTGGGCGAAGGGGCTCCCTCGGCTCCAAACATGCCCCTGCAGCCTCCGTAGGAGCCTCCGCTGTTGGGGTCCTTGGGATCAAAGGGGTCAACAACGATGGGCTCGGTGCCCTTAATTTCACAGCGACAGAACGGGCAACCCTGTCCTTCTGATTCCTATGACAGAAAAGAACCGAGAATGAAGAAAACATGCACGTGTCTAAACAGATGGATGGCTGTCGGGTCTTCAGCTTTACCTGCCAGGCTGTGAGACAGGAAGTGCACATGAGGTGGCCACAAGGCTCGATCTTCACATCCTTGTCATTCTCAGCACAGATCTTACACAGCTGGAAGGTTGAGCCCATCTCACAGTAGAGTTCATATTGCTCCTGTAGGAGATGAATGATGGGTATTATCCAAATTAATCAAGATTCAAGATTTAGATGTCTGACTGATAGAATGAAAACAAAAACAGACCTGTGTGACTTTGATATGGTCTTGAGGCGAGGGCTCACACAGCCCTGTAAGGTCAGGGTTCTGAGTGCGGCCATCTGGGAAAAGGTAGCTAAATAGGAATAAACGGTCTGTAAGATAAACTTAAGATCCGCGAGGTAGAGTGTGACATTTAATCCTTCATTAGGCATCTAAATGTGTGAATGGATAATCGTTGTGCTCAGTTTTCGACTGAGTTGTTGTTTTGACTTACAATCCTTCCCTAAAGCCATCGATGAGGGCCTGGAAGAGGGGTTTGTTATGAGGAATGGTCTGCAAAATGTTCCCATCAGCCGTGACATAACCGATAGCCCACTGGCCGAGCCGCGTACAGCTCAGCCTGAAGATATAGCTGTAACCAAGGGCAAAACGTGACCGTTACAACAGACAATTATGACATGAGTTAAAAGAAACAGGACAATCTAACAGTGTCAGATCAAGTCATCGTTGAGAAACTGGTCTCAGTGCATTAGTGTTGGTCGTTGAGAGTGCTTGTGACATCATGGTACTTTTACAATACATCTATTGATGGGAGGTACCACGCTGTCCTCCGGTCCACTGAGAGGGGGGATTCAAGCGACTAACGGTGCATGCAACTCCTGTCACTGTTTGTGTAAGAGTCGCAGATAATGCTCCTGTGACTGCTGACGTCACGTGCGCGTTTGAATGAAAAACACTTAATGGCTGGAGCCCAAAGACACCAAGATCATCGAGTGCTGAGATTAAAGGGATGATTCACCCAAAATGTTTTATTCTGCCACCCTTCCCATCTTGTTGTTCCAAACCCATGGTGTCCCATACTTGCAATTTGTGCTCTGCATTTCACCCATCCAAGTGCACTCACACACCTGGAGCAGTGAGCAGCCAAAATAAGTCAAAATAAAATAAGATAAAACAATGTGAAAAAAGATAAATAATCATCATCAAAAGTTTACTGGTTTGGAACGACAGGAGTCATTATCTAAATGACAAGATCGCTTTTTATTTTTGTGTGAACTACCCCTTTAACAGTGATGTGTGCATGGATGAGGGGTGCGGACGGTGTGTGCATTACCTGCCGGGCTTGTGGATGAATTTTTGCAGACGAGCTTTAACTTCATCATAGGTAAGAAAGGCCATGTACCCTGGATGAGTCACAGCCAGGCTGTTCCAGTTTCTTAGCAGTGACGACCATGGCTACATAAAAAAATAAAGAGAAAATACACTGTTAGTTTTTTTTTCCTTACACTTTTAGGCTTTTTTGTAAATAACTGACAACAAATATACTCTTATATTTTATACTTATAGTCTTATAGTTTTTGATGACCTTTAAATATCCATTTAAGAGATGACCAGAAGTCTGAGTCAGAGAGACAGAGGATTTTGGGGATGGTGTGGTGAGTCACTTTGTATGCCAGTGACACCAGAAAACTAAATGAACTCAGATCGCTGTATATAAACATCACTCAATGTCAGTTAAATTAGATGTCGATGTGAAGCCACACCTCACAACTGAGATAAAAATGTGCAGTGACACATACTGACAAATTTAAAACACATATCAGTCTTCCTTCCTTTGCATAAGATCATCCAAAACCACAGGACTTTTACAGTCACAGTTTATCAATAGAGACAAATGGTCAATATTCCATCAAGGGAGCAGGTAACACTATTTTAGTTCAGTAAGACACTATTATTTCTCAGAAGCAAATTTTAAAAGGACTTCCTCTGACTGACAAACACTTCTGATAATATTAGTCTGGTAGGAAGGGGGGGTTCACCTGCACCCAAAAGATATATTTTTTTAACCTACTTTTTTGTAATCCCTAAGGTGTCTAGAAAAAGAATTTTGATGTTACCCGCGCAAATTTTTGTCCCATTAGTGATTTTTTGTATCATCTTTTGTGTCCGTGCTTGATTTTTGGCTGCGGAAAATGAAAACTTCTACATAGAATCTGAACAATACATCCTACAGACACAATCTACCCAATTTTCTCTTCGTCTTTGCATGAGGAATTGATAGATATGAGGATTGTCTTGATTAGATGATGTATAGTGCATAAAAACCTCAAATAAACACCAAAAAAATGTTAAAAAATGGTGACATTGGATCACTGGAACTCCTCCCCTATGGACCCCTCTGATATATGTTTTCTAACTTTTGTATTTTTACAGTCTTTAGGATGTCTAAGAAGCAAATGTTGATGATCCCCACCTGAAATATTGTCACATGTATGTATTTTCTGGCTATATTGGTTGCCACCCTGGATATCCAAAAAAGCACATTTATAGGCAGTCTGTTTTTCTCCTTTCGTTTTCGATTTGATCGATCTCCTCCATTTTTCATAACTGGCTATGTAAATTATTGTTGAGCACATGTTGAGCTTGTTTCCAACGTCAATTGTTGCACATTAAAAATACAACGTAGAAATTTTAATTAAATAATACATTTTAAGATACAACATGTTCAAAAATATGCATTAATTAAAAATCACACCATGTAATTAGGATTCACTGGTAATGTGAGGTTTATTTAACATACATTTTTAAACTAACTACACAAATACATAGCCTACATGATGCACCAACACACAATTAGAAAGATCTTTCTTGGTGAAGAGCATTTAGCATTATGGAAGCCCACATTAACTGGCAGATATTGGTCTCTCCAGGTTTCCGTTAAGTTGAAAAAAAAAAAAAATGTTATGCTTAATAATGAATTAATTATACTTTCATATTATTATTATTACTACTGATGAGGGAATGTGTTTCATCTTGAATGGGACAATCTGAACAAAATAACGACAAACATTCATGGCTCAAATGTGGTGAACTGGACTGGTGGGATCATGAGGTGAAACCTGGATTTGATGCCCCCAACTCTCTGGAAATTCCACGAATGCTCCCACTCTACGAGTGGAACAAGACACGCTCTCTTATGGTAGACATACCTGAGACCCTAAATTCATCATCAAGTCATGATTAGATGATGTATAGTGCATAAAAACTCAAATGAACACCAAAAAATTTAAAAATAAATTGTGACATTGGATCAGCCGTAGAGTTGCAGCCGTAAAGTCTCCGGTGCCTGTCAAGGCGGCAATTCCTGAACCCGGTGGTGGACACCGGAAGTAAAGGATGCCGTCAAGCTGAAGAAGGAGTTCTATCGGGCCTGGCTGGCTTGTGGGATTCCTGAGGCAGCTGACTGGTACCGGCAGGCCAAGCCGACTGCAGCCCGGGTGGTTGTGGAGGCAAAAACTCGGGCCTGGGAGGAGTGTACTTTTATGATGGATAGATGCACATTTATGATGGACAGATGCACTGTTATGATGATAGATGTACTTTTATGATGGATAGATGCACATTTATGATGGACAGATGCACTGTTATGATGGACAGATGCACTTTTGTGATGGACAGATGCACTTTTATGATGGATAGATGCACATTTATGATGGACAGATGCACTGTTATGATGGACAGATGCACTTTTATGATGGATAGATGCACATTTATGATGGACAGATGCACTGTTATGATGATAGATGCACTTTTATGACGGACAGATGCACATTTACGATGGACAGATGCACATTTATGTTGGACAGATGAACTTTTATGATGGATAGATGCACTTTTATGATGGACAGATGCACATTTATGATGGACAGATGCACTTTTATGATGGATAGATGCACATTTATGATGGACAGATGCACTGTTATGATGGACAGATGCACTGTTATGATGATAGATGCACTTTTATGATGGACAGATGCACATTTACGATGGACAGATGCACATTTATGATAGACAGATGAACTTTTATGATGGATAGATGCACTTTTATGATGGATAGATGCACATTTATGATGGATAGATACACATTTATGATGGATAGATGCACTTTTATGATGGACAGATGCACATTTATGATGGACAGATGCACTGTTATGATGGATAGATGCACTTTTATGATGGATAGATAAACATTTATGATGGACAGATGCACTTTTATGATGGACAGATGCACTTTTATGATGGACAGATGCACATTTATGATGGATAGAAACACTTATGATGGACAGATGCACTTTTATGATGGACGGGTACACTTTTATGATGGACAGATGCACTTTTATGATGGATAGATGCACTTTTATGATGGACAGATGCACATTTATGATGGATAGAAACACTTATGATGGACAGATGCATTTTTATGATGGACAGGTACACTTTTATGATGGACAGATGCACTTTTATGATGGATAGATGCACTTTTATGATGGACAGATGCACTTTTATGATGGACAGATGCACTTTTATGATGGATAGATGCACTTTTATGATGGACAGATGCACTTTTATGATGGACAGATGCACTTTTGTGATGGATAGATGCACTTTTGTGATGACAGATGCACTTTTGTGATGGACAGATGCATTTTTGTGATGGATAGATGCACTTTTATGATGGATAGATGCACTTTTTTGATGGATAGATGCACTTTTTTGATGGATAGATGCACTTTTATGATGGATAGATGCACTTTTATGATGGATAGATGTACATTTATGATGGATAGATGCACTTTTATGATGGACAGATGCACTTTTATGATGGACAGATGCACTTTTATGATGGACAGATGCACTGATGCACTTTTATGATGGACAGATGCACTTTTATGATGGACAGATGCACTTTTGTGATGGACAGATGCACTTTTGTGATGGACAGATGCACTTTTATGATGGACAGATGCACTGTTATGATGGACAGATGCACTTTAATGATGGATAGATGCACATTTATGATGGATAGATGCACTTTTATGATGGATAGATGCACATTTATGATGGACAGATGCACTGTTATGATGGACAGATGCACTTTTATGATGGATAGATGCACATTTATGATGAATAGATGCACATTTATGATGGACAGATGCACTGTTATGATGATAGATGCACTTTTATGATGGATAGATGCACATTTATGATGGACAGATGCACTTTTATGATGGATAGATGCACATTTATGATGGACAGATGCACATTTATGATGGACAGATGCACTGTTATGATGATAGATGCACTTTTATGATGGACAGATGCACATTTACGATAGACGGATGCACATTTATGACGGACAGATGAACTTTTATGATGGATAGATGCACATTTATGATGGACAGATGCACTTTTATGATGGAGAGATGCACATTTATGATGGATAGATGCACTTTTATGATGGACAGATGCACATTTACGATGGACAGATGCACATTTATGATGGACAGATGCACTTTTATGATGGACAGATGCACTTTTATGATGGACAGATGCATTTTGTGACGGACAGATGCACTTTTATGATGGACAGATGCACTTTTGTGATGGACAGATGCACTTTTGTGATGGACAGATGCATTTTTGTGATGGATAGATGCACTTTTATGATGGATAGATGCACATTTATGATGGATAGATGCACTTTTATGATGGATAAATGCACTTTTATGATGGATAGATGCACTTTTTTGATGGATAGATGCACTTTTATGATGGACAGATGCACTTTTATGATGGATAGATGCACTTTTATGATGGATAGATGTACATTTATGATGGATAGATGTACATTTATGATGGATAGATGCACTTTTATGATGGACAGATGCACTTTTATGATGGACAGATGCACTTTTATGATGGACAGATGCACTGTTATGATGATAGATGCACTTTTGTGATGGACAGATGCACTTTTATGATGGATAGATGCACTTTTGTGATGGACAGATGCACTTTTGTGATGGACAGATGCACTTTTGTGATGGACAGATGCACTTTTGTGATGGACAGATGCACTTTTATGATGGACAGATGCACTTTTATGATGGATAGATGCACTTTTGTGATGGACAGATGCACTTTTATGATGGACAGATGCACTTTTATGATGGACAGATGCACTGTTATGATGGACAGATGCACTTTTATGATGGATAGATGCACATTTATGATGGACAGATGCACTGTTATGATGGACAGATGCACTTTTATGATGGACAGATGCACATTTATGATGGACAGATGCACTGTTATGATGGACAGATGCACATTTATGATGGATAGATGCACATTTATGATGGACAGATGCACTTTTATGATGGACAGATGCACTTTTATGATGGACAGGTACACTTTTATGATGTCAAAAAACTGTCATAAAAATGTGATGCTTTGGAGCACTTAAGTTTGGTATCATTTTAAAGAAGACCCTTTGCAGATTATTGCTGAAGTAAAAAAATAATAATAAGTAATTCCAAAAAACGTTATATAGGTATAAGTTTATGAAAATTATTTATAAAAAATATTTTACATAAAATATATATTTTATAAATCAGGTTGAACTCAAAACTGAAATAAAAATAAAATATATTTGAATAAAATAAATAAAAAATTCCAATAAAAATACAAGTTGCCAAGTTTTTTGCAGTTAGCTTTAACACAGGCAAAGTGATAAAAAAAAACAAAACTGAAAAGGACAAAAATGTCTATAAGGATGCACAAGGGTTAAAAATGTATGTTAAATAAACCTCACATTACCAGTGAATCATAATTACATGGTGTGATTTTTAATTAATGCATATTTTTGAAAATGTTGTATATTAAAATGTATTATTTAACTAAAAGTTCTACGTTATATTTTTAATGTGCAACAATTGACGTTGGAAACAAGCTCAACATGTGCTCAACAATAATTTACATAGCCAGTTATGAAAAATGGAGGAGATCGATCAAATCGAAAACGAAAGGAGAAAAACAGACTGCCTATAAATGTGCTTTTTTGGATATCCAGGGTGGCAACCAATATAGCCAGAAAATACATACATGTGACAATATTTCAGGTGGGGATCATCAACATTTGCTTCTTAGACATCCTAAAGACTGTAAAAATACAAAAGTTAGAAAACATATATCAGAGGGGTCCATAGGGGAGGAGTTCCAGTGATCCAATGTCACCATTTTTTAACATTTTTTGGTGTTTATTTGAGGTTTTTATGCACTATACATCATCTAATCAAGACAATCCTCATATCTATCAATTCCTCATGCAAAGACGAAGAGAAAATTGGGTAGATTGTGTCTGTAGGATGTATTGTTCAGATTATATGTAGATTTAAAGTTTTCATCTTCCGCAGCCAAAAATCAAGCACGGACACAAAAGATGATACAAAAAAAATCACATATGGGACAAAAATTTGCGCGGGTAACATCAAAATTCTTTTTCTAGACACCTTAAGATTACAAAAATGTAGGTTAAAAAAATATATCTTTCAGATGCAGGTGAACCCCCCCTTCCTACCCTACTATATAGATATGTTCCTTTTTTTAAATGAGTGTGCTGAAACCGACTTACAGCATGCCCATGTCTTACAAACGCAAATTTCTCTGTCTAAAGATGTCAGAGTAAAAACTTACTTTCAGATCTATAAAAATGGGATTCTGACAATACCCTTGGGATTTTTAGCCAAATATGAGAGCCTGACCTAGTGAGGTAACTATTCGTGTACTAAATGAAAAAGATTTGATATATAAGAGGGTAATTTACCTAGACGAGCTTTTGCAATAAATAAATAATTTTTTTTTAAATAAAAGGCTTTCTCCTTTGATGTAAAGTTGACCAAGCTAAAGAATCATATAAAATACAATGATGCGTCTGTGACTCTGCACCAGAAACAAAGTGTAAAGCAGAGTGATACACAGTCTATTTGTCTAAGTAGAGATGTAGCTGCAGTGTGCATATATTAAAGATCCCCATAATCAATAATAGATAAGAATGTACTCTCTACTATTTTCTTTTGAGCCTAATATGGGAAAAAATTTAAACGATAGAAGAAACTTAATTTTGTCCTGAGCTTCTTCAACAACCTATCAATATGATCAAATGCTAATCTTTCAACCATATACCCAAGTATTTATATGAACTAACTCTTTCTAGAAGTGTACTATTTGAAGTTGTTGTAATTGACTTATAAGTTACCTTAGAGTGACCACGACTAAAGATCATGTATTTTGTAGTTTTTTGAATTTAAAACCAATTTTAACTGAGACAGTGAGTGCTGCAGTACTTGAAAAGCCATCTGTAATTGTTGCTTCAATGCTTGATTTAAAGACGCTGTTGTATAAATATACTATTTATATAAATATACTAATAAAAATTACTGTATCATTATGTAATGTACAAATATAATTTGGCTAAATCTATTCCATGACCTGAAAATAAAAGAGGTGCTAAAACAGATCCTTAAGGAACCCCAATATTTCAATATTTACTTGAAGGAAGGAAGGAATGGTGAATTGTAATTTTCCACGGACACGCATTGAGTGCAATCTGAAAGATCAAACCAATTTAGAGTCGCTTCACTAAGGCCTATACACCTGAGTCTCTGTAAAAGTAATTTGTGATCTACAAAATCAAAAGCAATTGATAGTAAAAAGTCACATTCGCTGATGTGTCTAAAGAAGTTATAATATCATTTGAGATTAACATAGCTGCAGTAATGGAACCACTGGGAGGAGCCCAGTTTTCATATTCTACTGTCAGGACATAATGACAGTTTTAACAAACACGTAAAAATATTTCTTTTTAACAAAAGTTACCTACAGCAGCTTTAAGCTAAAAATTAGCATAAAGACTAAAAGACTATGATCCACTATGTTTGTTTGTTGAGAACATGTTATGTAGTTGCTTGTGTATCATCACGATTTCTGTGGAAAAGTGGTCTCAGACACCTCAGAGCGGGCGGCATTCACACATTTTTATCACCTGAAACACCCCCAAGACATCAATGATAAACAAGTAGTTGCAGAGCAAATATGGGTCAACCAATCCACATAGGGACCGACAACGTTACCCCTCTCAGATGACATTCTCATTATTAAAGATCTTCAGTATTTACTACCATAAACCGAGATGCCTAATCATGCTTGTGTACGCTGAGCAAACACATTAAACAAAACCGGTTTTCATACTGAGGTATTAGTCTCATAAAGGTCCACTCAGGCCCTGTTTACACCTGGTATTAAGATTGGTTTTGGTCAATCGGATAACAAGTAAAAAAGGGAGACACATACCCGTTTACATCTGGTAAATGAATGTTTTTTTTCAGATCATTTCATCTAATGGACAAATAAAGCTCGCGCAATTTACATATGAACGTGTCCGGAGACGACGGAAAAACATGAGCTTTCGTTTCTGCTCTGACAGCTGCAAGTGCTTGGTACGCAGCAGTTAAAATCTCGTCTGGCAAGCATGCTTCCCATAATGTTTACGCCTCAGGTCATTAGGCGGAGATTAGGGGGTCTTTTGCGGCTGTTTGAACACATTACAATTTACGAAAGCAATCCAGTCAAATTAGTTTTCAACTACCTCTGAAAGTAGTTGAAAGTGGACAAGCTCAAAATGTTTTAGACCCAGTTTACCCCTGTATTTAGCTTCATTCACTTGTGATCCAAATGACTAAAATGCATCAAAATACCAGGTGTAAACCGGGCCTCGGAGTCAAAAGGCTTGTCGAATTGAAGGAATAAAAAAAGCCTGTGACTGGCTGTCCAACAGGGTGGGTTCATTCAGATGCTGATGAGAAGTGCGACCTTGCAACGTGGAGCTTCGTCAAAGGGCTTTGCGGGCTCTCTGTAAACAGCCAGTCTATTTCTGGCTGCTGGGCTGGTTGAATGAAGCAGAGGTACAGTGCAGTACAAGCGCTGTACTCTGCAAATGAAACGGGCAAAGAACCAGCCATGCCACAGCCGTTTAAAGCTCTCTAACAGACCAACATAATGACTTGAATTATGATGTGCTGTCAATGTTAGCTCGGTTAGTGAATGCTTCAAAAAGGCCATATTCGAGTATGGCTGCATCAGCCATAAAAAATGATCTTGACCCCCCTTTTTCCTCAAATTAGCTCTGAAGTGAAGTAAGGGAGGCTAATTAAAGGATAGATGTGATTATGGCCTGTTGAAGAGAGAGAGGATGAGAAAGCCCTGGACCGCTGTGATATCTGTGCTGGAGCACTCTGAATAATGAGCTCATTACACAGACATCACTGTGCTGCCAAGCAGCCGTCAGATGATGCATTCAACAGCTGCTATATTATAGATTCCAATTATAATCACAATAGTCAACTGTTCCATGGAAAAATCAACATGACTAGATTTTTACATTTTCTGAAGACAATGTGAAGATGAAGGAAAATTCATCATCAGGATGCAGCGGATGGTGCCAGGGCATTGCAATGCATTTGTTTCGGGACACTAACTTTCAAAGCATGGGGTCAGTAACATTTTTAAGTTTTATTTTTTATAAGAAATGAATCCGTTTATTAAGCAAGGATGCACTAATTTATATAATTTTATATTATAAAAGAATTCAAATATAAAGGCTTTTCTTAGAATGCTGAAAAAAACCTGTTTTTAACATTGAGGATGATACTTTTTTTTTCAAATCAGCATTTTTGAATGATTTCTGAAGGATCATGTGACACTGAAGACTACTGGCTGCTGAAAATTCAGCTTTTCCATCGCAGGAATAAATCACATTTTAAATACATTTGAATGGTAGTTTATACATAGATGTCAATCTTGCGTATCATCCGTCAACCCTTATAGTTAAATATTTCAACAAACCCCAACCCCAAATATGACAAATAGTAATCGCGATTTTGCCCAAGCAAGCACCACTAATTATGTGGTGCCAGTATAAAAAGTATCAAATCAAATAAAAGAACAGAAAAACCTCAAACATCTCTGTTCTGCATTGTTGCTCTCATTGGGTATATAATTAGAGCAACAACAAAAAAAACACACACACAGAGGTTAGCAGAAGTTGTCATTAAAATAGGTCAAACAGATCTCTCTTCTAAAGCCGAGGCACTTTTAAATTGTCTTTCGCCCCTACTCTCAGGAAATTGTGTGCTCGGATGAGTGCAGACAAGCCTGTTTGAGCTACAAAAGGCGATAAGAGGCCTCCATTCAGGCTGGCTTTCAGCCATGAGAACTGAAGCTTCAGCACTGACATGCACGTTAAACAACGCCTACATACCCACAGCCACAACAATAGTCATTGTCAGACCTTCCTCTACACAGAGCTCAGGGACAATGGAGCTAGTTTGTGCTTGGAGGAAGTGATGAAGGGATTGAACAGCGCACCTGGAAAAGCCTGGTGAAGATGTCAAACTCAAAGACGGAGATGTAGTCATTGCAGGTGAGGTCAATGGTAGATTTAAGCGCCATGGCCTCCAGGCCCGAGCTGATGGGGTGAAACTCATGCAGGGCCTGCCGGAACACTTTCCAAGGCACAATGGTCCTGAAATTCAAAGAAATGTAGGTTATGTTACCAGAATCACTAACTATTTTGCTTTCCTAAAGATGTCAAAGTCCATCTTCCTTTGTTTTTTTTCATGGAACATGGCGTGTTAATATGTTACGAGAACAAAGAGCACATTAAGCATTCTCACTTGTCCCCAAAGGATCTTCTCCAGAACTCTGCGGCGTCCGCTTTGGTGATTCTAAAGTTATCCCCTTGAAACAGGCCGTGGGGAAAGATGGCTTTGAGCTCCGCGAGCATGTGACTGAATATCAGTGACAATTTCGTCAGGTTCCGTCTGAAAAAGAGGAAAGAGAACAGTTACTTTCACTGAAAAGGAAAGGTTTGATAATTGATAATCTAAAAACAACCAAACAAAAAAAAATTAAGGGGTCACGATATTTGATCGAAATCTTGGCAAATCTTAACAGGAAATATCTTATCAACAGCAATAACAGTGGTCGTTTTCCACAAATCAGCACAGAAACATGTAAACGTCAGCAGATTCTGGAGTCTGGCCTGGTGATTGGGTATTTCTGTGGCCAGAAGGCATAGTGAGGGAGTATCAGGGACTGAGGTGGACGCTCTGAATGCCTGCTGCATTTTTCTGATTCCACCGACTCTGGGCACATAAGCCCAAGGCAGGCAGGCAGGCGAGAGCAGGGAGGGTCGCGCTACACGGCAGGGGGAGGAAGTGGAAAGAAAGCCATGATTTACAGGGCAGCACAGTGGGGGATTGTACAAGCTCTCCAGCCTAGGGAATTGACATGCACAAGAGAGAGTCTGAGTGTGGCAGTGCCGCAGCTGCCTCCAAAAACTACGAGAATAAGAAAAAAAAAAGAGAGCAAGAGCGAGTGAGAAAAAAGGGGTGTTACAAAACTGCAAGAGTGTAAACTACAAAAAAAATGACAGTAAGCAAAAGAGAAAAATACGTGTGTGCAAGCAATGTTTTTGATAACCATTATTATGAATAAAAAATAATAATAAATTATACATAAAAATGCTAGCCTATGCATGCATTTTTGCTACATGGTAAACTAAAAGAAGTGGTAACACTTGTACATTCATTTACTACTGAGAAGGGTTGCATGGTATATGGTACTACTAAAACTTTTTAAACGGTAGTATCATCAAAACAGTACCATAAGAAAATGTTGTACATGTAGCAGGTGCTCTTTAAAATGCTAATTTGAACACGCATGCCAGCAAAAACATTACAAAAACAAAATTTTTTGAGTGCCGTTGCCTTGCTGCTGTGCCCTATGTAGTAAACACGGTGTATAATTAGTGCCTTATTGAGTGTTTCCCGATGCTTGAATGAGATAAAGTTGCTATCACACGTCGTTGTTCGCACTGCAGTTTATCGAGAGAAAGGATCTGAAATATTAAATAAAAATAGGAGCTCAAGCATCACCTAAACATCATAATATCCTTATTTAAGAATGTATTCTCATATTTTTTCCGTTGCTCATTTGACCACTTTTGGAACAGTTGTAATAGTTCGTTCCTGGAAACATCTTTGCAAAGCCGATTTAGACTAATTTAAATACATTCATCAACATATCAATTTTGTACTCAGCTCTTATTAATCATAATAATGTAAATGAGTTTACACTGACTTCATTTGATTGTTAACAATAGCCAGTTTTTCATTCCAATTAATTAAGTATTCTGAAGAAAATCTGGTCCGTTTTCATTTACATCCATGTATTCATGCAAGTTCATTTTTCATGTTTGGTTCATTTTGTAGATTTCTAACATGGTATCATGATATTTCAGCCGGTATAGTATCAGAAGACATTTTTATGGTATCGCGACAACCTTAAAACTGAGTATTATTAATTAACTACATGTACTTATCATAAGAGTCACGGTTAGGGTTTGGTTCAGTTACTTGTAATTATACATAAATTACTGTTATTACTATAGTACATGTAATAACGTAACTATGTCACCTTAAAATAAAGTGTTACCAAAATACTGTACATGCCATCCAACATTTTGAAATACTACTGTCCTCACAGCCTGGGTTTACTCCTTTATCTATGGCTTTGGGAACAGTTGTTGTTTGTGGCAAAAGGGTGCCAATGTTCCTTCTGGTTAAGCCGGCTGTGCCATGCTTACTCACTCCACGACGAGGACATATAAGAGAAGTTAAGCAATGGCATTTGTGTGGTGAGGCTGCAGGCCTCATAAAGACCGGCACTAACTGTTTGCGAACATGCATCTTTGAAACCATGAGGGAGAGAAGAGGATTTTGTTGGGAGATTCAAACTAACTAGGGCACAGATGCAGAGAAAGACAAAGCTCATGCAGCAGGACCCACTCGATCACTCACTAAAGCTGTTGTATTGAGGGCTGTGTTTGTAAGCAGCACTCAGTCAGAGTGTCACTCTTCGGAACAATATATAAAATGCCCCCAAACAATCACAACGAATGACATTTCTAATGCCCAATGATGTCTTTGAACAAGCTAGTTCATATGAGAAAGATGAGACCAATATATCATGTATTCAAATGTACATGCATTTTAGAGCTGTACGATTAATTGTTACCACATGATCTCTGCGATGTCTAGTAAACCTTTTGACAGAGAGCATTCAGAACCATGCCAGAGAGAGCAGTTGTCATGTTTAGAATCAGCTATTTTGTTTAGCTGTCCGTTCAGAATCATGATATTCTCAATTTAGGCGCAGGCATGACAGTGAGCTTCATTATTGCTTTTTCATGACTGCATGCTCCTCCTCCCCAATCTCTCGGTAGGCCGGCCTCTCCTTGCTGTTGCTGTAGGCCAAGCCCAGCCTAGATACTGTGCTTTTGTCAGCTTTCCTCCTCTTTTGGCCTGACCTTTGACCTGCAGCTGGCTGCTCCCTTCCTGTTTCCTGTTTTCCATGATAAAACAGGCAAGCCAACTGGAGAAAGCGAGAGCGGTTCGCTCATGCCCACGGCCGATTATCAAAGAGTCTACAGTTCAGAAGAGTCACACCTACAGTCTCTCTTTAGCGCCTGCCTTCATTTCTCCACACACACAAAAACACCAGAGCCAGTTTGCACTAAACGGCACGATTTCAATTGCTCAACTAAAGCACATTTCAACAGCCAACTTCCCTAAAACATTTAACATTTCCCCAAAAATGTGACTTGAAGGTGTCCAAAGAAGGGACTTTCTCTGCAACTGGACACTTTTTATGTCTAAACACTGCGTTCATGAGAATCGCGGATCACGGATTATGTTTTTTTTGTCAACGCAGCCACCCCAAGACAAACTTAAATGTCCAGAACTGGCTTCACACCGGATCTGTCAGGAAGTGGTGGTGACAGCAGTTATACACTCAAGCAAACACACCCACACCCCCCTTTACATAAAATATACAAACATGGTGCCATGAGATTCAACGCACACACACAAACAAATGTTGTTTAATGATCTGACACCATCTATTCTTATCCACAGTGTCAGGTGATTTCTAGAAATGTTGTCCTCTGACAAATGGTCTGTTCTGAAAATGCAAATAAACTGCTGCTTTAAAATAACTTCTCTACTCGAATATATTTAAACAAGTAATTTATTTACGGTCACAGCAAAGCAGAACATTCAGCAACATTACTCTATTACATTACTCAGAAATCATTTTAAATATGCTGATTTGATGCTCAAGAAACATTTAATATTAATAGTTTTGCAGCTTAATATTATTGTAAAAAACGTGCGCGATACGTTTTTTTCATTATATATTTTGAAGATTGTCTTTGTTGGGGGACCGACAGGTTTGGAATGATATGAAGGTGAGATATAATAACAGAACTGTCATTTTCAGGTGAACTATCACTTTAAAGAGCAGTGTTTCAGAGGAAGAACTAAAGAACAGACTAAATGCTAGCTCAACATAACCCTTGACTAGGAAACAGGAGAACTGTGACTTTGAAAGCGAAAGAGATGGGAAAGCAAGTCTGTTGCGTGCTACGTCTGGAGTGTATAATGTAAGTGGAGTAATATAGCAAGAGTATGAGTGGCTGCATTATTGGTAAGTGTTCAGTAAGCCATAAATAAATACAACGTCCCACTGCTTGAGTGAGTCTCTTGACCGTGCTTAGCTGGGCTCGGCTCTGTGTGGCGAGATGCAGGACGTAGTAACTCGAGCTGCAATACAATCCTCAGATGTGTTAACAGTGTTTCCATCCGAAGCAGTCCCTGTGTGAACAAACTCATGAAAAACTGACAAAACAATCGTTTTGACGGAAGTTCAGACGCGTTTACCGATTAACGCACAAATACGAATCATTGGCTGCTCAGCTCCATTAATTTCAGGGTAACTTGGTTCCTGCAATCTCTTGAGAACAATATAACTCGCTACACAATGAACAATAACAGTTTCTCGATTGCTAACACACTGTAACTGATTTATTTGGCCCAATTTCCATGACACACTTCTTTTTTACACACATTTCAATATTCTGAAAAACTTTACACAAAAATACCCTCATTTTTGACACTAAGTTTAAGTGTACAATTTAATTAACTCAAACCACCATAATGTGAACTCTTTAATTTTTTTTTTTCCACATTAAGAAATGTAAGGCACATAGAAGGCCCAGGGTCTAAAATAAAACATACTGAGAGCAGGGTTTCCCTATTAAGTGAAGAATGAACAAATTTTATATTTTACTCAAAGTAATAAACTACTAAAAACAAACAACGTACATAAATCTATAATCAAATCTCTCATTATGAGCACAAAACAAAGTTAACTAGCAATTTCAACGTTTTTTTTGTCTTCCTTCGCCATCTCCAAATAATAACAGTTTATTATGAAATGCCTAATGTCTAATAATAATGCTAAAAAAAACATTTTAAGTCACCAAGGGTTAACTTGCTACAAACCTGGTTTAGTTAAAGGGATACTCCACTTTTTTTTTTTGAAAATAAGCTAATTTTACTACCCAGTCAATAAGACCAGAAGTCAATGAGACCAGAAACTGTCTGGTTACTGATATTCTTCTAAATATCAGAAAATCGGCTGAATGGATTTGAAAACGGTAAAACCCAACTGTTTAACTCTGAGGGAATTGTAAAATGAGCCCATTTCCAAAAAAAGTGGAGTATCCCTTTAAATGTCAGAGATAAAAATAATTGCATTTGCTGTATACTTGTTTTCTGCAGTGTTTTAGAAAAAAAAAACCATCTCACAGTGTTTCTGCTATGTTGTTAAAACAACCGTGACATCTGCAACCCTTAATGTTGCGCTTTATGTCTTGAGAGAGAAGCAACGAGCACAAAGCAGAAAGAGCTTGAAAGAAGCGCGTTTAGCTCCAGATAAAAATAGAGGATGTAGCACCAAAAGATAATTACCATAAATGACCCTGAAAACTTTAAATGATCATTACCATGACTGACGAGCGGCTCCATTTAAACTGTAGAAACAGTAAAATGGCACAATTGTGTCCAGTGGTCCAGATAAAACCAAGCCGGGGGGGTCCAGAACCGGACCATGGTCCATCATTTGAATGCCACTGATCAATTTTTTGTTGTTGTTTTGTTTACACTGCACTGCATAAGAGTACAATTACAGTATATATTGTACTACTTTATATTGTAGAACTTTCACTGTAGCACAAGTTCTCCAGAAGATCATAACTGTCAAAATGATTTGTAGCCAAGTACTACTTAGATGTACCGTGTTTTTGCAAAACCATGTGGCAACCTAAGGGGATTGCCTAAGGGGGTTGTCTTTTGTCAGGTAACCAAGGAACTGCTATAGTTCTGTAAATATAGTCATTGTCAAGAATGCAATGCATTTGGGCTAAGGGTACTGAGGATATATTTATATATTATTTACTGTTGTAATTGACAGGATATTGTATTGCCTACCTAGTTCATAATCAGTATCATAATCTTTGGAATTTGAACTTTCTACTATAAGATTTGAAATGAAATATACTTACTTTTCAAAAAGCTCATTGCTGTATTTTATCTACCCCAATCTGTTTTTGTTGTACAACGTAAAAGACAATGATCGACATGATCGACAATGATCCTGATGCCCAATTAGAGGTTTGTAATACAACCCTTTAAAATGAGAGTAAATCATTCGCATGTAAACTAAATTTTCATGCATGACAACTAAATTTCTATCATTGCCTTTGGCTAATAAATTGTTCGATGTCACTCGTAGTGCTTGTATTAAGAGGCTAAGTATAATTCTATCACTCGTCTTGAACACTGACAGAGTTGCACTCCATCTGGGGGATGTTTTCTTGGCACTAAGGGGCCTAAAGTGTGTCAAGAAAACATCCCCCACACCATTGTGGCACCACCACCACCAGCCTGCACAGTGGTAACAAGGCATGATGGATCTATGTTCTCATTCTGTTTACGCCAAATTATGACAGTAGATTTTTTTTTTTTTAACCGAGGTGGGTAATACATTACACACAGTATCATAGAATTATGTCCAATTGCCATAAAGCAGTTCGTGTTTCTCTCTTGTTCTCGCTTCTCATGAAACTTCCTTTTTCCAACTTACCGGGACGTTAGTCCCCATGTTGCAAGGTGTGTTTTCAGCCTGGGAACGCTGGTAGGGTGTGGGGAAAGTCACCATTTATACCAAAACAGGTTATTGAACCATCCAAATGATTTCTGAACGGTTTAAGTTGAGAAAGCTGTCAAGTTCCTCTTTAATTTTCTTCCATGAAGGTCCTCTACCTGCTACATCTATGTAGTAACATCTCATTTATACCTTCCAAGTTCATAACAACTCACAGAAAGAATGCATGTACGTAAAAGGATGCTAAGAATTAACACGTCTTATGAAAATTGGACACAGTAAAACTCCACCAAGCTGACAAATTTCTGCCGCCATAAACCAGCATCTGACTTTACCTATCTGCTGTTCATTTCCGTTGCTAAAATTTGTCCTTTCATGCAGACCTACAACATGCAGATAAGATGAAAAGATAACCAAATAAACCAGAGAGGGAAACATGAGTACGAAAAAGTCAAGCATGGTCCAAATTTAGCGATATGAACAATAGAGTATGGACGCATAATCACAATTAGATAATACAACTATGATAATTCAGGAAGAAACATCTGTCAGAAAGTCTATTCAGAATTAGTTGGCTTAATTGACAACAGCTGTATGACACACACTAATCCCAGGCTATCTAAATTGAGAGCACATGCAATTTCACAGAGATGGATATCGGGCACTATGCAATACGTATTTATTCATAAGGAAACCCTACTATGGAAGTTAAATATGTGGTAGAAGATTCAACAGCATGCTGAAACAGTCAACTGTGTGAAAATACAGTGAGCCACAAACTATTCACAGTAAATATCTCACAGACACCTCCTTTACACCATAGCATCCGCATACAACATCAGTACAACAGTTAGACTGGGAACTCTGGAACCAAATGCTGCCAACAGTGGGACAGACATTCAGCACAGTGAGTGTCTAGTAGCAGCATTGAGACGGTAGTCAAATCTCTACCAGTTTACTGCGTCTACCGGTATAAATCGCCCACCCCTCCTACCTCCTAAACCTAAAAAGAGGTATGAAGGTTGCTAACCTTTACTATTGCTCAGCGAAATTTAGCGTCCAAATGCAATAGGAATCTGCATGTTCAGGAGTTTATCGTATATTTAAAATACATTTTTATTGAAGTTACAAAGGCTGCTCAGTCAAGAGTACTGAGTGATTTTCTCTTCATCTTTTGTTGTTTGATTGACTGTCACAGACAGCAACAGGTATTTAAAAATGCTGTCACTTTAAGATCTACTGCACAGATCCAATATCCACTTACACTTACATTTTCTTTGTCATTCGTTTACATTTAGTTAATACATAACTGACTGAAATATTGCTAATGTGACCATACCTTAAGGCAGCACTAGGGGTTGCAAGGAATACTGGAAAAGTGTGCAACATCAATTCCAGGATTGATGAAATTGTCCTGCTATTCGGTTTGGTAGGCAAGCGAGAGTAAAGTGATGCATGAAAACAAAATTAAATAATGAAGGGTTCAAAAATACATCAATGCACAATTTAATGAATCTATAATTGATTTTATTAACTGATTATAGTAATTACAATCATATCCAATATGTTGCAGAGGCTGTCCTAGATTATATACATGCCTTCAAGAAAATCACTGTGAGTCATTATTCATATTCGGCAATTTGAGCAAAACAAGTTAATTGCTGTCATTTTCATGGTCAACCATAACTATAATGTGCTTACTTTCAGGAATATTTGGAAAATGTATCTGGAAACAAAATGCCAAGAGATCATAGTGAAGAACATTTGTGAAAGTTTTAGACACAACTAAAAGTTAGCCTACTTGTACCCTGATTGAATTAAAGGTCTTATCTACCTGTACAAGATTTCAAGTACGCGTCAATTATTATTTTTCATGTTTCGGTTTTATGATATGCAAATTTTCACATTTTCACCAGTCTGCCTACTGTCAATTTACTTAAAGGTATCAAATCAGGACCAATATAAAAGTTCCAGGTGCAGAGGCCAAAATTTTGCTCAACCTCTAGTGCAGTGGCTCCGAACCTTTATTTGAGGCCCCCTTTTTCCCAAGAAAATATTTTAGGGTCACCCTTCACATTTAATGATATTATCGCTCTTGTAAGCTTGCAGAAAGAATGATAAAATATGTTGTTTTTTCAAACAAACGGTAAGTTTATGCTAAAATAATAGCCTATAATATTGAAAATATAATAAAAACATCAGTAGGCCCTTTGTGATTTAAAATCGTAAGACAAGGAGAAGCCTATAAATTGCATATATATATATATATATATATATACACTTCACAGCAGCAGCGATCCGAATCAATGTAAAATAGTTCCAATGTAAACACTTTTATAGGTGTACCACAGTGGTTCAATATAAAAACAAAAACACGGATTGGAAAATGGATTCATTCAACTCGCTCATTACATTTCGTAAATTTTTTACAGAAAAAAAGTTAAGGACTTTTATTTAATGCTCATTGCACAAACTTTTCAAAATATGTCACAACCCCCCCGTTGGGAACCAATGCTCTAGTACAGCCAATACTAGGCAGCAATAGAGGTGGAGATCAGTTCTTCTGAATTGGACATGGAGAGCATGAATTTAAATGTAGGAGATATATGACAGTCTTCAGTACTACTAACTAACAATAGTGCTGAAAATGATCCTATAAAGCTTGAATTGTCACTGACAGTCAGTTTAACTAAGAAGTATCAGGTTTTAGCTAGCCTCAGCAGTGCATGCTGATGGGGGCTTAGGAGAAACAGGAAGGGGAAGTGAATGCGTTAACAGGAAGAGCAGTGTCTGCATGGTACAGAGCATTAACTCATGTGTCAGAGTTAATCATTAAACACTTCACCCACAATACGAACACTTCGCCCCCTCAGCCACACTAAGTAAAGCTTCAGCGTGTAAAGACACACAAAAAAAAGCTTTATCTAAGATTGGAAAAATTACTACCAAAAAAAAAAGCCACCCAAATAAAATTTGCCACCAAAGCGGCTTTTGAGGTCCCAAACCTCTAAATGTTTAGATTGACAATTCTATTCTAATTTCAGGGAAATAAAATAGTGTGAAAAATATGAAATGACAGTTGGCTCGATGACTGGCCTTTGATATGAGAAGCCGCTGTACAACAGGAAGTGTGATTATAAGAATGATGGAAATTAAGTATGGACATAAATAAGATGTTTACAGTCATTTAAACAAGCTGCAGTTCCGGAGGAAAAATGTCTGGAACTTTTAAATCATATTATAGGGTCATTTTAGATCAAACTATAAGCCAAATATATGACATCACATTGGGTTCAATGGCTTAGCTGGCCTGGTAAACAATTTTCATGTATGAAAATCATACTGCATTTTCTTTTTGTATATGACATAAACTGGCATATATGGGCTGAAAGACTATGTGCTATGAATGAAACAGTCGTCAGTGCTTTTGGGAACGTTTAACGAAGGTTAGATCTGGAAACTAAAACCGAACTGTTAGTTGTAGGATCTGGGCCTCAGTAAAGCTCTTCCTCTTGTGACTGGTCCTATTTGCATTACACATTCCTCATCTGTCCAACCACACACACACACACACACACGCATCAAGCGTTTCCAGGAGAAGCAGAAGAACCACAGGCCTGATACGATCTCAGTCAACTGGCTGATCCGTGAGCGCTTGCTCATGCTCAACTTCATTTGCATCTTTGATATACGACTTGGGCTTCAACTTAACTCAACGTAACCTCTACTCAAATTTTTCAAGAAACCAGTTTCACATGATTCAAGGACTGACAAACCATGTTCCACTGCTTCTGCTTTTTCCTCCCACACCAAACTAAGTTGCAGAGCATTCCAAAAAACATGAAGTTGCTCAGGAAACGTCTGCACAGAGGTGGCCTGAGATCACTGATGTCTACTTTCACACCTAACCCTAATGGAAACCTTTACTTGGTCACTACAGACCGTATCAAACATCTTTTTAAACATTTGCAGCCTATGAAACCACTAAGAGCAAAAATTTGGGTGACCTGAAATGCTATAATTAAAGATGACATCTACAGAAATTCATCAGTGCTCACCTGGGCTGAGAGTTCTCCTCAAACATTCGCTCTTTGCCGTCTTTGAACAGGCTTATGGTCTGTTTGGTCTTCTTAGTCAAGTTCTCCATGAAAACACGAAAGTACTCGTTGTCTCCCAGCGTTTCCATCTTGCCTTCATAGCGGGACAGGATAGTGCGGAGATGCTGGTAGGTGTCTGGCAACAGGTCCAGGATGTACGGAGGACTGTTCTTCAAGGCCAGCTTGGGGTTCTGGCATAACCGTACCACCTGCAGAGCAGAGAAAAAAATCAGACGATGGTAAGGAACGCATCTTTTCAAAACACTGAGACGCAACCTGAGAATACAATGAATATGGCGTGAAGCTCCAGCCTGAAATGACTGCAGTTTTTTATTACATCAGTCCACAGGAATTAATTTAAAATACATAACAACTACTCTAAATACAAGGAAAGAGGTGTAAAACAAAAGCCCCTTTCACAAAGAGATTCCAGAAAATACACGGATAATGTGAACCGGCATTTGGCCCGGGATTGTTTGATTTCGGTTCATTCACACTGCCAGTGATTTGCCAGGATCTGTGAATGCGTTCACACACAACCCGTAAAAATCCCGGGAAGACACATGACGTCAGGATGAGACGTATAACGGACGCGTCGAAAACATGTACATGCGCATACCGTTCCACAAAGCTGGTGAACGATCTCAGCTTCAGTACGGATAGTGAGGAGCCCCTGGTCTCTGCTTCGCTCCAGTTTGCAGGTATTTGTTCTTCCTTTATTTGTTGATGACGAACACAAACTTTCTTCTAAGAGCAACAGAGTCGCACGATGGCACGAGCGTCATCACTATGACACACCCCTTACAGCATTGGTCCTGGCTTTTGTTCACACAGCGCGCGTTCCGGGACTGATCCCGGCAAAGTTACTAGGTCCCCAACCCGGGATCAGTCTCGGTATCAATCCCGGGTTGTGTTTGCGTTCACACAGAAGGCGTTCTGGCAGTTTCCCAGCAATTTCCCGGGATCAACGCGCTGTGTGAAAGGGGCTAAAGACAAACTATACACAACTGTTAAAAAGCTAGGGGTGGGTAATATTCTCTTTGCTATGTTCACCAAGGTAGCAATTTTTTGATAGTAAAAAATACAGTAAAAACAAACAAAAAAACACTAAAATATTATTACAATTTAAAATAACGTTTTTCTATTTTAGCATATTTTAAAATGCAATTTATTCCTGCAATTTATGATATTGTTTATTGAATTTATAAAATCATTCTAATATGCTGCTTTGGTGCCCTAGAATGCTTTATTATTTTATCATTTTTAAAGTCGAAATGTTAATGCATTCTTGCTGAATAAAATTATTGGTAAGACTTTATTGTAAGGTAACAGTTACATGTTACTATATGTGTACTTACTAAAGTAACAACAGTAAATTGTGCGTAATTAACTATAAGCCAAGTAACTAACTAACTCTAAACCAAACCCTAAAGCAAATCTATAGCAAGTAAACTACGTGTAGTAAATTAATATTACTATGTATTTATTTGAGGAAGTACAACGTAACTACGTCCCCTTAAAATAAAGTGTGACCACAAAGTATTAATTTCTTTTGCACACTAAAGATTGAGACAGAAATCAATATTATTTCCTCAACTCAAAAATAATTTTATACAATAATATTACACACACATATATAAACTCACATCCATGTTCAATTCACTTGACTATGTATAGCGCTTTTCACTTACAAATGGTTTCATAGCAGCTTTACAGAAAAAAAAAACATACATGAATAGATACGTTTGTGTATATTTGTCTGTTAACAAAGCAGCCAACAAGCTCCGTAAAAATATTTTTAGACAAATATTCGGTACAATTCTCTAATGGCACATTGAGTTGACTGCAAAGAACTGCAAACTGACCTCCTCTGTGGGACAAAGTGTGATATGTGCAAGATAAAAATAAAAACTATACTGAAAGGGGCTTTAAACCTGTTACCTGAACTGAAAATACACACACAAAACTTGTCGGTTTACACAAGAGCATTCCAGAGAGAATCATTTTTGTGAACTAGCCAACATATTACAAGGACAATCGTGTTTGCAAAGACACGGTTCTGCAATCTACAGCACTGCACTCCCATCTCAATTTCTACAACATTTATAGCTTGTGACTGGGAATGACACAGTGTTGTTCACTTTGCAGCTACAGAAGTCTAATGCTTGAGATTAGGGTTGGGTGGAATGACAAAAATCATCCATCACAGCTTTTTATCAAGATATTGTATATAATATTAGTTTCAAATGACAATCAATTACAACTAGAGATTGTCATTAGAGACAACCCGGAATTGTTGAAATCTCCCAAGAAAAAAACGTCCATTACAGACAATAAATCCTCATGATTAAGTGCATGCCCTCAAACCACTTCATTAGTCAAACAACTTTAATGGATATACAGATAGTCCAATAGCCTTTGCTTTAAACCAGGCATAGTGGCTCTCCTCCGTCTGGACTAAAGCCACGCATCATCACCTTCTGAACTATTGATTAAGACGTGGGTGGGAAATTTGAGGAAACGGGAAACTGCTCAAATGTCACCACCCCAGCAGTTGGAGAAGCGCTGTGCTGCAAGCGCACGTTTCGGCAATAAGAGGCTGGTGCTGCATGCAGCTGCTCCGAGGGCTTGCAGCCTCTCTTATCTATTTTGTCTCCAGCACAGGCCCAGCTGTGATTGGGGGGGGGGTTAGCTGATGACCTCACAGGAGGGGAGGGGGGGTCACCATCCAGTCTGTCTTGAGCTCCAAAACTTTTGGCTCTCATGCACCCCCAGTCCTGACAGCCAAGAGATAAGACTGTGGCGACAGGACGTAATGAGAATTATCAGCAAACATGCATACTTATGTGTTCACATGCAGACATGGTTTCATTATGGCTTCCAGTGATAATCTGAATTAAGAAAAAATAGTCCAAAAGGGCGGGGAAACATCTGCTTGGTCTCAAGCATGCAAAACGTCACCAGGAAGTCAATTAAAATAGAAATCATGGTAACACTTTATTTCGATAGTCCACTTTAGACATTCAACTAACTATAAGTAACGTTGCCGCTACATGTCAACTAACTATCATTAGAGTATTAGTAGACTGTCGGCTTAATATCTGCTAACACTTTCAACTGACTGTAAGTAACTTAGCAACTACAAGTAAACTTATTCTCCCAACCTGAACCCTAACCCTAACAGTCTACTGCCAGTCTACTACAGCCTACTAATACTCTAATGACACTTAGTTGACATGTAGTTGAAAAGTTACTTATAGTTAGTAGGATGTCTAAAGTGACTATCGAAATAAAGTGTAACCGAAATCATTAAATATGCACCAATATATTGATGCAATCAAAAATGCAAGTATTTGTGGTGTTAAATTTGTATTCACAGTATCATGATTATCCACATCCTACGATGCAAATCCTACAATCAACAACTACAAATAAAATTTTCTTAATTGGCCTGTGGTTTCATAATCTAAACCCTCTGAGAAAATTAAAGTGTAGATAATTTTTGTTTGTTAACAAGGTGACTATGGGGAAGTACAGAACTTCATTTGTGTTTATTCTTATTTGACTATGCAAAATGTTTTCATATTAAAGGTCAAACTGGGAAAAACAACCATTGGGTTCTTGTGGAGTTTGAATATTTGCAGGGGATTGAGAGAATAATATAACTAAACGTATAAGGTATAACATGATTTTTTTTTTAAATTTGGATAATAAATAGCAAAGTCAAGATTGACTTAATAAATATTTAAGTCCTATGAAGAAACATTTCTTTCAGAAAGGTCTGTTTTGCAAGCTGAACTTCTCCTGACAAAGTATACTGAATCACTGATCCTAACATACTAAACATTCATTAAGAGTTTCATAATCTAAGACTTGCCACAAGTTAACAAAGTGGAAATTTACAATGCTAAAATTGCAAAAATGAGAAGATTTGCTTATGAAGAAAATGTGATATGTCACATGTGCACTAACCAAACTACCCAGTGTGAAACTGAGCAAATAGGAAGTTGCAAAGTTCTCAGTCATAAAGCATTAACCGTTTCTCTTCTCAGTGACAATTTAATAGTTTTCCTTTGTAACATACATATCATACAAGTGATGGCATACTCTAACATGCAATTAAATGTAATACTTGAACATACAAGTAAATGGCCTCTTTAGAATTAAAGTGGTTTCCCATTTAAACAGGATAAGTTAAAAACGAGCCCCCTGTGAAAGATGCAACGCTTCGCTCATGTATCAGTGTGAACATCACAGGAAGTGTGAGGTCAGTAACCACAACTTTTTTCCATGAACTGCAGCTTTAACTTTTCTATTGTGAGGAAGCAAATTCAACAAAAGAAACCACTCTGGTAGACAGATGTTCGTCTAACCGTTTTAAAAACGTGAACTATTTTACTAGACAATTTATTTTCAGATGCTTAAATTCTTAGTAGTACATTACCCCTGTGAAGCCTGACATATTAAATTGAACCTTTAAACAAAATACATTTTGTTTTGCATCATATTTGATACATCAGGCTCTTTAAACATGATTTTTAAATTATACTAAAAGGTCTTGCAAACAAAACAAAACCAAAAATGTGTGAATGATCATGTACAAAGTTTTGATTATCTTGACATTTTAGAGGCCTTAAACAGATATAATACAGTAGGTTTTATAGGGTTAATCAGGTATTAGATAAGGCCAAGTGTGCATAACATCTGATAATACCTGATCATAAGACAAACCTTGCTTGAATAGATATCAATTAAACAAAAACAACCAGCTTTAAATACAACTGGATACTTGGATGTCTATTTGATTATATGCATTAAGGTATAATGCTTCAGAATAGAAAATAGTCTACATTTCTCTTTAAACCAATTGTAAGTACTTAATAAAATAAGCAAAAGTTGATGTGACGCTTCCTGTTTATCCAAAAGATTACATAGAAACAGGAACAAGAGAAGTGTTTGAGAGGACAGATCAACTGTCTATTATCCACGTCTAGACTAAAAGTTAAGACAATTTAACCAACCTAATGACCAGCAACAGCACTAGGAACGTCAGATATCGGTTGCAAAAACAAACTTTGTGTTTTTCACACCTTTCACATCCAGGAGTCGTAACATTTGTAAATATAGGTCAAAACAATTCCTACTCTTCTCACAATATAAACAATATTGTGGACCAATTAAGAAATACCACAGGCTAGCTAGGACAACTAACTTTAGCACAGGACCCTGCACCGTATTCAGAAGTCCTGCTAGGCAAGCTGGGGTGGACGGCTGCCGAAAAATGACCTCCTGTCTAAAGCTGGATATTCCCAAAGTGTTTGACTGACTGAATATAGTTTATTGGCCACCAAACCATTCAGCTAATTGCCTTAGCAGAGCAGCCCTGCCATATTGCATTAGGACTCCTCGGTGCAGGCCATCCGGCTAAGCTAACAAGAGACCGAGGCGGCTAGCTAACTTACAACGTCTCTCTTTGGTATCTATCTTTTGTGTTTTTGCTTGATAGTCACCCACCTTATCCATGAATTTCCAGCATTTCTCCACTGTCTTTTTGTCCACGGCCCCGGGCTGGTGATGGGAGTGGTGGAGGTGATGGTGAGGCTGAAAAGCGTCCTTCATCATGCCAATAAGCCCCCCACCTTTCTTCAGATTTCCTGCCATATTCGGACTTCGGAGTGTTGGTTTCGCAGTCAAAATATAACTGGGATCGGATACCCCCCGGTGAGGACAGCGCCCGAGTCCGGTTCGGTTCGAGCGAAGGTCCGTCAAGCGGGGGGGGGGGGAGAGAAGCGCTTTATCGATGAAAGACTCCCATTAAATCCCCCTTGCAGGAAACCACCGTTTCACGCTGTATTTAATACGCTCGGCTAGTGCGGCAAATCACGTCAAAAATAACGCGTAAAAATAAGGATGTCTGGACGTTGAGGAACAACTGCTTTCACAACGACACCCCGTGCGTGCGTGATGTTCCCCTTTCCTGCAGCTCTCTCTCTCGCAGCGCTTCTGCAGAGCGATGTCCGATTCGTGAATGTGATCGAACCGTTCGTTTGAGTCGGATCTTTTCAATCTGTTAAATCGGTTCACAAAACTGGTCAGACTGAAACAGTCTAGACAAAACAAATTGGTTTTATGGACAACCAGCATTATATTTAGGTTCTAAATGACTATGTTTCTGTGAGCGATATAATGTCTATGAAAAAAAAAAAAACATGAACATGTCACATGAATGAATGAATAGGCCTAATAAACACCGTCAGAATATAAATGCATTAAACACAACTAACGGAATGTTTTTTTTCTTTTTTATTGCCAGTCAAATTATAATCAATAAACTTAAGAATTACTTGCATATTAAAACGCGTTTTAACAGAATTAAAGGTTAACAGATTATCATGTAATGGAGTGCCTTTATCTTCTTTATTGCCAGTCAGATCATAATCAATAAACTTAACAATTTAAAACACGATTTAACAGATATTCATCACGCAAAAAGTTTTTTTTTTCTGAACTATTTTCAAGCAAGTAATATTCAACACGGGTGTGAGGGAAAATGTGATGACGTGACAGTCAGAGAAGTGACGTGCAAATAGTAGAATCGGTTCTTTGAAGGGACGTGTTCGAAAGAACCGATCGCTGAAATGAATCGTGCTTCCTATCACTGCTTTGCAACGGGAAGTTCAGGCTAGCAAGACAAGAGCCCTTGCGATCAAAACCTATAAAGCGGAGGCGCTCACGTTTATAATAAACAAAGCACATATCGTCTTTCTTCATATAAAAATTCAATACCGGATTGCGTAAAAATATCCTATTGAAATAAAACCATATTAAGAAAATAAAACACCGCCTTCTATCTCCCCCTCCCGTACTTGCTCTTCCTGTTCCGCCTTGTAAGACCTCGCCCTCTTTACCCGCCTCCCTTCTTGCTCTTCATGTGAATGTACTAATCCTACTATGGTGAAAAGGATGACTTATAAATATTAATTAAGGCACTTAACTTTTTTTTTTTTTAAATTATTTTTTGTATTATTATTATTGAACACACTTATTTACAAAAAAGTAATTTACAAAATCTCTCGTTGGGAGAAACATGTGCATATCATAAACAGTTACATTGAACAAAATTCAAAATTCAAAAAAAAAAGTAAAAAACAAATAAACTTAAAATTAAATCAATTAAGCAAAGGCATTTCAGTCCATAAGGCATGTCAAAGTTATTCACAAATAAATATATTGTCCTCAGTCTTCAAATAATCATAAAGTTACATGGAAGCTTTACAAATTATAGCTAATGACAAATATTTTGAGACATCTTCACATAGAGAGTAAATTTTATCACTGGAGTCTTTCAGAAGTTTCAAAGAAACAAAGTATTCCCTCAGTTCAAGGCACTTAACTGCATGGCGCATTAGGAACGTTACCAAGGAACGTAAATGTGACGTAGTTAATATTCATGAGCAAAGCATTAATATTAGAAGTGTTTGTATTGTAGGCTACTTTCGCCGCTCTCCGGGTTAAATAGATTAATTATGCAGTAATTTTTTTAGGTGAACTACTTTGTTTTTGTAAGTTCACCGTTGTATGATGTTCGTTGAACTTCTCTCATCATTTCAGTTCACATTGACTTTATATTACAAATGTCATCCACTTTACTGAATTGAATGAAAAGTTAACACACTTGTGATAGAGCTCCGCGTCCTAGGCTATTTCAAACGAATCAAGGAGATTATCTTTAAATTATCTAAACAATTCAGAAATACCTAAAACTACTTTGTTGTCCATAAAACAACACGACGTGCTTGGCAACTTTGTAGGCTACACAGCTCCAGGCAACCAGCCGGCGACGCGGTGCAATGCGGTTACGTAGAACTGTAATTGGCACTCTGGAGAGGTGATTGGCTTACGTCTTTTTCTCTGGCCACGCCCACGCTACTAGGCGGCTCTGTATACACAATAAAGACACAATAACACTTTTCCTTCTGCTCCATAGATGCAGACCTAGAATCTCTGTACACTATGCCACCCAAGAAGAAAGGAAAAGGAAACAGCAAAAAGGACAAGTCCAAAAAGAGCACACCAGAAAAAGGTTTTTTGTTTTGTTTGTTTTTTTTGTTGCTTTTATAAACACAAAATAATATAATTCTTACAATAAAGACCTAAGTGGTATTTAATTATCATTGAATGTTTCCCTTTTTTTCTCAGATGATGGACTTTCAGAGAAGTACCAGAGGAGTGCCTTAGATGTAGCTGTTTTAAAAGAGCATCTGGGTAAGGCAAATATCTATTTTTTTATGGACTGTTCTCAGATTTTTTCCTCTGTTGGCTTAAGTTCAATTAAAATAAAACATTACGAATTCAACGTCTCTACAACCCTTGTCAGCACTGAGGAGCAGTGTTGCGCGTCAGGCTACAGTGGTGAGAGATGACTTGAAATGTCAAATCCGAGATTTGGAGCAGGTGCTCAGTCAGGAACGATTAGACAAGAAGGACATCATTGCAGGTCTGTATAAAATTATATTGCTTTTATTGCAGGTTTATTGATAGAGTACACCTTCAAGCTTCATAATATAGGGGCGGTTTCCTGGAAAAGGTCTTAAATTAAGACAGGAGTAAACCTTAATCTAGAATAGTTAAACATGGCTTAAAAATGGCTTTCTAAATCACAGATTAAGTACAGATTACTAACACCTGGACTATGAATTCCTGAACTAAACTAAATAAGATTAATTTAAAACCAACTGATTCATTTAAAACCTAAATAAATAAATAAATAAATAAATAAATAAATAAAACACGTAGCCTACGCATCAGCTGTGGAATCTAGGAAAAGGAAAGGAATGCTTGGAAATCTTTTTGTAATTAATTAAATGTAAATGAACACACACCTACAAGAACAATATAACAACTTCAGGTAAAATTTAATCATCAGCTTTATTATATTACTGTTTTGTGAAATCTGTGGGTTGATAAAATAAATTGAGATGTTGAGTGAAAAAAACCCCCACTTCAGTTACGTATGTAAACCTAGTTCCCTGATAGGGAACGAGACGCTGCGTCAAACGCTGTGGGAACGCCCCTGTGTGAGTGCGTCCCTGAAGCAGGTATGGAATCAACCAGGAAAAAATAAACTATAAAGTAGCCCAGAATCACAACAGCGTCAGATTCTGATAGCCTGAAACAAGTCGATCGTTTCCTATCAGGGAACTAGGGTTACATACGTAACCGAGACGTTCCCTTTCAAGGGAACTCGAGGTGCGTCAAACGCTGTTGGAACGCTAATACCCACGTTGCCATAAGAGCAAGTGTCCATAGTGTGAATAACGTGTGATTTACAGTTTCTGTAAGAAGTTCTATTATCATTGATTTCTAACACAATATGTATTGTATTACCTTTGAGAACAGATCTCAACCGTCAATATAGGTCTATGGAAACAGACCTTCAGACTAAAGTGAACAGGCTTGAAGTGAGTGTGGACTTGCTTCAGACACAGTTCGGTGAGTTCAGCATATTCAAATTCTTGTGCTTATCAAAGGCAGTGTGCTTTAACCAAACACGTGCTGATGACAGGCCTCTGTTTGATTAGCCGAGTGTCAGGTTAAATTAAAATCGGAAAGAGAGCGGCGAGAGAAGTCAGAAGCAGAAAAAGACGCCATCATTTCTGACCTCCAGAACAAACTGGGCCGCATGGAGAGTGAGTGTGAGAAGATACTGCACGTAAGTCAGAGGTGAAATTATAGCGCTTGAAAGGATGACTTATTTTATTAGCGCTCAAAAAGCTTAAAATTGCTTGGTGGCATTTCAAAGTGTGACTGAATAATCTATTTGACTAAATGAGGTATAATTAATGCTATAGTAAAACAAATTGAACGGATGGTTAATTAAAGTGTTACCAAATCTGATTGCCATCCAAAAGGTTGTCGATTTCAGCATTTAGTATTTTAGAATAGTAGAGACCATCTGCACCTCTAAATGCTTGTGCCAGATGGCGAGACATACCCCATTTAATAAGCTACTTTTCATTTTAAATTGAGTTGGTTTTTATGAATTGTCTATTGGCTTGGTACAGGGCTGTCTGGACAGTTTGCTCTCTCACCTGGCTGAGACGCGGCTGCAGTGGGAAGAACAGAGCACAGTCCTTCATCAGGAAGTCAAGGACATGCTCAGTGACTTTGGGATAAACCCGCTTCACATATGAGGACATCTTTAGTTGAGCAATGTGAACAGAACAAGACCATGACCTCTGACATCTAAGAAATGACATGTATAATGCATTAGCCAGGGATTTTCATACTGGGCTCCAGGGGCTGAGATGTGTGTGTGTGTATATATATATATATATATATATATATATATATATATATATATATATATATATATATATATACACAAACACATTTTAATGAATACTTTTATTCAGCACAGATGCACAAAATTGATAAAAAGTGACAGTAAATACATTTATAATGTTATAAAATATTTCTATTTGAAATAAATACTGTTTTTTGACCATTCTATTTATAAAATATTCCTGAAAAATGTATTATGTTTTTTTTTTTTTTAAAAAAAGCACCACAGCTTTTTACAATGTTTCTTGAGCAGGAATATCAGCATACTAAAGTGATTTCTGAAGGATCATGTGACACTGAAGACTGGAGTAATAAATCAGCTTTGCTGTCACAGGAATAAATTGCATTTTTATTTTATATATATCATTCATTAAAATGTGAAAAGTATTGAAAACTATATATTAATGTTATTGAAAGCCTTTTATGCTCACTAATGCTGCATTTATTTGATTTAAAACACAATGAAACAGTAATATATATATATATATATATATATATGTGTGTGTGTGTGTGTGTGTGTGTGTGTGTGTGTATGTGTGTGTTTTAAATCAAATAAATGCAGCATTGGTGAGCACAAAAGGCTTTCTTATTATATAGTTTTCAATACTTTTCACATTTTAAATTATGAAATATAATTATCAATTTTAACATATACCAGGTATTCGTGTAATTTGAGAAAGCAGTAAGTACATTTTGTTTAGGGCCTTCATCATGAAACAAGCAGAATGAATTTCTATGCAAGCAATTCATCCATCTATTTGCATGTATATTGTCCCACAGAATTAAATGGGACAATTTACGCAGAAAAATAAAATAGTTTTATGTAAAATGTATGCATTTGATCTGAATTGTTTCAATAGTATCCAGCGGACAGTGCAGTTCATTCTATCACCAGCAGGTGTCTCTGTTGGCCTAATTTTCTGTCGCTCTTCAAATGGCAATGTCCTTCATCGTTTATATGTTTAAATTTAAATTGATTAAAATAAAATAATGAAATAAACCTTTTCTGATTTAATTTTCTCCCTCTAGAATGTATAAGATGTGTTTACCTGTTGTTTTCTTCTTTATATGATTCCAAGAGTAATGCTCTAATGCCCCTGACAGACGCCAGCTGTTGATTTACAGATGTGAGATTCCCCAGGAGAACTGGCTGTCTGGAACAAACTCTACAAACATCATCTCAATATCAACATCTTGAGTTAAATGCAGTTACATATTATATAACTGACCTTGTTATGTCATGAATTTAACATTCATGGAAAGACATGTGGCACTACAATGATCATTTTCTATGTTCCAGCATTACGTCTGATCTGGCAGTCAGATAATCACTGTCTCCCAATCCGAGATCAATCCATCACAACGTGAATAAATGGAAAGGAAATGAAATCAAAAGAAAAGACTTTTATTTCATTATATCTGTAATGGTGAGATGGTTGTCCTGCTTATTCAAGCACTGCAAGGGAACAAAAGACGGCAAAATGAACATGACATTATACCTGCACTCACAGGGATGTTAACAACACTTTCATTGTGGAAAGAAGAAGACAAAGAGCATTTTGACCCGTGCTGTTACTTACCTCTGATGTGTTTGAACATTAAACAGAGTCTATAGCTAGACATTCAGCTGTAGGTGACAAACCAGTGACCCGAAAAAGATTTGAAGCAATGACTCTGCATTTTAAAACATTTAGAAGAATGGGCTATTTTAATATAAAGCCTACTGCTTTGATCATGAAAAATTTGTGGAACTGTGAAAAACAGCAAGATAGCACTATGCTAAAACAGTTGCCTGACATGAAATTGGACAAGCTATTATTAAGGTATGTTGTTGTAAATATATTGATTTCAACTAACATATAGGAGCCATTCAATGCTTTTAAAAATGTGAGACTCAGGGTCTCAAAAAAAAAAATTGTTTACCATGAATGCCACATTTTTAAATAATGCCCTTTTATGTGCAAGGCAATGTATAAAAAATCCGTGTCAAACACATCAATAACATGTAGGAAAAACTATTGGAAAACTCCATTGTCGCAAAAAATCGACAATGGAGTTTTTAAAATCCAAAAATGCAGGTCAAAGGAATATCGTGCATTAAGAGAATCATTTTTTTTTAAACTACTTTTAGCTGGAGCGCTGCATTTAAAAAATAAGTAAAATAGTAAAATTAGTAAAATCTACTTATAACTAATTTAACAATATAGCACATCACAACGCAGCAACATGTGAAACCAAGTTTGCTGATGTCATTCAGTGTCAATCAGCAGAAAGTCATATTTCTTGCTGTCTGACCCAAACCAGTTACAACACCAGAAAGAATTAAAGCTAGAGATGCAATTTCATCCTGTGGAAACAGGTCAGAGCTGAATGAAGAAATAAATGGCTTGGAGAAGGGCAGTATGCCGACAGAGATTGGGGCCCGGCCCTCGGGAATGCATCTGGACTGATTGGGCCGTGAGCTTTGCAAATCTCACTAAGTCGTCCTGTCTTCAGCCATGACATTTTGGTGTCTGAACAATTCACACTCCTTACTATCAAACCATCATAGCACTGAACAACTTAGTGTTTGAACCCTAGAATTTAAACGGATTTCTATCTTTTAGACATCTAGATATTTCTTTTCAGTTTGTACACAGGATTGAGGGAAATATAGAAGCTCCTACACACACATGCCAGTTTGTAACTATTTTATGTATTGCTGAAATTGTGGCTAATTTGTATGAGGATAAATAGCACATTTTAAAAGCAAAGCAATGTACACTCACATGACATGAAGACCCTAGTAATATTAACTTTACATGGAGCTGGTCACCTCATGGGGGCAGCCAATTTGAGGTACCATGACTAGCCGAATAACATTCAATTTGTCTTGTTAACCCCCTATTATTTGTCACTTTTGATCATGGAATATATTAGTAGAGTTTAAATAGAGTATTTCAGTGGCATTGAAAGTTTTGTATGATGCCACATTTGTTGCGACAGATTTGATTAATTGCTGCATGTGCATTTTTTGCCAATTTTTTTTGTTTGTTTTTGTAAACTTAACACTGCTTGATTTAACCTTCTGTCATTTTGCTTGTTTGTTCTACACTCTTTCAACCAGCTCAAGTCTCTGAGTCTAAAGCAGGTGTGCTCATGCCCCACATAGATTTACCTACAGTAGATGTCTCTCACATCTTTATAGGTTGCCCCCATAGAGTTGTCTGCAAGTCTGCGTATCCAGTGAAAACCTACCTGCACATGCAGCTTTGCCATTGTTCATCAGATGCCTGAAACACACATGCACATCCATTCCAAACAGTAAATGAATGGAGCAGTATTTGAGTCAAAAGAGACAAAAACTTTCACAGAACTGAACACAATGCCATTTATTTTCGTCAGGCACTAACACCGTATTGAAATATCATTTAGAAATGGATTCAGTTCAATAGAAATGCACAGAAAAAATCAACATGGGTATAAGTAACCTCTAATGGCTCTCCAAAACGTGAAGGCAATTACAATTTGGCTCTGCAAGTTGAGGATACCATCATGCCTAATAAAATCATTTCATTTTGGTATCTAAATTCTGCATCGGCTGTGGTGTGTTGATAAAAACTGACGGGTGGAATCCATTTTTAAAAGGTTGTTCACCAGATCTCTCTCTTTGAAAACAAGAAGGATGAACAAAAACAAATGGATGTTTCTGGTATCAAACTAGAAAAAAAAGCCAATGACTATATGAGCTGTTATGTGATATAAAGAAATACCTGATGTACATAGGCCCACAATCTCACAATGTCCCATCACACAGCTATTCCTAGATGGAGTAACCCTGTTGATTTCATCATGAGTGGTGAGATGAATGTAAGACCTCGCCAGGAACAAAAATCAATCCACTCACTTCCCTGACATGTTTTGAAGGCGAACACACTTGATACCTCCTGCTAGAATGACAAAAATAAGGGTCAGTGGAAATCTGTATCAATTCCTAATGCAAATTTCTTAAATGGGAGCATCCACTTTTCCATAACTATGTGCAATTTTCATATCCAGAGAGTGCAACAAAATTAATCTAACTCAAAAGAATGTAAAGCAAAGTATAAAAAGTGTCATTAACCAGGAAAAAAAAAAAAGATCTTGTTTTTCTCCACTCGATAGCATCTAAAACCCTCGTACATGCACATCGAACATTCAAAAACATCCCAAAAACCTTTTTAATAGAATATGACTAATAATAAAAACAGATCGCAGTTGTTTTTGTGTTCAGTTCTCTTAATTTTTACTCCACCAGGGGCTGGCATGAGAAGGTGACAGCACAAAATTAACACAAAGTATTTTGGTACTCTAAAAAGGTTAAGCCATAGTGGATCGAGTCTGCAGTCGTCCGCTGTGTGAAAAACAAAACTAAACGGTGTCGTCAGAAGGAGATAATAGCAATATAGTGGTTTCACAAAAAAGAGGAATAATTTAAAAATAAATCAACAGCACAGTAAGACAAATATACTGCATAGTACAAAGCCCCTCCGCTGTGTCCCCCAAAAGCAGAGGGCTGTAAGGACAGTGTACAGAAACCAGACGCAACTCCTGGGCCGAATTAAGCAGCACGGACAGCATCTCCTTTAGCTCCTTCTACGGAGCCTGTGTTCCCAGAATCCCTGGGTCCAGAAAAGCCGTCGTTTAACGTCTATACGCCACAGGTAAGAGAGGTTATTCGTGTTCACTGTTGTTGGTGCTTTTCTCCCACTCTATACTCTCCTCGCTGTGGGTGGGTGAAGCTCCTAAGGGGCCAGCGGGGCGCACTCGAATGCCCTGGAAGCGCCGGCACTCCGGGCAGATGCGAATGTGACTGCACCCACGCGCCACCAGGGCGGCCTCCTGCGCCAGTCTGTGGGAGAGGGGTTCGGGCAGGCCGGTGCCTGTGCACAGCTTGCCGTTGCTGAGGCTCGCTGCCGTGGCCCGCGCCCGCCGGTCGTCCAGGGGCAGAGGCTGCGGTCGCAGAACACTGGCTCCGCGCCTGCGCCGTACCTGCAGGCTGTCCTGACACAGCACGATGCCCTGCAGCTCTCGTAGCATCTCCTCGCACATGGACAGCTGTGAGGCACAAACACGGAGACAGAGGGAGAGAGAGAGAGAGAGGCCAGGGGGTCTCACTGACACGCTGCACACAGGGGGTGGAAGGCAGCACAGCCAGAGCATTGATCAAAATAACACTGGACTATACAGGGGGCGCGCGCTAGCTGTTTATCTGGACTGATGCACCGCAGAGAGATCAGAGAAAACATCCCGAAGCACTTGGGGATCTCTGCGCGTGCTCATTACATTCTCAACAAGTTCACTTTTAAATTTATATTGTTAGATTTGCATTTCAAAAAGACATAAGTGAGTGGTGCCGCTGTGTTTGGGTCATTCTTTGTATGCGGTGCCTTTGATGCTTAAAAAATTGGGCTGAAATTGCTCCCAAGAGGATTATGATTTATGTTTCGATGGGTATTTACACAAAATGATCTGAACCTTTGAACACATATATTTTAAAATAATTGTCATCACTTTACAACATGAAATTCTTTCATCAGTTAAATATTATTGCACAATATTACAAAAAGAATGTCTCCATTAAAGACTGTTAAATGAATCAATCTTTTCCTTGAATTGTTCATTTATCTTATTGGTTGTTTTACAGTAGTATTTTCCTCTAGACCTCAGTAGAGTTTTAATTCCTGGGTTGACATCAAATTTTAAGGGAGATACTAACAAAACCACTAATTCCCAGCCCGTTCTCATCCCAAGGCATCATCTAACTGATGCTTTTGACCATGCGTCAACATCCGACACACATGGCACCCTTTAGCGTCAATATGAGATGCACCTCCTAGTGGTCTAACCCTAACCCTACCCCAGACCTATCCTACCTGTGTCATCTAACTGACGATAAAGGTTGCCATGTGCATTGGATTTAGACGCATGGTCAAAAGTGTCCGTTAGATGACGCCCTAGGATGAGAATGCGTTGTCATTCCTAGACAAAAATGGAATTTTTGAAATGTCAAATATGTCATCAGCCAATGCTTCCAGCACAATATCATTGATGATCTAACCTTGAAGTTTCCATCCTGTTCAGTTAAGGTGTTGTCACAATAGAAATCCATTATCTATTTTCAATAGTTTAGTGTTGTGTGAAGCATAGCTCATGCACAAGTCGCTCTCAAACCAAGCAGCTTTCTGTTGGTCAACACAGCGAATTTGAGCTACAGTATCAACTTGAACCTGTTGCAAAACTGCACAGGGAAATCTTTCGCCCTCAAGATAAATTACAGATTACGTGGATAATTATTGAAATGGCTGAATTTCGCCCATGAAAATTCACAGAACAACAGTGCATTTGACCACACCTTTACACAACAGGGCAGAATATGTCTAACAGAGGAAAAAAACACTATCATACAGAACATATTTTTGCCTTTAAAAACCACAGAGCCTCATCGCTGATGAATCGAAAGGAAGGCAAAGTCTCGAGACACATTTTTAAAGTGAAAGTTCGTCCAAAAATGAAAGATTTGTCATCATTTACTCACCCTCAAATCGTTTTTTTTTTTTTTTTTTTCTGGAACATAGAATGTGAATAATATGACAGAAGATATTATGAGAAATGTCTCAATGTTTCTAGTAAATCAACAGGCAAAAAATGGACAAATGGTCAAAACTGTTTGGTTACCAACAATTTTCAAAATATCTTCTGTTCCGCAAAGCAAAGAAAGTCAAACAGGTTTGGAATGACATTAGGGTGAGGAAATAATGACAGAACTTTAATTTTGATATGAACTGTATATAAAAGTTGAACTTCTTTTAATTTTACACGAACAAAACAAAAAAGCTGCTTGGAATGAATTTATACAGAAATTTGATGTTACTTCCACCCAATTATGCCACATCCCATTAGCCTTCATTTCATCTTAGCTGATAAAATCCAGAACTCAGCTGCTGAAAATCAACAAGTTTTCTGAAAAATATACTCTTAAAGTGCAAATTAAAAAAGGATTCTTATGAAGTTGAAAAGGCACCGCACACAAACAATGACGTGATTCTGGGTCATCTTGGTGTTTGATCAATATGATGTGTTGTGGATGAAGAGATATACAGGACAAGTCGAACGTGTTACATTTGGACTATGAGGCATGCCAGTGCAGGGCCCTAATTATAAACTTACATGCAAAAATACACCTCACAGAAACACACACACACACACACACACGTATTACCTAATACTAATACACAAAGATACCCAAAGGGTAATGCAAGTATTTAGCTTATTTATCAAAAATAGGGCTAAACTGCACTGGCTCAACTAGTCAGTTGATGATGAGACATAAAACATAAGAGCACAAACAAACACACAGTTTTCAATTAGCTTTTAGTATAGTCTCGCTTTACACACACCCACATACTTCTAGACAAACACATTATTTTTCTGTGAATATTTACCCACAATGCTCAGTCTATGAATATGGGCAATCAATGGATCCTTTTCACAGACTGCATTCACAGTTATCAAAATTGCAAATGTAGTGTAGTTTTTTATATTTTGATAAAAATAAATGTTAATATGCATTTATAACGCTTCTATTACCTTGGCAGTAAATTACTAAAAAACTAAATAACGCTGCTGCGAGAGCATTTCTAATACAACGACGGCACATCATTCTCTCTTCTAACTGCTGTAATCAATCTCTCAACATTTTTCCCTCTTTTGGAAAAGTCTTAGAAACGCTAGCATGTATTTTTTCTTTTTCTATTGGAGAAAATACAAAACTGATACTTGCTGTCATCTCCCATTCACCACTACAGAAGTTAACTATGACGACTTCTGCTTCTGAGAACCCGAAAATGTGAAAAGGGTCCATAATACAGTAACTTATGAAGACATAAACACCCATGCATTTGTACCCTCCAAAATAAAAAGCCACGTCTTGGGGTTCTACTGAAACATGCAGAAGTGTTTATTTAGTGAAAATCACAGTGTTTCATTTGAAACAATGCAGTCTGACACACACATCCATCAATCTGCTTCAGGGAGGAAAATAAAAGACAAAACAGAAGGAACTTCATTTCATTCAAACCTTAAAAATCTTTAGCCTGTTGGTTGTGACAGTGAAGACCCGTGTAGATGAGTTTGAGGTATACTTTTTGTGAGGTGCGGGATGGGGTGTGGGGGGGGTTCAGGGAGGGAGACGCGAGGGCGGGGAGAAGGACAGAAAGCAGAGGCAGGTAAAATAGCCCTCTCTCACCTCTGTTCCTGGTGTATGACGCAGCATCCACACAAACTCCAACACTGCCATGAAGATGGCCACCAGCAGACCACATACAAGCACCACGAAGATCCCACCAATGTTCTCCATGCCCAGACCTACACAGAAAAACACAACATGATAAACGTCTCATAACAGATTCCGTTTAAACCAGCAGTTGAGTGACAGGTGGTTTACCTTTCGCTCGATGATCCTCCTCTTTCGGACACTTGCCTCCATCCCACCATTTCCTCTTCAGGATCTCTAAGCGGTTTTCCTCCTGTAGTTTGAGTATGGCCAGGTCAAACTCATCTCTGTAGACAGAGCCTGAAACAAACAGTCATCGATAAATATCCATCTTAGACAAGTCAAAAGTCCGAGCTGGATGTATCATTTCTGCTCTGCTGACTCTGTTCTTTTAGCTTATTGTATCCCAAGCCCTTTCATTAATCATCTTGATTAAACATCTGTTGGACATAAATCCTTGGTTAATATTGGTTAAAATCAATTTAGTGTAATCCATCAATAGTCAATGGATTAGTTTAACTTCAGCGATATGATTAAAGCCTGGTGAGCACTGTGCAATTTTGGCTAAATATAAAAAGATTTCTTTAGTTATAGGGCAAATTTGCCAATCTTGCATCGCTTATTTTAACATGCTCACTTACAACCAATTAGTCAATGGACAGTGTCCATTTGTATTAGTGGGGATGTGCAAAAAAAAAAAAAAAAAGAATAATATACATTTATGTTAATATAATACACATATTATAGTATAGTATATTAATAGTATAATAATAATTATATATATATATATATATATATATATATATTAAAAAAGTCTTTTTTTAAAGAAATTAATACTATATTCAGCTAGGATAAATACAAAGATTTCTATTACAAATAAATGTTGTACTTTCTATTCATCGAAGAATCCTTGAAAAATATTACCATAGTTTTCACAAAACTATTAGGGAACACAATTGTTTTTAACATTGTTAATACAAATAAGACAAATAAGGTTTCTTGAGCAGCAAATCAGCTGATTAGAATGATTTCTTAAGTATCATAGTCACTGAAGACTAGAGTAATGATGCATCCCAGAAAGAAATGACATTTTATAATATATTCAAATAGTTTTAAATTGTAATTTGTTTTTACTGTATTTTAATCGAATATAAGCCTTGGTGAGCATAAGAGAATACTTTTTAAAATAACATTAACATTAAATTCACATTTAATCTTACCGACTCCAAACCTTTCATTAGCATTCCATTCATGTTATGATCATTGAGTTTGCTCTGGAAAAAGATGCTAAATTCCCTTTTTTTTGTGTGAAGCCACAACAGACTTTTTCTTTTCCTTTCAAGTAAATTTAAAACATAAACATGGTGTGTGTGGTACCATTTCAATTTCCTATGTTAATGAGAATGTCAGATTTTGACAAGATTGATTGGCCAGTCAACGTTGTCAATCGTACCGTGAAAAAAAATAAAACTAAAGTTGCACAGTCTGCCTTGACAATCTGACTAGCCATAAAAAAACAAAACAATTTGCAGTGTGCAAGACTCACTGGTATATTTCTTTGCAGATTTGTATTAGTTGCATTTCAATCAATACAGGCTCTGCTAACTCCACATACACTCTAGTCATTGTTGTTTCTCCAACAGAAACTCATTTCTCACCCAGAGGCATGCCAATGCCATAGCCCTTGGTGTCCAGCAGGCCTCCGATCTGGGTGAGGTTGCAGTTACGCTGGCGGTAGTACTCGTTCATGGTGCTCTCCAGCAGGTAGGCGTAATTGGAGTTGAGCACTCGGGCGATGCCCTCCTCCGTGCTCTTCACGAACACACTGGGTTGCTTTGAGTACATGAAGTTCCACATGCGCTGGTACGTCTGATAGCGGGAGTTCTAACCGAAGAAAAGGAAATATTAGTGTAGTGAGCAGGACGAGGCCGAGGGCCATGAGAGAGCAGCGTGACTGCTGATGAGTGACACCAGTGAGAAGCACCGGTCTTGTATCTCTCAAGGAGGAGCGGAGGCATAATAGGAGGAGCGACGACAGTGGAGATCGAGGCCAGGCCTGGATTTTATGTTGTGTTTTGAGAATACTTTCATTTTGTGTTCGTATTTGTTTTATTTCATTTATTAATGTTGTTGAATGTTTGCCAGTTCCCACCTCCTCCTTCCCATAACAACTAGACCTTACAATTAGGATCATTATACGTATTTCTGCTTGCTCCTCAACCTTCATCTGGAGTCCTGACAGCCAGTCACTAGAGCTTTGATAAGGCGAGACTGACTGTGTTAACCAAGGTGGTTGATAAGCTGACAGTTTGACATGTTGATGTGACAGCTGAATATGTGAAACAGCCTGTGCTTGCTGAGAGATGGGTCAAGAAACGGCCCCTCGGAAGCATCAAAATGTGTGAATTAGTCTGGGCAGCCCTCTGGAGAGGGAAAGATATCTAGGGGGACTGATATTAAGACAGCAAACAGATAAATCCCAAAGTAGGGAAGAGCGCTAGCGACATGGTCAATAAACCTGCCGACAGGCCATTGATTTGTGAGAGGAGTTGTCTTCCATTCTGTCCTTGAAGATCTCACCTGGAAGAAGGTCATGGTGGACCCGCCGTGCATGGTGCCATATTCGATGGCCGTCTGGTCAGCCAGATCGTCCACAGACTCGATGGGCACCTCCATCCTCTGCACAGTGAGAAAGGCCGCCAGGTTGGCTGTGTAGGAAGAGATGATGATCAAGGTGAAAGCCCACCTGGAATGACAAACCAGTTTTAGGCACGAGGAACACAACGCAGAAGCAGTTCTAACCCAACATCAAAAGAGCTTGGAGCTACTGATAGCTTGGCATCCGAATGAGAAGTTGAAAGGCTTCTCTGAATACTCTATGCCTGTTCTGAATACTCAAAAATAGCTTGCTTTTATTCTCCACTGACCTCAGTGTGCTGCAGTCGGCAAGGCCTCGAAAAATGACAGTTTAATAACGCAGCAGAAAAACAGAGGCCAAGTGAGAGTTTCGCTTTTATCTGCTATCGAAGAATGCAAAGACTACAAAAACCAACATTAATGCAGAATGACCTGTACTGGATTCAATGTTAATTTTTTCAAATACATTTTTTTTTAAGAATTTAATCATGTCTCTATCATTTGTTATCTTTGGTCTGCAGGTTAGACCAGTTCTCAAATCACATCCACTGTTGAGGCAAAACCACAAGAGTTTTTTGTAGCGCATTGAATGATTTATTCGGTAAATGTGTTTCCATCATAGTTCATACATATGGTTATTGGATAAAAAAATGAATCTACTCCAACTGAATGCTTACTGAAATTTTATGCGAATGTTTCATTTATTCGCATCTTGACGATTCCATCAAGCTGTTTTTTATGCAATACCCCAAAAAGCATAAAACAAGTGGATGGAAACATATCCATTGAAAAACCCTAGAGTTTTCCTCATTTCAGGGTTTTCACTTAACCTCCTTTCTGAAACGGGCCTCTGGATCCAAACACAACATATGCTGTTGACCGTCAACGCAGCATATCTTTTCAGAAGAGAGAACGTGTTTATCGTGCACTCTTACCATACTCCACTGACACAGCGAGTGGACAGGGCTCTGGGGGCGATGGTGGAGCCTTGCTGCATGAAACCCCCCACAGGAAACCAGAAACTGTTGCCCAGAGAATACTGGTTAATTAGCAGGTTACAGCGGCCCTTCAGGCAGGGGTGCGGGTTGTACCATTCGTAAGGTGTTAGCCTGTGTGCCACAAGGAGCGACAAAAAAAGAAAGGATAAAAATGAGTAAACATAAATGAGCCAAGAACAATTTTAACAGTTGGCAAAGCATGAAGTCACCAGAGCTCCCTGTTGGCCATGTAACCTGTTTTTTGTTCCCTGAAGGGGATGTGCAAGATTTAGCCGTGACTGACAGGACACTAATAAAAATGCACTGCACTGCAGGACTTTGTGTGACAACCTCACATTACAGCTCTGTTGAAATGCTGAATACAAGCAATGTAGAAAAGCGAACACAGGTCATAATGTCTAAAAATATACACACTGTAGAGATGCAAATAAAGAAAAACACACATGCACAAAATCTCGAATGATCAATTTACATACAATTTCCTGACAGGTAATGTTTTGTGAATAAAAACACAAAACACCAAGTAGTCCAGCAGAATGCTGGGAAAATCAGCAGGCTACTGTGAAAGAGGAGAAAACATGTAATTTCTTTTTTTATCCAATGCAAAGCTGGAATAAAAGTGAGTTTAAAATGAAATATCTACAGAAACACCCTTGTTGGTCCGAGAAGAGCATTCTGATCCAACCATCAGATTTCAGGGTTAAGTTTAGGACTGTTTCATTGGACCAACAAAGGATATTGATCCTGGTACAACAACATTCCTACCAACAATCCTAATCTCTTCCCAAAATCAGAGCGCAAAGATGAGTTCTTATAGCAGGAATATTCCAGAATTCCTAACATCTAATCTTTGCCCTTCAGTTTTAGTGTATGGGTAATGAATGGTTTGTTGTTAAAGGGATACTCCACTTTTTTTGGAAATAGGCTCATTTTACCACTCCCCCAGAGTTAAACAGACGGGTTTTACCGTTTTCAAATCCATTCAGACGATTTTCTGATATTTAGAAGAATATCAGTAACCAGACAGTTTCTGGTCTCATTGACTTCCATAGTAGGAAAAAAAAAATACTATGGAAGTCAATGAGACCAGAAACTGTCTGATTACCGATATTCCTCTAAATATCAAAAAATCATCTGAATACATTAGAAAACGGTAAAACCCAACTATTTAACTCTGGAGGAGTGGTAAAATGAGCCTATTTCCAAAAAAAGTGGAGTATCCCTTTAAAACTCACTCGCTCACACACACACACACACGCTGAAAGTGAATGGTGTATTCAAGGAAGACTTTTAGTGAATAAACTGTTTCTGACATAAAGCTACCATTTGACAACAGAATACTTGGAATTTAGAGCACGACTCACAATTACGGTATGTTGCCTTTACTGAGCTTTTTTGTCCATTTTGAGGGGTTTTTAGCTGTGCTACCCATTAAAGGACATTGTCGGTGTTATAAAGATCCTGCAGGTGTCAGTGTGGAGCTGAGTATTTACCTCGCCACCAAAAAGAGCACGCAGCTGACTGCCAGGTACGCCAGCAACATGAAAAGCCAAACCCCAGGAGAGAAGGGATCCAAAAAGGAGAAATACCCAGGTCTTCTTCCCTATAAAAACACACAGGCAACATCAAGACTTCTAAAACCAACATCACAAAGATCCTATAAGTCTATTTCATTCAATTCCAGTATTTTAACATTCTGAAGATTTCAGGTTAAAGGCATTTAAAGGCTTTTACAGTTGATTGGCTTGATCCAAACAAAGGGCTTGATTTTCGGTATCCAAACCATTTTGGCACACTCAGAAGATCCAATAACCGCTGGAACAGAACTCGGAAACCGATTCTGTACACAACAGTCAAATCTAATTATCTCTCCAGTACAGTATGTAGCCTACTACTTTGACAATCGGTGGTCTTAACAGTCTCTTATCAGCATGAAACTAAGTGTGAAAGCACCAAGGCTAATCTATCTACACGGCACAGGTGTTTAGATGGCGAATCTAAATAGTGCCAGTGATGAATACACTTGCAAACAAATCATTTGGGTTGTTTTTTTGTTTTTTTGCTTGAGACTACAAAAGCCAGGTTTACTATAGTGCTAAAGTGAGTAATTATTCCATTATCTGTCCCGCACCAGGCTGAAAATTAATGAATGTGCCCACAATCATCTCCATATTAGTGTAATTGAATGGCATTGCTGTTGAGCTGGACACTAAAAGCTGTAATTATACAGCAATAAATTGAGCCAAGCCTGTCTATGGTAGATATACAAGAATGAAGCTGGTTTAGGTGTTTTATTCTTAGCCATGTTGCTTTAAACTTCCTTACGGAAACTGACAGAAGGATGGCAAAATTTGGCATCTCTGTCTTTGAGAAGCTGTCAAAATAAAACCCCGCAGAAACCTGCAGTCATGCCACCTCAACCAGCTTCTCTCACCAGGCTTCACTTGTATCTAGTTTACCAGGTCCTCATTAACATTTTACTCTACACAACATATTAAATTACAGAGGAGACTGCAGAGCTGTTATTACTTGTGTGGTCTTCTTACCATGTTGCTCCTAAGATATTCAGTATTTGTACTTATCACGGCTTCTGGTAACAATGTTCAGCACATAGAGTTGTTCATGGGAAGAGACATTACTTTTCTCTCCTTTTAAAAGCTGGCAGTTTATTAAAACAATTAAACATGCCTTTTGGCGGTAACCTGATTGATCTTGAGTTTGAATTTTCAGACATTTTTCTTTTTTTCATTTTCCAAATGTAGGGCATTCACTTCCTGAATAATAAATAAAACCACTGCTGGCTTTCTCATTAGCGGAGTTTCATTCATCGGTGATGTTTCATACCTTAATGATAATTACATTTCACCATTCAATGACTACAAATTGATTTTACTTTGTTTAACACCTCATACGGGTTTGATTTTGTAATTTTGCCATTTTAAGATTTCGAAAGGGTGTAAAACAAAGAAACACTATTTGAGATTCTGAACTTCAAGATACATTATATACATTACCAAAAGTTTGGGGTCAGACATTTTTATCTGAAAGATGCTTTGGATTAATCAAACGTGACTGTAAAGACTTGATGAGGACAAACATTTCTCTTTTAACTTTGTATTCATTTAAAATTCCAGAAACAAATCATCATGATATCCACAAAAATATTAAGCAGCACAACTTTTTAACATTGATAAGAAGAAATGTCAAGACCTTGCCCATGTGATGGTAAGATGTTCTAGCTGCCACTGAAGCACAAAATGCTCTTTAGATCTTTTTCAAACCATGCTGGAGAACATGATCAGCTCAAGTATGGTTTCAAAGTCAATATCTAATACTAAAGGGGTGCCAGTGGCTCAGTGGTTCATGTAGATTGTCTACAAACTAGAAGGTTGGTGGTTCAATCCCTGGTTCCATCTGACCAAGTGTTGAGGTGTCCATGAGCAAGACATCTAACCCCAGCTCTTCCCAACGAGCTCGATGCACAGCCGCTGGTGTATGAGTGAGTGAATGGGTGAATGTGAGGCAAAATGTAAAGTGCTTTGGTGGCCATTGGGTCTGTGAAAGCGTTATATAAATGCAGTCCATTTACCATTTTAAACGAAATAAATTTCTTGTTTTGTGACAAGAAAAAGCTTGTTTCTGCTTCAAAGAAAAATTAAAACAGGTCATTGTGAGATAAAGCTTAAAATAAGTCACACAATTATAATGAAATGTAAAGATACAAAGTCAGAAAATGTGAGTTTAATTGCAAGACATTAAAACTATAATAAAGTCACAAATTAAGTCGAAGATATAAAGTCAAAAGTTACACTGTAAGAAATAAGATAAATAAGAAAGTTACATTGTGAGATCCAAGGATTGAGAAAGAAATGGACTTCCATAAAATGGTGATTAAACATGCATTTTCATCACGTCTCTCTTTTCTGTCCCACACACCAGAGTGTGGTGCCCTGATCATAAACTTTTCAATAGTCTCTCCTGTGATTTGCTGTTTGCTTTAGTGAAGCATCTGCTACAGGAAGAGAAACAGTGATATACTGTCAGTGCATGTTTACCAGCCACTGTCAAATCGACTTGGGCTGAAAAGATTTGAAAACTTAATGTTCCATTGAATTCCGCTGAAAGACGCTCTGTGCGGTAACATTCACAATATTTCCTCATCTGTCACTGAAAATGTCCAGATTTAAAAATCGTCCTGCTGTAGACTCATTTTAAGCAGAACTATGCAACCGTGGCGGATTGTAAACACACATAGCTGGAAACAGCAAGATGCATTATTTCATATCTAAAGTATGTCATGAAACCAAGCAAACTGCTGCAAGACAAACGCTCAATCGCGAGTGAAGAGGGCTCAACGCCGTAGACAGAGGCACAGAGGTTCTTCAAGGCCGCTTATAACTTGAAAAACGTGGTCAGTGGGAACATGGTCTTGTCACAGCTGGAATGCTTCAGTGAAAAAAAGTGCATTGACTTCTTTATGTTATGACTCTTCTTAGTGGCTCTTTTTTTTCTTCATATACACACATGAACATCCTTCATCTCATAATGCACACAATGGAGTTCTGCTACTTTGGGGCAGCGGATGATCTTGCCAGTGCTAACTGTACCATCTAATTAACTTGTTGCACAAATTAGTTATTTCATCCTCAATCACACCTCTCTGTCCCTCCCTGCATGCATCACATTTTAATGCATTTGTGTGTTTATTCAAACTCTTTGCTGCACTCATATTTTTATGCACAAACAAGACGGCACGTTCCATACGTTCATGTCTACCACTGCGTCCAATTACACGCTGCGATGACGAACCCACTGTACCTCCAAACATGTAATTAAAACAGGGCCGAAGGCCACATTTTATTCCATTTGCCATTGCTATTGATCAAGCTGAGGATTTCATTTAAAGTTTGAAATAAGCTATGGGGGTCCTTGTAGAAATCCAAGCCTGCTGGATCAATAGTAAGTGGATTAAACCTAAACAAGTGCACGCACAAGCATCCAAATATTGAGAGGACCAAGGCTGTGGGGTATGGATGAGTGAGAAGAGATTATTCTGTCCAGGAGCACCGGAACTTTAGTCAACTCGGGCTGGACAATAAAACTGAAACACTGGCACTGGCCCGTCTGGACCTGGATCTGTGACCAGGACACCAAGTCTTTGTGGTGAGAGTCACGGTGTCCAGGGTAATGTCGGCATAGAACCAGGTAAGACAAACTATAACATAAATCAATTATTTTAAAGAACAACTTTGGGCGTCCGACAGGATTAAACCTGTCAAAATTTTAATTAACCCAGGATATCAAAAAGTAACCACCCGTTAACACAATAAATAACAGTAATAATCCCAGAAAAATTCAGTTCACAAGGGTTATTCATTGTTCAATAATATAATGCTCATAATAATAATAACAACACAAACTCCTTTAAAAAAGGAGAACATTTATGGAAAGAAAAAACACTAAAAATAAAGTTCAACACTAGCAGTAGATTAACTGGGTCTCTAAAATCCGTGCAGAAAATGCGTCACCCTAATACAAGTTTGCAGATTCGTGTCCACATTCATTCACAAATTGTCCATAAAAAAGAAAAGAGAAAAAAGTAAACATTTGATAAACATTTCATTTCTTTCGTTGTAAATCAACAACATTAAACAACAGTTTTAAAGGGCAGCAACAATTACAAAAAAGGTATGCGAGTGGGTGCCCGTGTAGTAGTGTGTGATGGCGGCACAGTATTGCCTTTGAACTTCTTTATTTACAAGATTGATAATATTAGAGAGAAAATTATACCTATGCAACCATTTACTACAGTATCGCATCAGGCAGTGCATTGTAGTGTCCCTGAGGAAAAAGTCCATTCATTCATTGCAATAGGAGAGGAAGAATGGTCTAAACTTGTTAAATCGTCTAAATCAACAACTCCTAGACAGTTGTGTGCCCAGAGTGAAGCACAAGGGTGGACCAGTTTAGGCTGCAATACCATGGCATTCCCTACTGTGGTTGAGGGGAGCCTCACTGCCAAGGACTATCAAACCAATCTGGAGGACCTTACAAACATTGTACCCTCAAGAGGGTGAAGTATATCAGGAAGATAATGCACCAATACACACAGCAAGACTTGGGACAGAATGGTTTGATGCACATCTCCCATGGCCTGCACAGTCAACAGATCTAAATATATATTTTTTTGCCAATTTCGGCTATTTTGGACTAACAAGTCAGAAAGTATTTTCCTCCATCAGAATCACATAATGACACTGCCACGAAGAGGAATGGCTCAAAATACCTCTAGCCACTGTAAAGTACTTCCCAAGATGAATTGATGCTACGTAGGCTGCAAAAGGAGGCCCTAAACACCATACTTATAAATAATCAATCTATCTCTTCTATGTAGTGTATAGACATAAATATCTAAACACTAGATATAACCCCCACCCCCAAAACAACAACTGCCTATTGATATCTGCCAGCCCAGCCTTCTATAGCTGCCAAGAACTGGGCCTGTTCATGAACCCAGCATTCTTCCATGTATTGATATCTCAATCCACCTCCCCCACTTTAAAACGTATAGAGGGCCTTATTCTGAGTCAGACAAGAGCAGAAAGGGCCAGGGAGAGACAGACAGACAGAACAGAGAGCGCTCAAGGCTTTCCAGCCTGAGAAGAGCTCTACAAAGTACAATGTTCAGCCTTTTATCCTCTTTACCTGTGTGAACTAATTTAACTCTCCTCTTATGTCTTCTGTCACTATTCTATCCGCCTGACAGTCTCGGAAACTCTCAGTGCCTTTCTCCGTCAACTCTCCCTTTTTTACTTCCTCAGCCATCTCCCTAGGTTAGTTGTAACATAGCATTTAAAGGTAAAGTGTGTAATTTCAGCAATGCTTTGAAAGCCCCACAGTGTTTACAGTTTTCAGGGAATATCAACCTAAGCATTAATCATTTATTGCTGGAAGTTAAAGAATTTCAACACTGAAAAACATCCTTCACATTTAAAGATCTGAACTCAATGTAGAGTACAATGTAATTATCTCTAATAGAAGGTGTTCCTGGATCAACATCCTTTGTTGGTGATGGAACAAACTTCCTATCTAGAATGTACTGCCTACACCCAGTAGAATTGAAATAGTTCCTGGAAATAACATCAGAATCATATGGTTTGTCCTCTGAAGCTTGGTACTCAAGTTTGTACTGCTGTTCATCCTGTGTCTAAAAACCACATTGTTACATCTGAAAATATAATGAAGTGCTCTGACTGTATATGCAGGTACAAGTGGTACTGGGAATTTCGACTGCTCGTTCTCTGCCATAATTGTGAGAGTTCCTAGCTTCCGGCCGGTACGTGCCTCTCTCCACTTGCAAAACGAGCGAGTCAACCGGGTGCCGCATGTGGGTACTTCCTGTAGCAGCAGGGGTGGTAGCCATGGTAGCGAGAGAGAGTGACAATCGCCCAACCAAACATTGCATTTTATACTCTCCTTTTAAGAGCACTTACATTTTAGATATGAATAAAGGCAGTTTAAACAAATTTGGGAAAAAGTGTTTTAAAAATTGCCTACCCTGCCTTTAACTGAGTTTTATAAATTGGCAAAGAATAAAATAATGCTACAGAGGTGCTCTTTCTAAGTTAACAGAACACCTGGTGTTATTGATTTTCAAAACTGTTCTCAACCATTAAGACACAGACAGGAGGAACTGTTAGCAGCACTGGGGGGAGGGGTGTGATGGTGTGTGTGTGTGCGTGTGTGTGTATAAATGCCCTATTGGGAAACCACATTAATGTTTGCACACGCTGCACAGAGCGGCTTCATCTGGCACTTAGCCAACAGAGAGATCAGCATGTCACCTTGGGTTTGGGGAGGGGCTTTGATTAATGGCACACAGGCCTTTAAAAATAAAAGAGCTATTGGATTTTCAGTGTTGCTGTGTGCAAGAGCTCAGAGTGTTATTGGTGTGAATTAGATACAAGTCACAATAAGGAGAATCTGAAATTGGGAAGGAAAGCACTACATTTATCAGCTTTTCACACCACAGCACACCATCTGCTACAGCAAGGCTAATGCTCAGAGCTCTCTGCCCCAAAGTATTTCTTTATTTATTTCCCACGCGCTCCCTCGCAGGCCATTAGAGGGTGCCGATTGTTGATCTTTAATGCTGCGAGGTCAGGGAAGTAGTGGATGGAGGAGGAACTTACTATGTGTACTCGGTACATGATGCTGATTCCCAGAGTCATGAAGGGTTTGGAGAAATCAATGACCTTCTCCCTCTCAGCCGTGATGGTCAGGGCGGCCACAGCCAAGTCAGCCTTCTGAAACATGCAAAATAATTGCAGCTGTCAGTGCGTTAGTAAAATAATAATACAATTAAGATTACATTCATGGTTTCTTGCTGGTTCAAGTAAGGGGGCATCTGGCCCCTCAGATACTTATGCCTTATATTTATATTTAAGAGAATTTTAAACATATTTATACAGTGTTAACAGTGTTATTGTTAATTAAAACTTGAAAAAAAAGTTAATTGAAATAAAGCTGAAAAAATATAGAAAATTAGGCAACATTTTAAATTTAACTGAAAAAAAAATAATTTTAGGTGAAGTGCTAAAACTGAAATTTAAATAAACTATAAAAATATAGAAACAAAATGAAAAGGGACAAAAAAACCCAACTAACATTAATATGAAACCTGAAAATATTCAAACAAAGGCTAATTCAAAATATGAATATTGTTAGGGTTCCCAGACCTTGGTTATCTTCAAATTCAAGGACCTTTCAAGGACTTTCCAGGTCCAATACCCTTAAGGAATTAATGTGGGGACACATTTCAAGTGAGAGCAAGGTTACATCGTGTTACCTTGTAGGATACATTGTTAGTTTTGCATGAGTGAACGCCATGGCAACAAACAAAAAGTACCCGTAACGTAAACCAAGCAAGCTAGTATGCATAGGCTACCAAGTATTGGCAAAATAACACATTCGTGGAGCGGAGGGCATAATATGGATTTTTTTTTTTGCACAAAATAAATTCAAGCACTTTCAAGGACCTGTATCTATGTTTATTTTCAAAAACTCTCCAGGGCCTTGAAAAAAAATCAGATTCACAAACTTTCAAGGATTTCAAGGACCCGTGGATCCTAATGTTTAGAAATAATACTAATTGAATCAGTAGAAATTAAGGTTAAAACGTTATTACCGATTTCCCACTCCTGTTGAACACAAAATAATAAACAAAATATCAAATCATGATAAAATATTCAGTATGAGGACCTGAATGACAACCCTGTAGCTGTCATGAAACAGAAGGATTCACACAGGTAAATTAACAGGTCTATAGGCAGAAGTATGTGATCGAAACGATGGAAGCAGGTGAGTAACTGATGAATATAGTGTTCTGGATGAGTAATGGTCTTATATGTAGCAGGATCTGAAATCGAAATATATATATAGTACTGGTAGGTACTGGAAGGTTGGAAGGTAGGTAGGTACTGGTAGGTAGGAACTAGAAGGTACTGGTAGGTACTGGTAGGTAGGGACTGGAAGGTTGGAAGGTAGGTAGGTACTGGTAGGTACTGGTATAGGTACTGGAAGGTTGGAGGGTTGGAAGGAAGGTAGGTACTGGTAAGTATCGTAACAACAAGAGACAATGGTGAACTGCAGTGGGAAGAGTTAGTGCTGGATGATGATCAGCGAAGATTGGTGACAGTGATCTTTGTGATTGGGAATTGCTTGCAGGTGAGGGCCAGGGAGGATGATGGGAAATATAGTGAGGAGGTGGTGACTAGCTGGTGACCGTGACAGTAGCCCATCTTAATTAAGTTGAAAAGAGCAGGTCAAACCAGCAACAAACCAGCTTAACCACCTTAAGCTGCCATGACCTGTCTTTATAAAGCTGGTAACAACTGTTTGCAGGCCAAATACCTGTATTTTGGGGAACACTGAAGGGCAAAGCCAAGTTGTGTGTGTGAGATGGAACATGAACACAGAGACCGGGTAGACTGTCGTGACAAATCACTTGTCACAGCATCCAGTGCTGCCGGGCATGATGTTGTGGCCGGATCCCACTAATCAAACAACACTGAAAAGTGCATCTGCAAGAAATTTTTCGGTCCTGTGGGATACACTCTTACCCTCCACTGCTCTTTGTCCTCTCCAGGAGGAGGAATGATGGGATATTGGAGCTCTGCTTTAAATGAGAGAGAATCTCTGGAGAACAGATACCAGGTTATAATGTGATGTTTTAGCCTAGAGCCTGAAACCTTGAAAGTGGCAGGAGAGGCTTGTTAACCCCAAAAGCCAAATTAGGAATCTTAGACACGTGATCCGAAATGTGAAGAGTGAGATTTATCAGCCATTAGCGTGATGGCGATTGGATCTGTTGCTTGCGCATATCTTTCAGCACACAGCTAATGAGAGAGTGGATTAGAAGCGGAGTAAAGCAGAGGAGAAAAAACTGACAACAGTCCAGTGTTATTTTAGTATTATTGAGATCATTGAGAAATTTACTTCAAGTAACAAGTATTTTATGGGTTTAGCTTTAGTTCACTCCACTCATCTGATTATAAAGCCAGTTATCTCATCATGTACTTCACATTCACTGTAGCAAAAGTGATTATGGCGCGGGAAGACAAACTCTTGCACGTTCCCTGAAGATACTTTCTACAATAACAACTTGCAGATGCACTAATCTTCAAGTGCTCTCCATAGTTCAGCTGTGGCCCACAGCTCTTCACAAACTCATGCACACTTCACTTCACACAACAAAACATCACGCTGACACACAAACAAGGAAATTACGCGGTCCCCGCTGAACAGAGATCCCTCAAACAGATGTCGTTCGTAACAGAAACAAGGACAATAACTGCCGCTGAAATATTTGACATCTCGTTACGTATTAATATTGATGACTGGACTGCACTGAGAGGGAAATTATGAGACAGAGACTCTAAATAATAAATAATGCAGTGTGATATTCTTCCTGCGCTCCATCCTCCCCTTCAGCTTTGACTCAATCAAAAAGTGATGCCCCCAAAAAATGAGAGAAGAAGGCGATGTCAACTCTATCACTACTGAATAAAACATTGACATAAGTTCCCAGTGTGGCATTTCAAATTCCCTTTTCGTATTCTTCATCTGACGCGCTAGAAAAGCCTGACAGCTTAGCTCCTTTGCCACCTTTGTGTACTACTGCACTGCTTTTAGTTTGACAAGAGTTTCCAGAACATTATGAAGCAAGACCACCATGACCCCTTCGGGACATTAAGAGTCCATATTTCAGGCAGAAAGTGAGCTGCTTTTGTGCAAGATCCCATCCTTCATTCAAATTTGAACCACATGGAAGGGAATACATATTAGCGGAATTATTCAATTAGTTGTGCTGATTAGAAACAAATAACCTGCAGAATACATAAATCAAATGACAAAATTACAAGTTATTAGTCGTTAGCATGTAAATAGACAAGCTGGCTAAATTAGCATACCACATAAATGCTATTACATATAATTGAAGACTTTATCAGATTTATATATTTTTTACAATATTCACAATATTATCATATTTACATAGGACTCTTTGAATCCTATAATGATCCTCAGATGTAAAAGGGAATTATAATTATTCTACAATAAATCTAACATAACTGCAGATGTCAAATATTATACTTATTTGCAGATGTACTTTAATAATAATAATAATAATAATAATAGTACATTTTATTTGTAAAGCGCTTTACATTTGAAACCAAATCTCAAAGTGCTACAGTAAAACATAGTTAAAAATAAACATAAGAAATACAGTATAAAATAAAAACAGAACATGTTAGAAAGAGGGACTAAAAACAAGCATTAGCTATTAAAATAAGCCTGTGTAAAAAGATGGGTTTTTAGTCCTTTGTAAAATGCTTCAACTGTCTGCGGGGCTCTGAGGTGGTCTGGGAGAGCGTTCCACAGGCACTTTGAGTAGGTTGGGTTTTTATACCATTTACATACATAACCATTTTAAAATAAAACTAAAGATTCACTGTATTTTTGCTTACACCATGAAATTACTGTATTTATATAGGCATGTGTTAGGCAAGTATTTATATTGTACACAGAATTAAAATGTCCCAAAATACACTGGAGTTTGATTATTCTACTTAATTAATTAATCACTTATTTTTTTAATCCAGGTTTATATATGACTAAATCTAAATGTGAAAGTCACTTGTATACAGTTCATTTAATTTCACAAGGGAAATAAAATGTTCAAATTACAAATATATTGATGAACCATGTTTATTATTTATTACAGCCAGCACTAGTCAGACTAGTCATTACTCAGCACTAATAAGATAAGTGGAGACATTTAATGGTATTGATTTGCAAATAAGCAAACTTTATATATATTATTACTAAAACAGGGTATTATATCCAAACGTTAAACTTAAAAATACTAAAATAAGTATATTATAAACGTTTACTTCACAAATAACTGACAGTAGTGACCTAAATATGATTTTCTTTACAATAGTCAATACTAAAATTCCACATTACATTCATTTAGCTGATGCTTTTATCCAAATCATCACCCATTAGTGACATGCGCACATTCAAGCCCTGACGATGTTTTGTTTCTTGGCTCATTTTGACTAGATCATTGAATCAGTGAGTTGTTGACTCGTGAACAGCTGCAATCAGATCAGTCCGATTCATGAATGAATCGTTCAGTCTGTTTTGTGAACCAATTAATCAGGTTCAGGTTCACGAATCGGACATCGCTCTTGTGTTTTAGAAGGGGTGGAGATTTCTTCAGTTGGAAATAACAAGGAACAAACTGTTTTTATGGAATGTAGAATGAAATGGAATGAAAAAGTCCCTCATGAGAACCAAAGACGTAAAGAGCGTCCTGTCAGAACGGGGTAGCGCTTCATCTTCTTCGGTTGCCCCCCATCACCCTCTACTGTCTACAGACACTATAGCATACAATTAGACTCATTGGCCACTCTCAAGGTCAGCTGTATAGAGCATACTTTGAGAGAACAAATTGAGACAATAATAAGATTAGGCACTTCTTTCTTTATTTCCCTAATGGCTTTGCCCTCCATTAGCTTGTGGAATTAAGACGGATAACTTCTCAAAGCGTTCTCGTGTTTGTAGCGAGAACTTAGGCTGCAGACAAGTGCTCTGGTTTATGACCCTTTCCCCTGGAATATATGAATATCACTGTGGCCTTTTTGTTAATTTCCAAAAATTTACTTTCCTCCCTGCGGTGCCTGCAAAAGAACAGACAAATAAATCAGCAGCACGCCGTAAAGCTGCAACCGTTTTTAAATAAATAACATTTCCGCCGAAAAGGGCAAGCGTTCGTAGCTAAACAGAATTTGCAGCATGCAAGATTTCCATCTCATCAACGGGATGTTAGTGGCTGTCAGAATAGGATTTATACTTTCCCGCTTCACTGAGTCTTTTTAAACACATCTATGTCTGGCTTTAAAGCTTCCTTGAATTATTGAAATGAACATTAGAGAATGAATAATTCCAGGATAAAACAAGAGGAAGCAGATTGTTTCGTTCTATGTATCCTAAACAGCAAAACTTTGAATGTAATTCAATGGAAATGCCTGTTTCAGGTGACAGTATATCCAGGGGTTAAACTGGAATTTTGGAGTAGGGGAACCTTTTAAAATCTGCTGGTGATTCTGGTTCCCCAGGTAAAATATGACAAGCCACTAGGACAAACAAAGTGACAATAATGATTTATCTCGGTTTCTCAGTAAAGCCGTTCAACAGCTGAAGCATATTTTTATGTGTTTTGTACATTGCCAGGTTAGAAATGAAAGTAAATCACCTTAAGATGTATTCTTAATCATTCAAATATGTTATAGGCGCAGGACTGTGTGTAATTTTTACAGCTAGCTGTTAAAATGTACTACAATCAAATTCAAAATATTGGAGAAAGTGGTTTCCTTTGCCACCTCCTCCTCAGACTTGGTGGTCATGTGGGTTGCCAGATTGAGGATACACAAAAGAAAATGAGAGTAAATGAAAGTAGAAACCAACAAGTTGATCAGCTATTATATATGTTTTCAATGTTTTTGAAATGCAGAGGAATGAGAGGAAATGCTGAGGCTTTTTAGGTCAGGTAGAATGTGTGATCTCTGAAACAGTTCATTTGCTGGCTTCCAAGGCTGCAATATGCTGTGTTTTCTGCAAACTGGCAACACGGGGTGTCAAAATACTATTGGGTAAATAGGCGGTGGGGGTGATCACGCAGACCAAAACAAAAACAGACATTCCGAATACATGACAAATCTAAATGATCAAAAGCTAAAAAATGGTCACCAACAGTTATACTTTTCTTTTTAAATTATTCAACAATTAGCAAGCTAATAGTTTAGCCTAATTACGCTGTTCAAATTACCCCAAAATTGTCACATGAAGCTTTCAAGCTTTCTTTTTTTGGGGGTTAATTAAGTTTATCACAATTATGTTTGTAAAATTGACTTTTTTATTTAGTTGAATTTTCAGTACTCACACTATTTATACTACAAAAAAACATTATAGAATGGTGCACAAGAATGGTGCACTTGTTTAGCTACAACAATGTTTAACACAAAAATAACACACTATGATTTTGATTAGGCAGCAAAGAAGGGGGACAATGCATGACACCGGAATACAATTTAACCCCTCAGTATAACATATTTCCTTGTGATGTCACTCACCCTGCTGATGAGCTCTCCTACCATGCCCGTCCAGGTGCCATTGGCGCCAGGCACTCCATAAACGCCATCCCCAACTAGCCGGATACGGTACTTGAACTTCAGGATATCTGCCAACTCCTTCAGCATGTCCACGCAGAATCCCTCGTAGCGCTCGTTCCCTTCGAGTTCCTGGTGATTGGCTCTCAGCATTACATACGGATTCTCCTGTGAAGACATCATTGGCGTCACCTTCAGCACTTGCATCTAAAGAAGCTCTCAGAGCACTTCTGTATCAATCGACACAATTTTGAGTGATAAGAGACTGAGTTGGCAAGTCACCCGAACTATGTTTCCATTGTTAAGTTGTAAAATTAAAGGGTTAGTTCACCCAAAAATGAAAATTCTGTCAGTATTTACTCACCCTCATGTTGTTCCAAAGCTCTATGTGTTTATTTGCTCTGCTGAACACAAAGAAAAATATCTGGAAGAATGTTTTAATCAAACAGATCTCATTGACTACCATAGTATGTTTATTTTCCTACTATGGTAGTCAATGGGGAATGAGATCTGTTTGATTAAAACATTCTTCCAAAAATCTTCCTTTGTGTTCAGCAGAACAAATAAACACATAGAGGTTTGGAACAACATGAGGGTGAGTAAATACTGACAGAATTTTCATTTTTGGGTAAACTAACCCTTTAACTTAATTGAGAATAACTGGAATACTATTTGGGAACAAATAACCATTTCCATCCCATGTGTTCAAGAGAACAAAATCTTCATGTGTTGGGAAACTGTTACTTATTAATAATAATTAAGAAAGTGTTAATAATTAAAATGGAAGTTGCAAACTTTTTCCTACACAAATTGCACCTCAGAGATGTCATTTTATCTTTTCATGTTATCCTCATGTTATCTTAGCGTTTGGAGGTGGATGCTATCGTATGGGATTGGAAGGTAACACCAAATTAATTTGAGGACTAACTTTGGCTCAGGCCTTTCAGAATGACTAAAACTATATTTGAGAAGGAGTGCAATGAGATTGGTCCACTGGATAGTCCAGTTATCCAATCATGTTTTTTTAAATGTGTTTTTTGGTTGCAACATGAGGAATTTATTTGGAAAACTGTAATTTATGTGCATTCTTATTGGATAAAAAAAGATTATCCTCACTTGAGCGAAAAAAAAGTTTATGCACGTTTTAAGATTTTATACGCATCTTGCCATTTTCATCCAACCTTGCCATTATCTTTTAATGTGATATCCCAAAACTGGAAGGAAACATAGTTTGGAAACATGGGCTCTGTGACTAATGTGAGGCCTCCAAAAGACCAAGTTCCAAATTTATCAGTTTGTTTTCTCATGCTGCCCAAAGATTGAACAGATTTAAGAGGCAATCTGTGGTCAAAATAAAGGCTTCGTAAAAATTTCATCCCACCATAATTCAATAAACATTCGCTGTTGCTCACTGTCATCCACTGAGACACAGATGTTTTGCTAGTGGGCAAGTTGGTTGAGTATGTTACTGCCATTTTCAAATGCTTTGCATAAATTTAACAGAACCGTGTCACCTCATTCATAAAAAAGTCACTATAGAATGAAACCAGTCATAAGCTTTTCAAAATCACTTTTTGTTATGACTGAAAAAACAAAACGAAAAAAAAAAACGTGTTGAGGCAAGACAGACACTAAAGTGGGTATGTTGTACTTAAGATTTGTTTAGCGCAGACTGGTCAACTGGAGAGAGTGTTTCATTTTCACCAGTAAATCTGACTTTTCAGACATTCGTATTGCCATGGCAACATTTTTTTTTCCTGCAGGTCCTGCATCCCTGATTTTTGATGTACCCAGTGGCCACGCTCCAGCTGGCCAGAGTACAGCAACAGCTGGGTCTTGCGGCCTGTCAGACGAGGGGGAACGTCAATGGCCATGTTCCGACAATTCAAATAAACCTGAACCCTATTAATGCGAACCGCTCATATGCATCCAAATAACACGATAAGCGTCCTTTCACCTCATTTGTATGTCCATAAAAACCACACGCTGTATTTGCAGATGGATGTTTGCACCTTGGACCTGACGAAGCCATGGCACAAAGAGCAACCGTTTTGGCCCAGAGAGTCTGACACTCTATAAATGCAAATCCTTCCATTTTGTTCATTAACCGGTTGAATCATCCACGCATGTTACCGTCATGGCTCGCACTGACACCTCTGCGGTGGTTATTATGCAGAAAGGCACAATATAAATGCAAATTTCCATCACTTACAGCCTGCTGGAGGCACTCAAGTATTGCAGCCGGACACTTTCTCTCAAACTAGGCTTATTAAAGAGCAGCATTTCATGGGCCAGTTGCATATTAGACAGACGATTTCAAAGAACGGAAGCAAGCTAATAAACAAACCTTCTGGATTAAATGAATAGGTCTAAGCACTGGGCAAGAGAAGTCAATGGTTTTGGGTCATTACGTGTCGCCCATAACTAGCCTCTGGTCTGATTGATGGTTGAGTAAATGAAAAAGGAGTGATTACACATGATGCTTCAAAATCCATTATTAGCAGAATCAATGAAAAGATGTAGGAAAAGGAAGTTAACTGTGCACACACAGGACCGGACATTGCCTTCTATATGAGAAAAGTAGCACTGGCATGAATCACATCATCTTTGCTTAGCAAGCTAACAGCTTAGCCTTATAAATGACATCACATAATATTACAAAAAATTGCAAAATGCTCAAATTAAACATTTTTCTTTTGTGTTAGCAATATATAGCTTAACCTTTTACATTATATGCCAGCTTACAATACCAAAGCTTAAAAGGGCCAAATAAAACATTTTGACAACTTCATCAATTAAGCTAACTATTTTAAATTACATATCATGTAATATTACAGAAGCTACAAATTTGGCAAAATGAGCCAGATTGTTTTCAGTTAACATCGCAAAGCCTTTTAATTTACATATAACTTAACATTACCAAAGTTAATATGGGCAAATAAAACATACTTTCTTTGTTTTCAGTTACCCATTGGTTATCAAGGCACTGTGACATCTTTCACGTGTTCACACATAATTTAATAGAGTAAAGCTTATGCGTATTTGGTGTGCTTGTCTGAGGACAGGGCCCCGAGCTGGACCGAATTTGGCCCCAACCCAGAGTACTCCCCCCATCCCTGGTTGGGATAGGATAGGAATAGGTAGAGGTAAGTCTGCTGTACCTGTATTTATACCTACTAATGCTAATTGAGTTGAGTGAATGAATGTGTTCTTCCCATGTTAATTAGGTTAATTATCTGAACATGCTCCTCCAGAACTTTGTTAATAAAAAAAATCATTAGATCACATTTCACACTCTAAAAATGCCGGGTTGTTTTAACCCAACTTTGGGTCAAATATGGACAAACCCAAACGTTGGGTTAAAAATGTAATTAAAAAACTTAACCGAATGGCTGGGTTTGCCCATATATGACCCAAAGTTGGGTTAAAACAACCCAGCATTTTTTAGAGTGCACACAAACTACAAATCAAATGAGCAATAAATAAAATTGCGATTTAAACAATTCCTTTTCAGCTAGCCTCAAGGTCTGCTAGATGATTGAGTGACAGAAAACGGAGCGACTACATATTTACATTTAATAATTCATTATTAGCAAAACTTCTGGAAAGAGGGAGGAAGCGATTGAGGAAGAGGAGCAAGGTTAATGTGAACACACAGGACCGGTCCTGGCGTATCGCCATCAATCTCAGAAATGGAGCACGGGCATCAATCAACTGAGTGAGTGCTGTTATCAGGCCAAGCAATCCTCTCTTCCGAGCTTGAATGATTCCATAAAATCTGCGGGTCACATCAGAGAAAGAAACTTTCCGTTTAATAGCGCAGACAGTGAGATTAAGGGCACTTTGAGTGTCAAGCCTGCCAAATGCAACATTCCTCACCAGTCTGGGATCAGCGGCAGATTTGATTCTATTTGTTTTCTTGGAAGGCTGTCAGCTGATGAAATCCATTTTACAAATATAGCATGGCGGCAGTCTGGTTTGGTGCGTTTTTGAAAGCAAACACATTAAAGTCAATCTCACTTCAAATCAAATCTCAAAGCTTTTTGTTCAGAAAGTGAAGAAAAATTGAAATTGCGTGTTAGCATTTATCAGACAATCCCAAAAAGTGAGTTTGGTAACTGACTGGTCCACTACTCCCTCTTATGTCTCTTGCTCTGCCTGATAGCTGTCACAGAAACAGAAATTGTTCACAGAGGCTGCACATTACATGAGGATAGCGCCTCACATTTTATATTTATGAACATTTCCAATTGCTGTACGAATAAAGGTTATTTGCTTCTTCTTGAACACAATAAAAGTGGTCTGTCCACAGAAAATGGCGATCATGAAACTTTCTGCAATCTTCTCCATGTTTCTGAAAGAGCACTTTATCGCCATCATCGATTACAGTGAGCATAAATTGAACTCTCTTCTTTTCTTTAAGATGATGCAGTGATACAGTATCCACACCATATCATACTGATATTGCACCCATATAAATTGATAATACTTTGCTCTTTCGTTTTTTTCTAAGATGGGCTCTGAGACAATATGGGTCGGTAAAGGCTTACATGACTTTTCTCGAGGATTCAATTCAAGCATAACGTGGCTTTTGAAAAACACTGCAGATAGCATCACAGAGAGACGAGTTTATAGAGTGAACGGCAAGTGAACCCAGTTTCAGAGGCAAAAGAATATGTATTTGAGCTTAGAAAATAAAAAAAGGTCCTAGCAACAGCTTTTATCTAAGAAAGAAATGGGGTTTCTGCAGGGAAAGCAAATCAAATCCACATCAAATGACAGCAAACAAAGGTTGAAGAAATATTAAACACAAATAAAACGATAACAACCTCCTGTATTTGCACACACCGTCTGCGTTTTAATATTTGAATCACTAAGGGAATTATGCAAATCAGGTATTAACTGAGTCAGGTGGTACACAGAGTAAACCCTATATACAAGCTAATATAGTAAATGATTGAGATGCACGGCGGGAGTTATGTGGAAAAAAGCAACTGGATTACCACATGCCAAAGTGGTACAACTGTGAATTCACCTCTGGCCCCAAGGCCCACTGGTTGGCAACACACCAACATTTTCAAACCAATTACAACTACAGGGGAAACTGTGGCCAACTGTAACACACTAAATGTATTCAATCTCAAACAAGCTAGCGCTCAGCATGTGCTTAGTTCTCTCTGCTAGAGAAAAGGAGTGTGATTGTTTCACTTTGTGAGAAAAATGATAGAATACAGTTTTCTCCTACAAAAATTATAAAGATACTTTTAATATGATCCAGTCTTCAACTTTCCAATTTTGGTGAGCTCTTGCAAACTGTAGCTTCTTTTTCCTATTTGTAGTGGAGATGAGTGGTACCTGGTGGGGTCTTCTGTTTCTGACCATGTCTATCCCTTAATGGCCACCATGTACCCATGATGGCTACTTCCAGCAGGATAATGTCACAAAGCTTGAATCATTTCAAATTGGTTTCTTGAACATGACAATGAGTTCACTGTACTAAAATGGCCCCCACAGTCACCAGATCTCAACCCAATAGAGCATTTTTGGGATGTGGTGGAACGGGAGCTTCGTGCCCTGGACGTGCATCCCACAAATCTCCATCAACTGCAAGATGCTATCCTATCAATATGGACCAACATTTAAAAAAATGCTTTCAGATCCTGCAGATTCCCAGATCCATGTTGGTGCTTCTTCTCTTAAGTTCACTCCACTCATCGGGTCAGGGGACTGGGATGGTCATGGCAGGAGCTTCATTTTGTGCCCGTAACACATTTTTGTGTTGATTTTGATGTTTGTTTTGGATTGTTGTGCTGATGGAAGATCCAACCACGGCCCATTATAAGATTTCTAGCAGAAGCCGTCATGTTTTGATTTTTAATCTTTGGATATTCGATAGAATCCATGTTGCCATGTATCTGAACAAGAAGTCCAGGAAAATATGACCACAACAATAAAAATACAACGGTACATTAAATTGTACACATGGGGTACTTTATATCATTGTTTGCACCAAACCCATCTAGCCTGTTTACTACCAGGAAGCTATTTTTTTTTTTGTTTCATCTGACCACAGAATCCTCCAGTCGTGTCTGACAACTGAATTTGCTGGAGTTTGTTTGTGGATGAGCGAGGAGAGTTTCCTTCAAACCCTCCTAAACAACATGTGGGGATGCAGGGGTTGTTTGATTGGTAGGCTTCTAACCCCAAGACTCAACTAATTCCCCATCTGTGATCCTTGAATAGTCTTTGGACACTCAATCTTTCATCCTCACTGTGCATTAAGACTATATAGACACACATCCTCTTCTAGGCAGATTCGTAATATCTTCAGTTGACTGGAACTTCTTAATTATTGCCCTGATGGTCAAAATAGGAATTTTCAATTTTTTGACTATTTTCTTACAGCCACTTTCTATTTTGTGAAGCTCAATAAATCTTTTGAAGCACATCAGATTAAGGGAATTTGGCCTTAGCGTTTCCTCATATTTAAACTCTCGTGAAACAAGAAGTCATAGCGTGACAATTTTATGTCACCCTGATGTGCTAAAAAAGGTAAATATTAATGGGAATATACAATATTTTACTCATAAAAAATGTAGGGGTGCCAATAATTGTATATACAGGTCGTGACTAATCAGTTTGACAGCACACACACACACACACACATACACAGAGGGCTAAAGTCAGCCTACAAAATGGCTTTTTATTTTAAGAAATTAAGGCAGTTTTTAATGTAATAATCCTAACACTAAAAGTGGACTTCAACATTATAAAATAATTCATGACCCATTTAAACACACATTATTTCTCACAGCTAAAAGAACTATTGCTATATAAAGGTCAGAAATTATTTAGCATTATTAATAGGTATTAAATGAGTAATATTATTCTGAGGAGTTCTCTAGTGTATGCAAGGTGAAGTGAGTTCATTTTATATCATATTAAATTAAATGTAATATGTCTTTACCAACTCTACCAAAAGCCATTGACCAGTATATCAATGAAGAATAATTACTCAATCAAAAGACAGATTTGTGGTAGTCTGTGAGTTATGAAAGCAATGTAAAAATGTTACAAACAAACATGAGTTTTTTTGTGTTCTTAATCAAAGCACTGAAGCTCTGGCTCCCTCTGCACATGATACAATGCCAGAAACATCAAGAGCAACTACAAAAAGCCACACAACTGTTTGTTCAGTTTCGACAGCTTTACCACTGCAAGCGAACCAGCTCTAATATACGGTCTATCCTTACAAAAATGTTAGATCTAGCCCATATCACAAGGGTAAAATCCAATCTGTGTGTTTGTGTGTGTGCTGTAACTGCAGCAATGACAGAAAGCTCACAGCAGTAATGAAAACGCTGGTGGAATGGTCCACAGGTGCTGAGTTCTGGAGCATGTTTTCAACTGTGCAGCGTTTACTGAGATAAAACAGACTTTGCAATCAGCCGGTGATGAATGGGCCGTGATAGAGTTGAAATTGCTCTTCGGTGGCTCTTTAATGCGGCCAAAGTCTTTGTATATCTTTAAAGAGGAATAAACAAATGGTGCAAATTCTCCCCAGTTCTCCTAGATGCTACATCAAGCACATTAACAATAAAAGATCTGAGAGAAACTAATCGTTCCACCTGTATTCCACTCTTTCCTTTAGAGAGACACACACGCACACCCTCCCTGACATAATCATCTCTATTTCACTTACTGCACGGTCGTTTGTTTTCAAAAACCCGCTGAAAACACCAGCATATTTTGTGTAGGATGCAGGTGAGCTGATGTTCCTACCAGACTTTTAAACAAACTGTAACTAAGGAATATTCAGAATACTTTAAGACGGCATGAAACGAAAATTGTGATCATCCTATTGAGATGTATATCCAAGTGAAACGGCTCCTCGAACAAGACGAAATGTAGGGCGGGACTTGATTTTGTCTATCCGGAGTTGATTGATATTGCTGGATCGTTGTTGTTTGCTATTGCTAACTGATCTAAAACTGAGAGCAATTCCACTAGCGAATTTTTGCTGGACAGCATGATTTCAGCAGTTCTTATCATATCATTCATCAGGGATAAATTGTAACTTCAGAAGATTTCTCCCTCTATCCTAAACAAGGCCACTTTACACCACCTATTTGCTGGTTCTTCAAGCACTTTATTCACCTCCCATTCTCAGTCGCTTTATTTCTCTCTCTTTTCTAGTGAGGGATGACCCAGCCAGATATGCGACATCCAGCCTAAGGCTGCGGAGAGCCTCTTTTTTTTCTCATCACTATACAGAAAATTGCCCCCAGATAACAGCCTAGCGGATTACATCTTCAATTGGGGGTTGCTGCTCCAGGACATGCTATCACACACATACTTGTTAGTTTCCACTCATCTCAGAGGAGAAGCATCTTTATTTAGATCAGTGCTGAACCCTGAGGTGATTAGAGAATAGAGAGAAATTGTCTTGAAGCAAAAGGGTGTATGTCATTCCCTGAGGGTGTGTGTAAAGCTCTTGGCTAAATCATTAGGGTGTGTCCTCTACTGAGGAACGTGACCCAGAGTGGAAAACAGGACTTACCAGGATGGTAGTTATGGTGAGAGTGGTGTTAAATAGCGTGTCTGTCACGTTAAGTGATGGAAGCTTCCTCTCCATAGACAGTCCTTGCTCTGAATGCCACTGACCGATCTGTAGGAGAAACACACTGAGAGTTATACTAAGCCTTCAAGCCAACTCTGTGTAGTAGAAGATCCAATAACATAATATAAAAAGAGCAACCATTTAGCCTTAAATGGATAGTTCACCCAAAGTGAGAGTTCTATCCTAATTGGCTCATCGTCAAGTTGTTTTAGAAAGAAATGTTAGACTGCCAAGCTCCCAAAATAACCAAAAAACCCCATGAAAGTATCAAAACATAAGTCCATGTGACCTATGACTTATATTTCATGTCTTCTGAAACCATATATTCACACTTTGGGCCCTATTTTAACGATCTGCAAAGCGCAAGTAACTTTGTGGGCGAGTCTTGGGCGCTGATACTATTTTACCGGCAGGGTAAATAACTCTTTCGCCCGATGCAAGTTTAAAAGGGGTTGGTCTGAAGTAGCTTCAATATTCATAGGTGTGGTTTGGGCGTAACAGAAACAAACCAATAAGAGCATCATATCACATTCCCTTTAAGAGCATGATGAACGAGGTGCGCTTGTTCCATGGCGCAATTGCCAGGTGCGCTTCACAATCAGTTCACAGCTGAGGAGATCGATGTTCTCGTCAGGGCCATAAAAGAAGGGACTTTGGGGATGGGACAAACCCACCCAAATTAGCTTCGGTTAAACATGCTTATAATAATTTGGGTAAATGTGCAAGCTTTATGCCAATTTTTCCCATCGTCATGGACACAATGATTTCCCACAACAATGATTTCCCTCATATTTAAATATTTTTTCTTATAATAATTTATCATTTGCAAAAAGTAAAATGCATCTGTGTTGATGAGAGAATCATCTACAGTGTATGCACGTTGTTCACACTCTGTATTATGGCAAAGCATGCACGTTTTTATTTCTTCTAATGTAAGCTATCATTGCATGGTGTAACCTTTACTGAGTGCATATAACAAACTTGTTAAATTTGATTTGGGGGCATTTTGGTGGCATTTTTGCCCCAAGCCAAAATGGTGGCATTTTTTTGTCATTCTGAAGCATATCATTCCCACTTCCAATTTACATTCATATTAAAAAGAGTTACCAGGATATGGTAAAATAATTAACTTGTCTGTGTTCCACAGAAGAAACAAAGTCATACAGGTAACAGTGAAACGAAGGCACAATGGAGGAAAAATGAATGACCATTTCAATTCCTGCAAGAACTATTCCTTTAAGGCTCAATGTCAGGTGGAGGAGAATGCGGAAGAGAGCTTTCGAGAGAGAGAGAGAGAGAGAGAGAGACACATACTTTAAAGGAAGTGGTGAAGGGACATGCGCTCAATCAGAGATGCAACAGAATGCATTCATTAACTCAATTACACCCCAATTCTCTGAAGCGAGCCAACGTCCTCGTTATCATTCCGGTTTTGGCTGGCACCCCTCTGCTAGACCGCCAATATGGGGGCAACACTGCCTTTAATGGGAGGCTGAGTCTCCACCCAGCACACATGGCAGTCCTAAATCACCCATCATTTTTATTTTTTATTATAATTACGAAGCTGCATGGTTCATTGGGTCTCCTGCTTAAAGTGTTCTGCAGAGGTGCCGCTCTATTTATCTTCCCTTCGCTACCTGATTCCCTGCGTTTATGTAGACCCAAACGACACAGGGGAGGATGCTGCAGCATTGCACTGGATCTAAAATTACCTGCTCTCTGAGATACCAAGATATCAAGGGCCACAAACAGGGGAGAAAGTTCTTCTTTTTTGTTTTAAGTTAACTTTTTTTTTTTTTTTGTTTATAAGCAAAAAACAACCTAGTAGTGTTGTCAAGGACTTTATGGATACTACAGCCAGAGAAACCAGGAACATTTCCCCAGATCCTGCATGCATGGGTCACCTTGGGTGAAATATTCCTAAAAACAAGGGCAAAATACATCTGGTCTAGCTTGACTTATGTTGCAAAGGAGAGCAGTTGCTCAAGATCCTCATGAGATCACAAAATGCTGAGGATGATCCTTTTGTAAATAGCTCAACATTTTTTCAACTGTAAACGTGTTTCTCAAAGCACATAGCAAAAACATTCTTAATCATTTTCCAGTTGAATTATCCAGAAAACTAGATATAATTACTTGAAAAGCAAAGATATTACGCTTTTATGCTTTCAGAGAATATATTCTGGCAATTTGATAATGGGATAACAAAAAGAAACTTAATTCAAGATATATTCTCTCAAAACAAGGCACTTCTTTTTTTTTAAAACCTTTAGTGACCCTGGACAAGACTTCTGAATGGATAAGATACATTTATGTTTGTTGTGGAGTTACATTGATTCATCTGTTCTGGGGGATTTCTGTTGAAAATAAAACGAATCCACTGCTCTTCTGTCTCATCTGAGGCTGGGAGTCGAAATATTGTTCTGTGCTTGTCTGTGCAGCAACGACAGAAAAGTTTACATGCTTTGCTCAAACTTCTGCCACTGCGTTAGAACTGGTTACACTGTTGTGGCTTGCGAAAACCAAATGGTGGCGCCGTGGGTGGAAACGTGCAGATTAAGGGTGCTAGATACACTGGGGACCCAATTATACCACTTACAAATGGAAAAAGTCAGATTTTCATGTCACTTTAAAATAAAACTAATAAATATATAAATTAGTAAAAACAATTATATATATATATATATATATATATATATATACCAATTTGCCAATGAGATAATACAAATAAAATTAATACATTAAGTCTCAATGTCTTAATTATAATAATAATAATAATAAACAGTTTTGCTTCTGAAGTAAATTAATCTTGAGTATAGATTTAGGGAAAAAAAGCTTCACAGTAAATATAGTAAGAGATGAAGAAAGGAGAAAGTAAGAATGCAAGACCACATGGAAATATTTCTTCTGAGAATATGATCAAAAGATGCTTTCTATTTCGTTCCTTCCTCGCCTCTGTGGTAGAGATACAACCTCACACTCAAATGAAATCCAGCGGCAGCCAAACAGCCTTGATGCCTCTGTGGAATGAGAAACACATGGCTGAGATGAGGAGCAGAGCTGAAAAGAAACCACAGCTCCAAACATTTCAACTGAGAGAGGGTGCGATTTCAACAACAATTAGGATTTATTAGGAGAGACATTAAGAAAAGCGTGGAGGAGGATGTGTAGGCAGTGAGTGCAGTCAGGGACAGTGAGGGACTGTGCAGTAAAGCTGTGGGCAGAAGAGATACTGGATATCATCCAATAGGGAGGGACTGCTCTGAGAGTAGCCATCTACTCAACACAAACAGCTCTGACAAACACAAAGAAAAAAAAAATGTCCAGAGTGGCAAACTAGAACACACACACACACACACACACACACACACACACACACACACACAATGACACATAATGAGTCAATACATCATCAGGAAACATGCTTTTGTCCCTGATACTCTATGGTAAGCCTATTATTATAAGCATTTATATTATAGAGCAGGTGGGATGGTTTTCAGAGAAATTTGTGTACAGGACACATCACTTGCCCATGTGTGTCTTGTCATATCTGTAAATAAAGAAAAGTTGCTCTGGCTACTTATATGGCGCGTATATGGAGTGAGAGTAGCATAGTTTTGACACACTCACACATAGATGGGAGTTAGTAAAATTTACAGTATATTGTTTAAAAAATGTAAGTAAAACACTAAAAACTAAAAATCAATAATTTTAAATGTTACAAGCAAAGTTAGGCATCACAACATGATAATGTACAGATAATTTTGAGATTGGCTAAAGATTACCTTTACAATGTCTTTAAATGTTTAGTGTTTCTAAAAATCGTTGTGTTAAAAATAATCAATTCTTTACCTTATTGTGTTTATAAAACGGTTACCACACAATAAAAATATTAACTTAAAAAAAAATATGTATTAGTGCAACTTTCATGAAGTAAAATCACTAAAAGCCTTCCTTCTGCGAGCAATAAATAGTCCCTAACCATGAACAGCAACAACGTTTCAATGTGTAATATGCATGAAAGCTAAAATAAAAAGCTTTCCTACATGTAGAATTGAATGATTCCCATCTGACACAGTCCAGATACCCTACTATATATATATATATATATATATATATATATATATGTTATTATAAATATAGTTGTTCTTGGTGTAAATGGGCCTTTAAAGTTGTACATTATACTTTCTGGGCAATAGCACTTGTGAAAAATACCAAAAAATACATGCTTTTGCCAAGAGTATCTAATGAAAATGGTCTAAAGTTCAATGGCACCATTTGAGCGTTTGACCATGAAAGGTCTTTAGTCTGCTTTATGCCTTTGGTATAAATAATCACAACAAAGTGACTCATTTTCTACACTGGGCCCCTAAGAGGCTATAAGGGAGCAGTTGTGGTAATTAAGTGTGTAAAATGAGAGCAACAAGCCAAGGTAAATGGGAGTAACTGGCTGAGCAGGACCCATATCCTGTTCATTTAAACGAGTCGCGATTAATCAAGAGCTTTGAGTGCTTGTCATTAATTACCGCTGACAGGTACACAATATCAAAGTCAAATTTGAGCTCCACTGCTTGTACAAACAGTACTTACAGCATCTTGTGTGCCTGATCAAAGCCCGTAATGTACTCAGGGACAGACTTCTCAAGTTCAACATCAGTCAGTCTGCAGAGGTGTTGCTGTAGGTTTTTTTCCACTGTAATGTTAAAAAGAAAGTTCTGTGGAAGGTTGTGCGGAAGGTTGCACAGGATAAAATTAAAGAAGGGGGACGAATGTACAACCCTGCATGTGTTTTAGCTTTCTGATAATGTCAAGTTAGTGATTGTCAGCAATAATCATAGAGCTCTGTACCTGGCTTCAACATATGCAATTATCACCTCAGCTATGCCGACACACTCCTTCACGATTTATCTGTCTCTCGTCTGCCCAATAATGGAAACCAGTGGGGTGGCTGAAACAGGCAGGCAGAGTCTAGTACTGTATATTCTGTGAATGGAGGCATGAAGACACAGATCAATACAGTAGTGTGGGAAAGATGGAGGAGAGGAAGAAAGATAAACCTTCGAAAGCACTGCAGTTCCAAAGATAACATGAATGCCTATTGTGAGCCTCCAAAACCATCCAGTCAGTTCTCGAATGGAGAATAAGGACAAAAAGGGAACTGTATCTGTGTGTGACTTGTCAACCAGCTATCAAACTATCAGTGTATGAGTCCAGTGTCTCAGGAGTGTGTTTGAACATAAAGTGGGTGTATACAGTGGTTGAATGACACTATCTTTATGTGGAGCTCAGCCAAGCTGCCACGCTACAAAGTGTCATCGCACCAATCTGTGAGTGTTCTTCACAAACCGGGTGGCCCTCTGACCCGCAACTCAAAAACAAGTCCACATCGCCTCGTTTGATGGCTGCCCATTGCCGTTTATTCAGAGGCCAGAATTCCCTCCTCTCATGTGAAACGAGGAGAATGTCACACCTGCCGTCATTAGCGGGAAACATACGCAGACGGATAAAGAGTTAAAAGTTGGTTGGAAAGGTCAGGCGGGTATTCTCCCTTTCAAAATCTGACCTTTTACTACAATCAAAATTTCAATTTGCAGCACATAACCGCCAAAAGAAAAACATTTCTTGTTATTCCCAAATAGCTGAGCCAATTTCAACAATCATTATTTGGCATTATCCGCTAGCTGCAGGCCCATTGCCATAATGAGGAGACACCGGAGATCAGAGCCCGTCAAGCTCCACCCAAAGCACAGCTCACATCAAAGCTTTCTACAGACGACCTCCCCCCCACACACATACTTAACAATGCTCAGCCGAAGCTCTCACTATCCGGATGCTCACACTGAAAGGAAGATATGCTGAGACCAAATCCTGCATACTGCATAGTCCCCTTTTTGTCATTCCTCATTCATCCTCTATCTCTGCTTTAGCTCTTTCCTCCACCAGCTCCAAGGTCCTGACTGGCTGTGCATGGGTAAATGGATAAATCAATTTCAAAGCACTTTATCAGCATGATAGTTATATGTACAATATTGGCAAGGCATCAATAAACAAAACAAACGCAGTGACAAGTAAAGAAAAGAAAAAAGTATTAATAATAACAAAAAATGTATAAAGGTGTACAAATATAATAATAACAACATTATACAAAGATTATATACACTCAACTAGGATTATTAGGAACACCATACAAATACTGTGTTTGACCCCCTTTCGCCTTCAGAACTGCCTTTATTCTATGTGGCATTGATTCAACAAGGTGCTGAAAGCATTCTTTAGAAATGTTGGCCCATATTGATAGGATAGCATCATGCAGTTAATGTTGATTTGCGGGATGCCCATACAGGGCACGAAGCTCCCGTTCCACCACATCCCAAAGATGCTCTATTGGGTTGAGATCTGGTGACTGTGGGGGCCATTTTAGTGCAGTGAACTCATTGTCATGTTCAAGAAACCAATTTGAAATGATTCAAGCTTTGTGACATGGTGGATTATCCTGTTGGAAGTAGCCATCAGAGGATGGGGACATGGTGGCCATAAAGGGATGGACATGGACAGAAAGAATGCTCAGGTTGGCCGTGGCATTTAAACGATGCCCAATCTGGGTCTAATCTTAAGGGCCAAAATGTGCCAAGAAAACATGCCCCACACCATTACACCACCACCACCAGCCTGCACAGTGACAAGGCATGATGGATCCATGTTCTCATTCTGTTAACGCCAAATTCTGACTCTACCATCTGAATGTCTCAACAGAAATCGAGACTCATCAGACATGTGTGTGGAGAACATTTTGGCAATTTTGTTGCATATTTAATGAAACATTGCACTTAATAAAGATAATGGACAAAACTTCTATGCACACTGCACAGGCCATCTGCATGAACTGATTGTGTCTGATTATTGTAAAACTGTATTTGTTATACAGTGAAAAACATTAATATAGCACTTTTCATTGCTTTACTGCTTTTTGCTGGAAAGGTTAACTTGCTACAGTTGAAATTTTTAAGAAACCAAGCACAGTCATGGTCTTGATGAATGCAACTGGTAGCATTGCTAATCTTAGTTTAGTTTCTCCCCAACGCTGATACACACTCACAGCAGGATGTTTTAATACATACACAGCTATTTGAATTCGATTATGTTCGCCTGGCTCTGTTAGCTTGTTCTTCCTTTTAACTGTTTTTTTTCCCCTCCCAGCACGAGACCGCATTTATTAGGCCCGTCTGTGTCTTATGTGTGTTTTTATCAGAGTGGCTGAAGACAACAGTAGTCGCTAAGCTCTGTCAAGTTTGCTCCCCATGTAGAACATTGGAGAGGAGTCAACACTTCCAGACACACGCTGGGAGTTAAACTATGAGTTCACTCCTTGTCTTGAAAGATATCATGACACACCAGCTGGTTTGGCAAAAGCCTTGCAAATCAGCTTAAGAACCCTCCATTTAGACCATAAGGCACAAGTTCCTCACATTTTAAAGCATTTAAACAGCTTCTCATGGTGATATTTTTATTTCCAAAGTACCCATTTCTCACATACTATACAGTTTGGTGCCAATATAAAAACGTGTTTCTGACAGAATTTGGAGAAATGGAAGTTGAGGAGCATTTTGAGGACTTCAGCATTATCTCAGATAGAAATCGTGAATTACCCGTTTATGTCTTCATCCGAGCGGCAATAAAACTGTCACAGCAGCCATAACATTCCTTTGTAATGTACGCAATTTGTGTCAATGCGTGAGCCTGCCTGGGGAGAGCAATAACATGGATGTGATGAAATATGAAGGAGTGGGCTTGCGAAGGCTGAATGATCCAAACTCTAGTACTGTAGGAGGTAAACAAATGAGAGGTATTTGTGAGTAAAAAACACGTGTGATGTCAGGTCTCTTAAAGACCCCGATGTACTTCATGCGAAATTGAAGAACAAACTAGTGTGACGTCATTTCAAACGCTTTTTCACTGTTATATGGTAGGGGCGCAATGACACATCTTCTGAAAGAGTACCGAATCACATGCGAAGAAGATACAAAAACAAGTCAAATGTCATATCATAGATATAAGACTGAGATCTGGATGTAGTCTTTGACGAAAATGTGATTTTCTCAGCTTTTTGCTCAATTGTTTTACTTATTTACTTTTTATGAAGCTTGCCCACATTCAAGTGTTGATAAAAAAACAATGCATAAAGCTAAAATGAAACTGATTTTTTCTTTTCTTTCTTTTGATATAATTGCATATTCAAGAAGTTAATATTGTGAAGTGGCTTGCTTTAAAGCAGTCTATTGTACAAAATGGTATATAAATAAACGTGATGTGACCTTAATGTAGTGCCGAATTGCAGAGCTTGTGCAAATAAATGCACATCGTTATGATCAGATGCTTTCTTAACAACTGTTTTCTCACTATTGTTGTGCACATATTTACATATTCCTCTAAACTCTACACCCAGCAGTGTGGGTGGCGTAGGGATGTTCACTAACAGTATATCGCTGCAAGGGTATTTTATTTCAAACTTCTTTTTACCCCTAAGCAAAGAACATGAAAATAACTTCACTTTGAGTATATAAGAGTATATAAGGGCCTTAAGAGCATTTTTTGCCTTTGAGCTTTTACCTGGTCCATCATCTGGCCTACGAATCATCCTCTGACCTTGTTTTTATGGCTAATTGGTTAACACAAACTCAATTTTTAACACTGTAGATGCTGTGTTCTGCTCCTGAGAAAATCATGTGATGGAAAAAAAAGAAAAAAAATGAGAGAAAAACAGATAAAGAGAGATGAGAATCTGAAAAAGTCCAGAGGTCATGAGAGCCAGTAAATACGCTGACTTGAAAAGAAGCCGAAGAGGCACGCATTACTTGTCTGCTTTTAGCAACAGATATTAAAGCCCATATGTTTGTATTCAGTGAGTGTTTTGGGTAATTAAAGTCAGGGAGGTTGTGTGAACGTGGTCTTTCAGAGGAGAGATAAGGACTGTTTGATTGTAGACCACAGGGGAGTCCTCTTATGTGTCTTTGCTTCTCTCTGTGGACTTAGTCTTGGCTGTATAGATTGGAGGGATAAATCAAAAGAAGTATGAGAAGCTACTTTGTCCAATTAAGTACAGTTCTCTTATAATGTTGAAGTTTCCAGAAACAATTTACATTGATTTACATTTATTTATTTTGTAGTCGCTTTATCCTAAGAAACTTTTGAGGAACGCAAATAAGCAATTCATCTAAACAGTCAATAAATATGAGAAATGCTATTAATGCTATCAAAGTTTCAGAATACCATCCTTCAGAATAGTAAAAGGTAGAATAGGGAGGAAGGAATAGTGAGAGCATTGGTGAAGGAATAGTAATATATTTTTTTAATTCCGTAGGCTGCAGTTACGTGCTCACGAAGAGAGGATTTTCAGCTGTTTCTTGAAAATTGTCAGGGATTTGGCTGTCTGGAAAGGGTTGGGAGGACATTCCCCCAGCAAGGAACAGGGAACGAAAATGCTCTTTAGAGTGATTTTATGCCTTTCGGAGGCTCCTTGAAGGCACATAAACTTGTAAGAGAGAGGGTAAGTAGTAGGGTGTGGATTATGTGGTCACCCTGTAGAGCATTTTCTACTTTCTTTTGTCCTAACCAGCTGCAAAAACAACGAATGAAAGGGGATTCTATTCTTATCTAATACTTATCTTATTCCATTGTGCGTGAGAGAGGGAGTCTGCCAACACACTCTTCTGATTGGCTGTGATTTGTCATTGATTTTGTCACATCTTGTAGCCCTGTCATGTCTGGTGTGGACAGACAAATTGTTTGTCACTGGAATCTTGTCACATCAAGTCTGAAGATTTAAACAGGTTGCTTTTGCATCTGCTCCTTTAATATGTCTCGAAAAATTATGCATCTTATGATTGGCTAATCACTTTGTATGTAAAATGCTGTAGGAAGGTGTGACATTGCCATCCATTATTAAGTGCTGATGATTGTGAAATTGATACCATGACACATTTGTGTGTCTGTATGGATGCAGGATTGGTTTTCAAGACATATTTTAATTTTTTTTTAAGGTTAAATACATTGTAATCTGAAATGGATAGTCTGTAAAAAAATCGAGGAAAATTACTGACATGGCCAATTCAGATGGGATTAAAAATGACAAAAAGCGCTAGTAATTATTACATCACCCCCAACTCTGAGAAGGGCTTATGTTTCCATAAATGGACAACGTGGTGTGAACAAGGAGCTTTGCATTATGAATGCCAGAGTATCTCTATATAGTGCAGTGAAAAGAGCAAGCAAAATCCTGTTTTCCCCTACGCCCTTCAAGGAGATATTGAGACATAAGTCTAGTCTGTTTTTGTATTTTCTGGATCCTCCCGAGAGCAGCTAAGTATCAAATGTGCTGGGTACATTTTATTTTCTGTGTGAATGTATATATATATATATATATATATATATATATACAGTATATACAGTATATATACTGTATATATTATTGAATACTTACTATATATACTGTATATATACAGTATACTGTATATATACTGTATATATTATTGAATACTATATATTTTTGAATACTTTTAATTAAAATAAAACTCATCATTTAATAATACTGTTTTTCTGTTTCTTTCTTTACTTGTAACTGGTTCTTGTATATAGGGCCCTTAGTGCCAATTGGGCATCTAAATGCCACGGGCAACTGGAGCATTGTTTCTGACCATGTCCATCCCTTTATGGCCATCATGTACCCATCCTCTGATGGCCATTTCGAGCAGGATAATGCACCATGTCACAAAGCTTGAATCATTTTAAATTGGTTTCTTGAACATGACAATGAGTTCACTGTACTAAAATGGCCCCCACAGTCACCTGATCTCAATGCATTAGAGCATCTTTGGGATGTGGTGGAACAGGAGCTTCGTGCCCTGGATGTGCATCCCACAAATTTCCATCAACTGCAAGATGCTATCCTATCAATATGGGCCAACATTTCCAAAGAATGCTTTCAGCACCTTGTTGAATCAATGCCACGGAGAATTAAGGCAGTTCTGAAGGCGAAAGGGGGTCAAACACAGTATTTGTATGGTGTTCCTAATAATCCTTTAGGTGAGTGTATATAATGAGATGTTCCTGATTCACCACCATCCGTCACGTCTGACCTCTGAAAAAAGCTTTTAATGCTAGCCTGCCTGGGCCTGGCCATATTTGAAATGTCTCATTGAATTGTTTATTGTTTAGGTCTATATTACAGCCGTTTTAAGCGTGCGCTTTATTTGAAATGCAGCATGCAATGTTGTTCAACAACTTTCAAACGGTAGAGCTTGTTCCTTTATAACATAGCCAAAGGTGTATATATTGTGTTAGGGAGGCGGGATTATTATGCAATTTTAATCGGACAATTTGACTGGAGATATTTAATTTTGTCGGACATTTCATTTTTTTCCCGACCAATGTCCGGTAATTACTGGACAACGGAAACCCTGCTGTCTAATAATAATAATAATAATAATAATTCATTACATTTATATAGCGCTTTTCTCGGCACTCAAAGCGCTTTACATAGAGAGGGGAATCTCCTCAACCACCACCAATGTGCAGCATCCACCTGGATGATGCGACGGCAGCCATATTGCGCCAGAACGCTCACCACACACCAGCTTACTGGTGGAGAGGAGACAGTGATGAAGCCAATTGGTATATACAGTATATGGGGATGATTAGGAGGCCATGATGGACAGAGGCCACTGGGCAAATTTGGCCAGGATGCCGGGGTTACACCCCTACTCTTTCGAAAGACATCCTGGGATTTTTAATGACCACAGAGAGTCAGGACCTCGGTTTAACGTCTCATCCGAAGGACGGTGCTCTTTGACAGTATAGTATCCCCATTACTATACTGGGGCATTAGGACCCACACAGACCACAGGGTGAGCGCCCCCTGCTGGCCTCACTAACACCTCTTCCAGCAGCAACCTGGTTTTCTCAGAAGGTCTCCCATCCAGGTACTAACCAGGCTCAGCCCTGCTTAGCTTCAGTGGGCAACCAGTCTTGGTCTACAGGGTGATATGGCTGCTGATAGCAGAGCATAATCAGAGGATAAGCTCTGCCGCTGAGGGGAGAATTGTAGTGGGACAAATGCGAGGTGGGAGATGCGGCCTGCACACGGCAGGAGAAAAATCCAACAGTTGAAGCCTCTCCTTCAGGGAAGAGGAGCTTATCCTCCCTCCTGGCAGGTCTCTGCTGCAGGTGGTATAATCTCAGGCCTTGATTAACTACTTCTATTACCAAACTTAATTACTAAATCGTCAAGAGTGGCCTGAGCTGGTGTGAGCAGACCAACCCCCCGCAGCAAGAGAGACAAACAAATAAACAGCAGCGCGCCTCTGACAGCCAGCTTCTGACTGCTATTAGACTCCAAAGAGCTCAAACTAATTAATAGCCTGCACTGCTATCGATGGGGGAAATAAAGACAATTGACAATCGCCTCTTGCAAACCCAGGGGGAAAGATGCAAGGCTGAGACCTGCTGGGCAAATGGGCTAGGAGTGTGTATTTTTGCATAAAATTATGTGGGTGGTTTTAAAAAAGCTGCATCGACTGTGCAAACATGCTTTCGCTGCATCGCCGCTCTAAGGGCACGCAGGCTGGCGGGGTACCCAAACAGACCAGCCGCATTTCTCACGGATCCTGAAGGGCATTTCCGCTCGGATTGCGCACTGGGACGCAGCAGCTACACTATCTTGTACGGAGCACGGCAAAGTCAATGAGATCACACCACATCCTTTCTGAAGCGCACAATGGACAAATACTCTCTATATCGTGTCCTTTGCCCAGGCCCATTTTAGTCTAAAGAGTTGTCTCATCATAATTCTGTCCGATCCATTCTTTACAACATCTTTATCCCAGAACTGGCTGAAGTTAATCGTCCATTTAGTGAAAACATCACAGGCCATTGGAGGACACCATCTGCCCACAATTGCAAAGCTCTGACTCCTTATTAGCTTGGTTGATATTGCTCATTACCCGGTCTCATGAAAAGCGTACGGTGTCCTGAATTAAAGCGCATTCTCTTGGAAATATTTACTAGTCTTTTCATCACTCGTTTAGAGCGGAAACGCGTGGGTGAGAATGCAAGTCGAAGGCTGCTAAGCTGAGCGCCGTGTGGTGTGGATGTGTTTAATGGGGTCTTTTTATGGAGATGACTGGTGAAGCTTATGGCAGTGGGAGAGAATATGCCAGATCAGACAGGGAACGTGCTGCTGAAACTGAGGAATACAGCGAGACTGAGATGACCTTCTTAATGGCGCATGTCTTCTGGCTTTCAATGGTATGCTGAGTGGGCTAACTACTTTAGACAGCACTAAGACAAATGTTCAAGTCACTGCTCCCATGAGCACTACTAATACACCATGTGCATCATATGGGGAGTGGGGACAGGTGGAAGATAGACCCACCATTTCATTCAATAGCTCCCATGGGGATGTGTCAATTACTGTCTAAAACAGAAGAAAACACGTCTAGTTGTTGAGCAGGAGTTTATTTCCTTGTGTGTGCAATAATGAGAGGAATTTGTTATATTGTTTTGCTCAGCAGTTAATAATAATAATAATAATAATTCATCACATTTATATAGCGCCTTTCTGGACACTCAAAGCGCTTCACATAGAGAGGGGAATCTCCTCAACCACCACCAATGTGCAGCATCCACCTGGATGATGCGACGGCTGCCATAGTGCGCCAGAACGCTCACCACACACCAGCTACTGGTGGAGAGGAGACAGTGATGAAGCAGTTGTTGCGGTTGGTATTAGTGGCAGAAATACAGGGGTTGGACAATGAAACTGAAACACCTGGTCTTACAACACAATCATTTATTAGGATGGTGAGGGCCTCATTTTGCATCCAAATAAAGCACCAATTCATCTTGGGAATGACAGATCAAAGTCCTTCACAGTGACCAGAGGGATTATGAGCCGTTCCTCTTCCAGAACAGTGTCCAGGTCACTATATGATGCTGGTGGAGGAAAACGTTTTCTGACACCTCAATAATATTCAGATCTGGTGACTGTGCAGACCATGGGAGATGTTCAACGTCACTTTCATCTTCATCAAACCCTTCTGTCACAAGTCTTGTGTGTGTTGGTGCATGATCATGCAGATACGCGGTTTGAGCATCAGGTGCTCATGATCCTCCAGCTCATGATTTTTGACTCGTGTCCATCAAACACAGTCAGGATTGTCATGATATTGCAGCGCAAACCATCACTGATCCACCCGTGCTTCACTCTGAAGATTGGCCACCAGGCATATAGATGTGAAACCTCCAACATTGGCCAGTGTTTCAGTTTCATTGTCCAACCCCTGTAACAAGCAATGTTCTCTCCAGCACATGCTCCAATCTATTCCTTTTCCAGACGGACAGAATCTTCGCTATCCATTCTAATAAAACCAAAAAGGAAAATGCAAATAGATGAATTTCCACTGTTGTACATTTACAGCTGCAATTTTGATGAAATAAAATAATAATAATAATAAATAGATCAGAACCCAAATCCTCTTAGACCAACAAGACCAACAAGTCATGCTTGGTTTCATTCACTGTCCTCCAAAATTCTTATCAAATTAAGTTAATCTGAGCACCTGAGTTAGCTATCAAGTATGATAGCTTCCTCAATTCGTGTGTAACGAGTTCACTAGAACATGCTTCGTAGTGAAACAGGCAGTCAATTTCGACAGCATTGGTTTTACATTTCAAATTCTGCCAGTCATATACACTGCGCATTTCATTATTGACTATTTGTTGCCAAGTCCCGTCCATTTGAGAGTTTTCCTGATCATTATACAGAAAAGCCAAGTTTCCAGGTAGGACAAAAATACATTGATTGAAAGCCCACTGTCCAATAATGCTTACAGCCTTTTGTCAAATGATTATTGATCTTTGCTCCATTAAAATCAAGCGTTCAGATATAAGCCATAGATTTCCTCAGACGCACGTTTCAACAAGGCTCTATGGGCCATGCATCCACTGATATCTATAAACATATTCATGCAGAAACACTGGGGGAAAAAACTCTACTTGAACTCCGCTTTTATTCACTAAAAAATTTAAATACACCAATAGAGAGACAGAACAATAGAAAGCAATTTAACAACAGATAGATTATAGCAAAATCAAAAGCAAGATAGAAAGTAGGATAGACATAAAGAAAGGATAGAATAAAGAAGCATATACAGAAAGAAAGATCAAGACAGAATGAAATGAGAATGAAAGACAGAAATATGGAATAATAGATGGATGGATGAACAGATAGATAGATATAGATATAGCTAGGAAAATAAAAAGATAGATCGAACAACAGACTGAACAATACACCAAACAATACATAGAACGAGTGAATGATGGCTGGATGTACTTATACTAAACATGCCTGCAATTTTAGGGGCTCAGTCAATTAAATTAATTTTGTGATGTTATTGCCCAAATCACTGAATAATTTGTTTAGAGTATTTTTTTAAAACCTAGAAGCATATCACCTTCCACCCGTGTACCTAAAACTTCCTCAAAAACGTCTCGGAGAGTGTTGGCAGTGTGTAAATTGATCAGCGAAGTGTTGAAATGTTACACAAGCTCTCATTAACCAGTGTACACTGGCACACAGGTAGGATCGGCATGCTCAGTTTAATGACACCTTCATGAAAAGCAGTGCAGCCATCTTGTCATCCAGGCTGGGTTTGATATGCATCTTTCGAGCGGAAACTTATGTGAAATTGCAGTGCATGTTGAGTGCGGCATAGTTCACATATGGGAGTTGCTTGCCAGAGAAATTTAATTTAGATGTGCCAATAGTGTGTGGTGGTCCGCCTCATATGTCCACCTCCCTCTCCTCCCTCCATACCACCATCCAGAAGAAAAACGTATGTACACATGTGAGCCAATCTGTCCAATGCCCACTGGTTAGGATCGGCTCTGCCAACTGCTCCAGGACATGACGGATAAATCTAGACTAAACACGTCTCTAAGTGCTGTACTGTTTCCTGCCCCACTCTCCTTTTAGCCACAACGTCCCATCACTTTTCTGTTTATCCTGCGATTCTGTGAAGATTTATGGATTCTCAGTAGAGAGATTGTTGATGTAGCCTCCGAAACTGATATGAGCCCCAAGCATCTGTCAATATGTGGAAAAGGGAAAACATGTGCATTCGTGGATGTGTGCACATGTCTTTGTATAAATCCTGGCAGCTTCACTCAAGACTTGTTGCCAAGGCATCCGTATACCTCTAGCTGCTAATCTGAGACAGAGCGTTGAGGGAGCATTCTGCTTTAAATATCTCAGTATATTCAAGGCATAAATCACACACAAAAACAAACATAATACTGTCTCACGGACATTAGCATTCTCATTTAATTTATGTACTTACCAAGCTTTAGTTTTTTTTTTTTATGGTACGGTTATCACAGTAGAGTTCAAAAACCCCTTCATTGACACCAAACTAGAAATGTTACTTTTAATTCATATTATACTGTATTTAATTTAGCATTATCATTATGATTTAAATGAAACCTGCTTAAGAAAAAGAAACATATGGAAGTGTATTTTGAATAGAAAGTTCAAAATAACTGCATTTTGTAAAATTACAAACATCTGTACTATCACTTCTCAACTATTTAATGCGTCCTTGCTGACTACAAGTATTCAATTTAAATTAAAACAATTATATGTCATTCATTCATTTAAATTGACATTCTAATCATTTAAATTTTTGGACAGTCTTAATATTTTTATTTGAAAGTTTTTAATTTCGAATTTAGGCTTTACAAAGCAAAATGATTCCAACCTGGCTACTTTTTTCTGGTTTGGCTTGGAATAGCATACTCCTCTAACTATTCTTGCAGTGTGCAGTATGTGTAATGTGTGTTGTAGCATTATACAATAGAAAGCAAATTAGACAATTCTATTTAAACACAGCTGCTGTATTTTGCACTGACACTCATTAAGTGAAAACAGCCTCTGTTTAGATTTATGGGTGAATGTACATCATTAAAGTGTTAGTTCACCCCATAGTGAAAAGTATGTCATTGATTCGACTCACCCTTGTGTCGTTACAAACCAAATTCTAAGACCTTTCTGTCCCTCCTTAGACAGCAACACAACTACCACTTTGATGCTTCAAAAACTTAATGTAAAACTTTGCGGTTTAAGCAAACATAACATGTTTCAGCAAACATAAACCGAACCTGCTTGATGCGCGAGAACATTTGCGTTAAGATAAACAGATATTGTGAGCTCTGCCTTAATGTTTTTAAGTCTTTTACAACAACAAGTGCACAAAAAAAATCAAAAGAATGATGGAGGGAGCTAGGTCGGACAGAGAGGTGACATTCGCGTGAACTTTGCAAGTCCAGCTGGACCGCACTGCCACGCTGAAAGAGCCAGGCCGAGGAAGAGACACATGCATTACATCAAATTAAGACAGCGGATATTATTCTCTAGAAAAACAGTGATGTCTTTGTGAAACTAATAAGGTTGGGTGTAAGCACCAGCTGCCAGTCCAATCTCTGCAGTTATGCCTGGAATAGTGAACAAAGTGGCCTTCGAATGTCCATCTGTCCATCACAAATCACAGAGCACTCCATACAAGAGCAGTCCACAGAGAAAGTTGGCAGTGTTTCGAAAGGTTAAAAGAGCAATGCGAAAAAAGTGTGTGCGAGTGACACAGGTGACGGTCACAAAGGCTCAAGAAATGTGGTGTCACTCAGAAAACAGTCTGCAGTTTGACAGTTCTACCCTTCTGCTCTCTCTCTCTCTCTCTCTCTCTCTCTCTCTCGCTGTCACAATGTACAACAGTGAAACAGGCAAAGCTAACAAGAGTCAGCCGTCAACTCGGTTTATCCTAAATGGCTGTTTAAAGTTGAAAAGCGATCTAAACGTGTTGTTGGACGTAGCTCGGGGCAAAACAAGAAAACTCACTTAACTTCAGAGGTTGCTGTGTGTGAAAACGAATGGAAATCTTTATTCTATAACAACACTGAGTAATTTATATTCTACAAGTAATTCTATTATTCAAAAAAGAACAAAATACAGCACAATGCTTTCAAACACAACTCTTTCGGTCTTCGTCAGGTCATTTATGGGATCTCTTTTTTCTGAGCAAAGAGGGGTTTGCACATTCAAAAAGAGAATCTAAGACAAATCTTTTATAATCTTCCTAATAAAAAATGTGTTGTTTCTTTGATTAGCAAAAACTAATACTCAAATCTCATCAGTTGAGTGCAACACAAAAACAGCAATACTCAAACAAAGTGTAATGGTATTTTTACATCCAAAAAATCTTTAGAGACAGTGCATAACCCAGGCTTTGAGATAGCACACTGCCACTATGCTCTCCAAACTCTATTTTAATAATGGACTAACAACGTTTCAACCTTTTTGGTCAAGAAGTCTACCTGTATAATTCTATTACTCAGACTTATGTCGTTCCAAACCATAAGACTGTTGTTCATCTTTGAAACACAAGTGTAGGTATTTTTTTATGAAACTTGAAACATTTCTGTCCCTCCACTGAAATTCCTCCAATCTTTTATGCTTAGTTAGTCTGTTTGATGAGGGGAACCAATGAGGTTTGTTCTCACGTTTCACACAAACACATTAGAGCGTATGTTTATATGTGGTTTGATCAACATGTATGTGAATAAAAAGCCTAAATTAAATCTGTTCATCATATAAAACAATAATGTCTCTTCAAAAGACTTTGATAGTCTTTTTTTAAATGTGAAAGGTCAGAAATGTCTCGGGTTTCATTAAAGGGTTAGTTCACCCAAAAATGAAAATTCTGCCAGTATTTACTCACCCTCATGTTGTTCCAAAGCTCTATGTGTTTATTTGTTCTGCTGAACACAAAGGAAGATATTTGGAAGAATGTTTTAATCAAAACAGATCTCATTCCCCATTGACTACCATAGTATGTATTTTTTCCAACTATGGTAGTCAATGGGGAATGAGATCTGTTTGATTCAAACAATCTTCCAAATATCTTCCTTTGTGTATAGCAGAAAAAATAAACACACAGAGGTTTGGAACAACATGAGGGTGAGTGAATACTGACAGAATTTTCATTTTTGGGTGAACTAACCCTTTAAAAATATTTTCAATTGTGTTTCAAAGATGAACGAAAGTCTTATGGATTTTGAATGACATGAGGGTGAGTAAATAATGACAGAAGTGTATTATTTTCCCTCTGATTTTCTGTCCTAACAGCAGATGGCACACCTGCGAGAGCCCCCACTTCATGCTACAATAACAATTCAATCTATATTCAAACCTGCCAATAAAAATCACAGGAGCACGAAAGGGCTAATTAACAATAATCTCATCACCGTTGGTCTGGCCGACCCTGCTTTGCGCAATGAAACACAGTTTCCTTCCTATACTTTTCCGCTCATGTCCTCTGATTGAGGATTGGGGAAAAAGCAATGTGCATTTAGAGGATTTCTTCACCTTTACATCACATCTGTGTGACCATGGACAGGAAATCTCATTGAGTTCCTGGCACACAGAAGCGTAAACACAGATAATGGTGAGTTTTACCTCTTGCTAATGGCCTGGTGTGGCTGAGAGTCACTTTACCTGCCTTAGGCCATCCCTGCTGTTCTGCATGATCCGGAGGGCATAGTTCGAGCGCTGGCCTTTACTGTTGAACTCGATGTGGCCTGTTAGACCTTCCAACTCTACCTATCCAGAGAGAGAAAGAGAGACATGTTAACGCCTGGGGGTGTCATGTGATCACAGATCACAGCCACACAAACCTTCAGCGCTGTATCGATTTATAGAGATACATGGACGGCTGAGCTCCTCACTGGAAGCATTTGCACAATGCAGGAAGCGTATATAGATCGTTGTACGTCACGCATAGGATGATGTAGTAATGACAAGCTGATGGTCGTTAATCTTTAATGGCTGAGTAAGACACAGTATCTCATTTTCACACATTCTGCTGAAGGCTGCAGTTCTGACGAGGGTTTGTGGGCTGCAGCGGTACAGAGAGCAAAAACTAAATGATGAATGAGCCTGCAACAGCAGCGGGTGAGATGATTGGCACCTCGTGGGCTCTCCCTGCGGCTCTTACCATCCTCAGGTAGTTCATCAGACTTGTGCCGTGCTCCCAGATCTTTGAGGACTTGCAGGAGAGCTGAGTGGCTCCTACGTTCTGGCTACGGTTGAGCTCCTGCACGGCTGCCACCACTGTGTGTACCGCATCAAACAGCAGCGCTGACGAAAGCTGGAACACACACGCATAAGCGTAAACACATAGACTGAGCAAACAGACAGCAATACAGCCCAACTGTAGAATGCTAGACAGATATAGCCTACACTTCATGATCAAAGTGTTCAGCCATAGAAATAAATACTCCAGGTAAAATATACACTTATGCATTAGACTGATACATTTGTTTAAATAACTTATTGGCAAAACATGTATGTGAATGAAACCCATGATCTTGGGATCGCTAGTTGACTTTCAAGAAAATATACCCCAAACCCCATCGACCAGAAACTAGTACTTAATAAAACAAAGTATATAATATATACTATATTACCATTCAAAAGTTTGGGGTCAGCAAGCTTTCTAACATTTCTAACTAATGCTTATCAAGGCTGCAGGTATTTGATAAAAAAATACAAAAAACACTGTAAAGTAATTCTTTGAAATATTATTACAATTTAATAATGTATTTTTTAAAATCTATTTGTAGTTTTTAGCATCATTACTCTTTAGTGTCACATGACACAAGACTCACGACACATGAGTCTGTAGTGTACATCACAATACAGTGGATATTTGGCATATTAACAGCTAGCAAACTACATTATAAACTCAAAATGTTAAATAATAAATAATTAAATAAAATAAATAATTATATATATATATAATGTATTTTATAATATTTATTATAAAATAAAATAAATATTTATTATAATTATTTTATTTATTTTATAATTATTTATTTTATTTAATTATTTATTATTTAACATTTTGAGTTTAAAATACATTATATATATATATATATATATATATATATATATATATATATATATACATACACACACACACACACACACAATAACAGTGGATATTTTACTTAAACACAAACTGTAATAAATAAAATATAAACTTAAAATATTGATTGTTCCACGATGGTGGATATATTTGAGCTATTCAAAGCAGCCAGCAATTTAGAAATTTGAACACATTTGGAATGAATTGGAGTGAATCTATTATCTACAGAAGCTCTTCAACCATTCATTCATTCTCACTCTTCATTCTTACAACCATGTTTAGATATCTACAGCAAAGATTTCCATGAAGAGTGGAAGAACATTTAAAAGCACACATGAATAAGGAATAGTCTGTGGGTGTCTGCGTATATAGAATATCCTTAAATCATTTGGATGCGTCATCATTGATCATTGTGATACAGCCACCACTTTGCCCCCTCAGCCACCTGGAACTGAATTACTGACCACTTTAATTACATCAGACGGTGTGTTAATGTACTGCAGCAAAGGCTGTGGAGTTTCCTTTTCTTCTGACATCACTATGGTGCTAAAGCTTTCTGAAATGAAGATATGTTCTGTTGCATTATGGAACAGCACAGCAGCTTAGAGGAGGTGGGGATATGTGTGTGGAGAGGGAAGGTTGAATGAGTTTGTGACTAAAATAGCAGTCAGTATAAATGTTGATACGTTTCTCTCCTTTCTGTAGAGAATAAAAACCCCAGTAACCATTCTGGTCACATACAGGGAAATGTCCTGGCTGCTCTCATTAGGCAAATGCCGAATGACAATATGTGCGCGCTGGTGACTGAGGCAGATATGCTATGCTGGTTAATCTCCGCACAGACCAGCCAGTCTAGTCTTGAGCTAATGAAGTCCAGGGCTTAAATATCTGTTTGGTTATTGCCTTCCATATCAAGCACATTAGAATAAGCTAGTTGAGGCTTTGCATTTCTAGGCCATTGTGTAACACAGAGCTGAGTCTCACTGTGGGGTTTAGACCTGTCTCTCATCTGTCTGCCAAACTACAAATCATCTTCTGATTAATTAAAGATTAGACCTAATTAAATGAGAAATGCAACCAGAACTAGTTTCACTAGGCATTTATTTTTCAAAAGACATCCCCCAAGAAGCTTTAATTAGAACACAAATATGTAAAATGAATTATTACAACATGTGTCTATCAGATAAATAAAAGTGTTACAGACCGATCTTTGATAGCTTTTTTAAGCTTCCCTAGACGTTTGATGGAGACTGAAATGAGGAATAATACATTATACAGATGTTTTCATTTCCAAAGTGACGGAAATAGCTGGGCTGACATGAACATACAGGGTGTGTGTACTCCTCAGGGGGAGTGTGTGACTGTGTGTGATGAATTATGGAGCTATAGCCTCGGTTTCAAGGTAAGCGAGAGGACATGGGGAGAAGGGTGTACCAAATTAATTAACACAGCATCTTTGATTTACAAAAAAAATGACTATTTTTCAGAACATGGACTAGATCAGGGGTTCCCAAACTTTTCCATTCCAGGAATATAATCTAGAAAACAATTGACATTACAGTAAATTTATCATATTTATCTTGATCATAAGTTTGATATGACAGAAATTGAGCATTTAATAAAAACAATTTCATTTTATATTACAACTGTAAAATTTCAATACTAATATTTACGTTTTAACTTCATTTACAGACGTTAAAGTGTATATGAAATATGTGCATAAAAACTTGAAACAGTGTTGTTAAACACCGTGGCGCTCTCATGCTCGTTTTCCGTTTTTTATACTGTACATGTGAAATGCTTTTTACAGAAAGGTTTCATATGTGTTCGTTGGTAACCAAATGCACACAAAGGAACGAAACCAATGTACTCTTTATATGTCTCTGAAAGACAACAGAGCTGTGTTAAACAGACAGAAATAGCCTTTTGTAACATTTGAATTCTCTGTAATCTCATGCAGAATACAGCACAGCAATTGGAGTGAACAAGCTTCTTCTCATTAATAATACGACCCGAGACTCTTAATAATGAACCGAGGCGCTCTGAGAACCTCACTGTTATTAAGTCGCACGAGCGGATCAAAATGCCCAGCACATACAGGTATAAAATATAAATCGACTATTCAATTCGAAAATCGCACTAAGCAATATATCGTCTAGTCTAAACTGTGTGTGTGTCAATTCAATGAAATGGAAATGTAGCTGCTGTCAAGTGACTTTGTGCGACCCACCTTTTCCAACACTGCAACCCACAGTTGGAAAACCCCTGGAATAGATATAAGTATGGAAAGGGACTATTTTTAAAGGATAGTTTACCCAAAATTGATTTATTTATTTTTTCATAAAACCGCAAATGCGAGGATTAAAGTCCAAGCTGCTCTTTCCATAAAATGAAAGTGGAGCTTCTTATTATGCCAAGCTCCAAAATGAACAAAAAAAGAACCATAAATGTAGCCCAAAGTGAACATATGGCTACTTTTATAGGTTTTATGATGATTTTTGGAGTTAATGGCAACGGATCACAAAATTTACGGTTCGGATCATTTCTGGTTTTTGAGCCACGGATCGGATCATTTTTTGGATCAGCAAAAAAAAAAAAAAACCCAAAATGTTGGTTTTCATTTATTACTTACAGCTCAGTTTTAGTTCTTCAACACTACAGCAAAAATTAATAGCTGATGAAGTTCAAACATTATTAAAAACAAGTGAACAGTCAGTAATAAAATAACCAATACACAAATTAAGACGACTCAGTGTGCAAGGACCTTAATATTAGGATTCAGGCACAGAAATTAATAATTAAGCCTAAATGTAAAATAACACTATTTGATAGAAATTAAATATAGTTTCATCTTGGTTGTTTTATTAACATTAATGACACAGGCAGCAGAAGTCACTTTAAGACCGAATGCACAGACGTAAAAAATAACCGAGAATACTAGCCAAGATGGGTATTTTGACATCATTTTGTGTGTATTTGTCTGTTCAAGCACAAGGAAATGCGAAAGAGGAATCAATTCGGTGTTAAAGCGTAGTCTGTAAATTGGCAAATTGGCAAAACATGTCCAAATTATAAACTTTCACTCTATGATGGTTAAATTTAGCAGTTAATCCACGAATCACATGCCGAACGCTGGGGCCTGGTCCGTACGGATCACGGAACAACTGCAATTTGTTGCTCTACTATACTTTTATCGTATGGAAATAAGTAGCTTGGACATCTGCCTAACATCTCCTTTTGTGTTTCACGAAAGAAAGCAATTAAGTAAATGACAACAAGACTGCATTTTTCGGTGAACTATCCCTTTAAATTGATTTAACCATGCATATTCAAAAGCATTTTTAACTGAGAGTTCCTTTGCCTTACTGGTGTTCCAGCAAAAGGAGCATGATCACAGTTCTCCTGCCAAGATCGATTGAGGCTGAGGACGAAGTCCTGAAAGAAGGGATGTGTCCTGTTGAAGACTGAAAACCCGACGATGTTGACTCGCTGATCAGCTAAATCGTCCAATCGTAGCAGAGAGAATTCCTGCAAGGGTAGAGAAAACGTTCAAGTTAATTCACCGACATGAGTGCTTCTTATCAAATTGCCAACCTCAGGTCCCCTGTCAAATCTAAACAACCTAATGATGCCCATAGGAAGTAAAACAATACTGTCAGGTTCATTAACAAGCACTGAGGTAATTCTGCCAATTCCTGGGACAAGTAATTCAATTCAGCAAAAGTTAATGCTTAGGAGAGCAAATCCCAGCAGCTTTTGTGCTTCAGATCCCATGAGGGCAACTTTGGAGAACGTGCGAAAGAGGGTGAGAAAAGGTCCGCAGTGTTGTCAGTCTGCGTCCCGGCGCATGTAGTACATCAGATGAAGGTTAATAGAGATGTCCCTGCAGTTCCTGCTGACAGTATTACAGTCTATGACTCTGCCACCGTCATTGGCTCGAGGGACACTGATGATGTGATGAAAGAGAGGAGTTATAGTGCTGGACCCATGATAAAATAAGAAGAGACGAGACGAGAAGACACGAGACAAGAAACGACAGGATGAGCTGAGACTGGATGACAGAGAAGACAAGATTAGAGTAAAATTAATGGCACTAAATAAGAAGGGACAGGATGAACTGAAACTAGATGACAAAGAAGAGGAGACTAGATGAGAAATGAGACGAGAAAGGATGAACTGAGACTAGACAACAAAGAAGAGAAGGAAATACCTCGGGACTAGATGGGACGATACATAATGAAGTGAGGCTACATAACAAAGGAGGGAAATAAATGATAAAATATGAGATGTGACTAGATGAGAGGAGAAAGGATGAACTGAGAGTAGAAGACAAAAAACAAGAGAGGACTACATGAAGACAAGATTAGATGAAACAAGACTAGACGAGACAGAACGAAGAGATTAGATGCTGAGAAATGAGAAAAGATGAGCTGAAATGAGATTAGATGAGAAGTGAAAGGATGAACTTAGACAACAAGTAAAGAAGAGATGAAATGACATGAGAAGAGATGAGATGCAATTAGACGAAATGAGACAGCATGAACTACACTACATGACAGATGAAAAGACTTCATGTGAAAAGATGAGACCAGATGAGAAGAGAATGTGTAAACTGAGAGTAGACAACAAAGAAGGGAGGACACTATGTGGGAAGAGAAAGCACTGAAAGATGACTAAATGAGAAAAGATGAGATGAAATGAGATCAGATCAGATGAAAAGAGAAAGGATGAGACTAGAAAACAAAGAAAAGAAGATTAGGTGAGAATTGAGTACATAAAAAGAGCTGAGACTACATAAATAAAAAGACTATTTGACAAACAGGTGAGACTATATGGAACAAGGTGAGACTACACTCTAAAAAATGCTGGCTTGTTTTAACCCAATTTTGGGTAAAATATGGACAAACCCAGCCATTGGGTTACATTTTTAAATGACATTTTTAACCCAATGGCTGGGTTTGTCCATATTTTACCCAAAATTGGGTTAAAACAAGCCAGCATTTTTAGAGTGCAGATAAGACGAGACAAGATCAACTGAAACTAGATGTCAGAAAAGAGAAAATGAAATGAGATGAAACAGAATAAATAGAATAGACAACAGAGAAGAGAAGACGATGAGAAAAAAATGGGACAAGGTAAAACTAGAAGACAGACCAGGAGAACACAGCTCCACATGAGAAGACAAGAGCAGAGACTAGAAGAGAGAACAGGCGACAGAACCTGATGAGAAGATATTAGATAACAAGATACGACAGATGAGAAGAGACATGATGAGCTAAAACATTAAGAAAATAGAAGTGAAAAACACAATAAGACTCAATGAGAAGACACAGGATTAGTTGAGACTCAAAGACAGAGAAGAGAATGAGATGAGGTGAGACTAGGTAAGAATTAAAAAACAAACATGAAACGAGGCTGAGAAAGAATGATTAAAAAAACTGATTAAAGAAAGGGTGATTAAAAAAAAGAATGATTAAAGAAAGACTGATTTAAAAAAAAGAGCAGGAAGCTGTGAGTTCAGGAGAGGTCAGGGAAGGTGAGTGAATAATTCCGACACACAATAGCAAATCCCCAGCATTACATGAGGTAGCATGCAGCAAGACCGGAGCACCTCGGATCAAAGACAACACAATCTTGTCTCTCATTACAAACACAAAGCCAGAGGAGGACAGACACCCAGGCCATGGGTAGCAAACACTGCATGGGATTAAAGCCTTTGCCGAGAGGACAGGAAGAAAAGGAGGGAGCACGGTGTCATGGGAGCGCAGAGACAAAAATGCACTGCAGTGCTTCAGGAGACATTTGTTTCAGAGGAAACTCGCGGGAGAAAGACTGCCGAATCTTCCTGTAGATAACAGAAGCTCTTTTTTTCTTATTTTGCAGGTGGGACGGCCTCAGTGATCCATTAAAGATGACCATGTCGGCTTTTGATTGAAATAAAAGCCCGTCTTCTACTTTGATGGCAACCACAATGCAGCAAAACCCTGTCCAAACTTTCTGACAGACGCAAGGCTGATTCAATACAAATAAAAAAATCAAAACGACATATCAAAATAAGTAAATCTAGCCCCTCCAGCACTAAAACTTTCATTTAAAACTCTCACAGTCACTGCAAAGCTTAAAACTTTAAACTTAATTAAAAAATATATATTAATCAAATAAATACTGCTTATTCAAAATACAACATTACATTAGCAAGCAATTTTTGAGAAATATTAAATATATCATATGCCGCAAGCTACAATCTATTTCCAAAAAAAAAAAAAAAACACACATCGGACTAATGCTCCTGTCAAATCATAATTCCACGATGCAAATGAACCTTTATTGTAAATGGTCTCATATTGATTAACATATAAGAGTGTGTGAACAGTTGACCCTTCCTCCATCTGCACTCCCTGGTGCAGTCTGACAAGCCCGACGGGAACGAACCTGTAATTACTCTCCGAGCGCATGTTAATACTTCATTAAAACAGAGACAGTGTAAATGAGCCAGTCATTAACTGTGGCACACTTTGGTCCACTCATACACGACACGGAAGGTCATCGAATATCCCGCTGCATGTGTGGAGTGTGTGCATGTGTGATTGAGCAGACACTTCAGCATTTACTCAAAAATCAACTGTCCACTAATAGCACCGTTCATCTGTTTTAGCGCCTAATTTACTAAAGAAATTATGTAAAATGCGGCTATAGAACACCATTCTACTGCCAAAAGCCATTTTGGGCGATCTCAAAAAACATTTTCAGGCAGACTTATCACAGAGACTCCTAGGGCAGCGAAGCAAGTGCATTCAGGGAGTTATTGTCTTTCATCCACATAAGCCAAAAATACATTTCCTGGCTTTTCTCAGTCTAGAAAGCTCCAAATTCAAAAATAATTTCACATTTCTTCTACATAAATGACAATTTTTAAATACACATTCATCTTTCCAGAGGTGAAGAATCGATTTAACTACCATAGTACGATGCATTGCATTTGTTGGAACTATAGTTTCGGGAAACACTGACTCGTTGAACTATGCAGATAATGAAGAAACTTGCGACCATAGCTGGGTAACGAATCGATGCTTTCGGGAAACGCACCGAAACTTTACTGAATATTTGATTCACTTACTGAAAGTTTTAATCGATAGTGATGATATATTCCTATTATATTACATTTCACAATATAAAAATGTTTATGGAGACAGAATTAAAAAATAAAGTAAAATTATAGTAAAGTAAAGAAAAAAGTAAAAATAAAGTGTAAAATTATTTAATATTGATTTATTTGTAAAGCAGTTTGATTTCATTCAATGTCATTAACAATGTTTGAATAAACGTCATAAAGACCATCATTTTTACAGTAGTATTTTATAACTGCTCCTGCACAATTTACAGTACTTCACCAAGTACTGCTGCCACAATTAATAAAAAAATACACAAAAATATCTTTTAATTCATTTTAATAGCATAATGATGAATCAACAAGGCGAAATGGTGACTAAATAGTGGCATAAAGGCTTTATTGCGTCTCTTCGCGATAAGTGATTAACGTTGCTTTTGTGTTTCACTAAACTAATATGCTGTCTTTTCCATAGATATACTTGTGTCCTCTTCGCTTGTTTGTTCATTTGAATTATTATTAATTTCATAAGCCCAGAACGTCTCAACTTCCTCCACCGCCTGTTTGAAGCATCATCCCCTAAAGTGTTCTCAAAAAGTGAGATAACATACTCCTATATGGTTTTTGGTTCCCCTCTTAGTGATCATTTGTTTTGGTGATTTCAAATATCCACAGTGTTTGCCAGAAATCGCTTACTGTACCTTTAACACCTGGCTAATCTGGATTACGAGGAGTAAGTGATTATGGGACACAGGTTTTTGTACCAAAATGCCACATGTTACATAATCACATGCACACAAACAGTTTTTAACTGTTTGGCCAGTGTAAGAAAAAAAGCATCTAGGAGACAGTTGGGCCCCCTGGGACAGCAGCTGCTCCTGATCTTTGGCAGGATGACAGAAAATAGAGCAGAAGTGAGGACAAGAAAGAGAGAGAGGGGAGGACAAGAAAGAGGAAAGAGACTGGATAGAGGAGTGAGAAGAGAGGTGAGCTGCTGACAGGCTGGCGATGAGCCCCATGACACAGCCTGTCACCTGAAGATCAATCAGAAAAGCAGAACCTGGGCCAGCTTGCCGCTTCACCGCTGGCACACACACACACACACACACACACACATAGACAGTCTACAGGCATACACGCATGCATATTGTTTGTTGTGGAATAATTAGCTCTCGGGAGAAATACTAAACCCTGACAGGTGGTAAAACAGTTGAGGGTCTGAACCACTGGTCTGGCCTCCAAACCAATTCAAACTCTAAAAAAAGTTTGTTTTTTTAATTTAATTTTATTTTTGTGTGTGTGAGTGTGTGTTTTGTACAGTCTGTATAAGAAAAAATGAGAATCACAACAAAAAAGAAGCTAAAACTAACATGACATACCAGTAAACACAATAACAAGACAACAACAAAAACTAACAAATCAAAAGTAACTCCATGGCTCAGTCCAAACATCCATACTTCCTTAGATAATGTAGGTGAAAAATATTATGTCAAAAGAGTATTACAGTATGTCCAGTATCACACAAACTGACAATGTGCTAATAACTTGGCATTAAACCACAGAAAAAAGTGAATGCTGGTAAGTGAATAATACAAAAGTGTCTGCGAATTTGACATCTTACTCTTCTGACCAATGTTATGGTTCATACAGCCATTCAGGTTCATACATTCATACAGGTTTGAAACAATTTGAGGATAAGTAAATGATGATTGTTCTTTTTAATGCTTTAAAGCTCCAGTATACATTCTTTGTAATTGCATAAAAAAATGTTGAGTGATCAACACTTTGAATATACCTTTGTACCACAGAGGAACGAAAGTCATACAAGTCTGAATTGACAAAAGTTGAACGATCATTTTGGGGTGAACTATCTCATATAAAAAAAGTATGAACATATAAAGAGCAAAAAAACAGCATTTCAGGCTCTATGGGGAACAATATTCTAGACTTGAGCTAAAACTAATAAATAGGATATTGATTTTCTCAATGATAACATCAGTTAAGCAGCATCTTTTTACTCCATGAAATAAAGAGGTAATGAACGCCAATTTAAAATCTCTGAGAGTAATTATTTGAACAGCTGAATCATTCATAGTGTTTTTGGCAGATATAAGGAATTTTGCACTTGTATTACTGGCATGTAAATTCATGGCATGAATCAGAGAAAGGGATCCCTGCTGACTACTAATGACTATAGCTGTTAACAGTGTTGTTGTTGTTTTTTTTTTTGTTCTCTTTAGTTCTGTCTATATAAAATCTCTCTCTCGCTCTCACACACTAGCTGTGAGATTGGATTCACACATTGACATTCACAACAAATGAAACATAACAGATGCAGACACATACATATATATATATATATATCCCTTGGAATATTCAACACATTCTCATCCTTTGGTGTCATATAGGTGACGCCATATGACATTTCGTCGAATGCCAGTCATCTGTATGACGCCTTGGGTTCTGCGTGTTATATTAACGCTAAAGGGTGCCATGTGCGTAGTTCGAGGAAATGTCATATGGCATCAAATGATGAGAACTGTCTTGAATATTGCACTGTCACTTACATCTAGACAAAAATTAGCACTCTCACTGTTAAGATTGTCTTAAAGCCACAATGAAACAAAAGTAGCAATAGATTCTTGATTCTTAATCTATATCAGAGCAAAACCAAGCACTGATTAATTGTTCATAATGAGATCAATAACAGTTAGCTGTTAGCCAAGGGGTAAACAGTCTTTTCACATTCATTAGACTAATCTACATATTGATGTAACTGGAAAAAATATGACCAGTCTCAAAGAAAAAAATATATGACAGCTTGACTAGTCTAAGCTGTTTATGCAACTAGCAGCGGCAGTTTGTGTATTCATACATTTAAGAATAAATGTAGGTTAGCTTCTCTTTGTTTACACTCAATAATCATTGAGAGGAAGTCATTTAAATGGAGGCTGTTATTTTCTGCTCTTGAGAAAATGGCCTCTAAATATTCGAAACAATTTTCACATTTTTGACAGAATTAGCAGATCTATTCAAACATCCATATTTGCATATATTAATCGATATGCTATCTTGTCAGTTCATAAGCTTTTACTTTTATTTCTCACATTATAGACCTACCCGTCACAACAGTAGCAGCCAAACAAGTATGTTCCCGACAGACTAATCTAGTGCGCATGATTAATCCAGTGTCCACAAAAGTCCTCATAAGTACTGCTAACTCTGCCTGCACTAAAACCCAATCGGAACAGGGAACAAAATTGCATTTGCTCCTTAAATTATTCACAAATTACAAATTAATGAGCTCCGGTGGCATGGAAAAGCTCTGAGGTATGATATCAGAATGCATAACCACTTATAATATGTCAGAACTGAGTATGTGTATTGTGTACGGAGAAATGAGACAAGGCCGCAGGTTTGTGAGGGAAGGTGATCTGTCAGAAATGAACCTGGTATTATCACTTTGGTTAGCCCTTGGCATTTTCTTATCAATCTCTAGAGGCCAAGCCACTCTCTGTCACTCATCAGCCCACCACACAATTTTAAACTTTCCAAAGTCAGATGATAATCTCTCTCTCACTTATGTCTGCAACAACTAATCAATCGGTAATAAAAACGAATTCTTCATTGATTAGTCGAGTCTGCACCAGTTACAAGAGAGTGATCTTACAGTGAGAAAGTGCATGATCCAAAACATAACAATGCTTTATGTTAAGCACTTCAAACTATCTCAAGCAGTGACTTGACAGCGCTGTGGAAAGTGATAACGCGTAAAACTTGCTTAAATGTTAGAAATTCAAAAAAGTATTTCCTTTTTTTTGTCCTGTTGGAAGTCAGTTTACTCAAAATTTTAATTCTCTCATCAATTACTCTCACATTTGCAAGGCTAAATTTCCCCTGGCTGGCCACTGTTTGTCACCATTTTGTCAGTGTTTGTTGGCAGGTATCTATGGTAGTCATGTGACTTGCAAAGTGTGATTTGGGTAATTTGATTTAGGTAATTTGCAAAAATAAATAAATAAATGAATAAATACAACACAGGAATACACCACAAAATGAGAAAAGTGGCAGAAATCCAACTCTGTCCTCAGATGTTGACTTCTTTGTCCTCAGATTATTATCTCTTTTGTTGTGTGTGTGTGCGAAACAAATCAAGTTTCAAAGTGCAAACTGCAAACCTATATCTCGGGCAAACCACTGGCTTTATGTCATTCCATCCTGATTGATTGTGTCTTGAAGCAATAAAGTCTGGGTCTGTCATATGTCTCTTTATCAAACAAGCCTATAATTGACAACCGAGCTGTCGTTCAGCATAGCGACAGCTCAAGTAGCACAAGCTGGTTATTTTACTCGTCCCCTGCATTTATTAAGCGAAAACGAATCCGTTGACAGATGTTCCATGAGAACAGTGGAGTGAAACTGACAGTGACATTTAGGTGTTTCAAAATGAGACGGATCCCATGAAATTATGCAAAGAAAACTGGTGGAATTTGGAAACGACAACAGGAAAACAAATTACTCTACAACTGGGTTTGTGTGGAAACAACAGCCGTTAATTGTTAGTTTTGTCTCTCTCCCACGGTGTGGTGAATATCGCTATACCAGTCTGTATGAAAACAGTCAACCTGTTATGGGGTCCCACAGGGATCAGTGATTGATCCCACACTGTTATCTCCAAATCTCCTCTCAATGCAGCTGGACCAGATTCACCTCACCTTTCATCAGAAATAATGGTCTGTCTTGCATGCTGTCCAACACCTGAGATTAGATCACAACTGGACAGAACAGCTCTTTCTCTCACCATCACCATGACAAAGACATGAAGCTCTCACCACTGAAGTGCAGACCGATCTCTACAGAGCTCACTTTTTATTTTACAACACTCGTCATGACACACTCACACTGTGTTAACTGTCCAATTTATATTTGATTTTAGATATTACGATAGTTTTATTTGGTCATGTATGCAAAGTAGGCCGTTTGCTACATGAAAATAATGTGGATATTTGTTTTTTTTTTCTCGATTCTTCTTGTGATTATGTAGTAGAGCAAATCTTACAAAATGAAATTATATAAGTGCAATAATAACAATAAGGTCTGTACATTATGCCACTTACTACACTGCTATTGCCATAAATAAAAACAGCAGTATCATGGATCTGAAAGTTTTTTTTTTTACTTTATATATTTTTAAGCTTTTTCACTAAGTATAAGTTCATTATAACATGGAATGTATACTGTAGATAACAATCAGCCAAGCAACAACATGAACACTGCAATTAAATTAATTTATACATATTCCCATGGCCTGCAATCTAACATATGTAGCTATACTGTAACATGTACTCCTCTTCAAGTTTCAAGTTCTCTCTCAAACAGCTGTTTTTATCCCTTAATGATTTCTTGCAAGTAATGTTTTCATTTTCTTTCTTAAACTGAGCTGATAGCTTATATCAAAGATTTTATGCAAGTTTATATATTAGTCTCACCATATATAAAGATTTAAAAAGTGATGTTTTTAACAAAATTTTACCTCCAATGAATCTAAAGAAGACTGCATAATGGAACGCATGACCAATCATAATCAAGTATTTCAAAGAGCTGTGTAATAATCAAAGAAAACTAGCTGAAATGGCAGCCTGAGCACAGCTAATTGATAATTTCAGAGTAATAGAATATAATTCCACATCCATTTATCCTTATTACAGATCGTCTGAGGAAAGACTGGACATGCAGAGTGAATCGAACAAACCCTCAATCATTGATGGTGGGGAGTGGGCACTGGCATTGCTTGCATCTAATGAACTCAATAAAGCAGGTGCCAAAGATCAGTTACTGCTTCATTTTTTTTCACAGCTGAAACATAAAAGATTGATCTTTTGGTACTTTCACTGAGATAAATCCCCCAATTGAGTAATTAGCGCAGGCGTGGATAAGGAGGTCTCAAACACTTTACATAATTATAAAACAGAGGAGTTGTAAATCATTTTTTTTATTGCCTGAGGGACACATAGAAACATTCACATTTCCGGGAAGAATGAATGTAGACTGCGCTTATCTGTGCAGCACGGGCGACGGCTATCAGCTCAATACATTTGTCAGCAGGGACTAATCAAGGCCGCAGAGGAAGTACGACTGCAATCAAGCTGACATAAACTAATCAATATGCAACAAGGCTTTAGACGTCACGTAAAGTTAAGCAGAGCCGAGAAAGTTTGCCACTAAACCAAATGACTATTTTTAGCAAAAATTTAGATTTGGCCATTGGATCTGTGATTAAAGCAACTGATTGCAATAAGAAATGATGAAATGTCGCCTAATGATATAGCATTGCTCACAAGCGTTCATTTCTGCTAAAAAGGCAAGGCAATAAATATAAGCTGCAAATGTACAGTCTTTCTGATCACATACTATTACGGTGTTTATTTCATTACACACTCTATTGGCTTTACATCTAAATAGAGAGGCAGAAACCTTGAGGTCCTCATGCCTGAATAATGATTTTTGTGTACTGACAAGCATGATACAGACATTGGCTTCCAAAAGTCAGTGCAGTTGTCTTTACACAGATCTAATATATTCATTTGTCGAGAACCTGATCACTCTAGAAACTGGATATGAGTTATAGATGAGATGACAGATGTGAATGACAGAATGACCAATAGAACTATAGATAGAAAACTACTCTTTTTGTCATTCCACACCACTTCATGTTGGGTGTCGCCACTTCAATTCAAATTCACACTCAAGAAATGTAAGGGAGCCAGTTATTCAATTCTGAATTTTGTAATCCAGTGTCAACAAGTTGCTGATAATTTAGAGAATTTAAATCATTTCAATGTGAAGTTGAAATATAATGCTGCCGTATAAGGAAGCTGTCTGTGTAGATAGAGGACAGCAATGTTTATGGGCCAGATGATGTAGAGCAATGTGATCTGAGCAAAAACAGATAATATGGTAATAATACATGAATGAATACGAGAACGATCAGCCCAATATCCTCAGCAGTCAGTGGCTGGACCGCCCTGCTTGTGCCTATATGCATGACTCTGCTCTGATCCCTGCTCAAAGCGCTGTGGTGATGACATGTCTGACAGGGCAAATCAGGACTGTGTGGCAGGGTAATGAAACACGAAGAACAAAATAAACAGAGGACAGCCAGAGAGAGAGAAAGAGAGATAGAGTGGCAGCTGACGACGGCCATAATATGTCGTGAGGCAGTGCATACGTAACCCTGATGAGAATCAGCGGCGATCTCCCATTCACACAACCTTCAAATGACATCAGATCCCCCCAGCAGCTAAACCGATGTGATTTATTTAATCCAGCCGAGTAGTTTGGATCTAAGTAGAACAAATCACTTTGATGGAATTCATGACAGAGGAGTAGAAGTGGAGAGAGAGAGAGATTTAAAAATCCCTTTAATTCAATTAACATTTGGGATTTATCTCCATAACAAAAACAAACACATTTTTGTTTGTTTGTTTTGTTTTTTAAAACAATTGATATTGATATTGATATATACTTTATTGTCCCCGGAGGGAAATTTGTTCCAATCCGTAGCTTTACAAAGACAGCACAAAAAAGACAATTCACAACAAAAAATACACACAACAGGTATATTGCACACTCTCCATATTGGCCTACAAAAAAATTATAAAAAATAAATAAATAAAAATACACAACTTGCATATTGCATACTCCATAGCACACATAAAAATTACAATTAACATATTGCACTCTCCCTAAGGCCCATAAAATACGCAGTTGGCATACTAGACACTCTATAGTACTGTATTGCACAATCTATCTGGCCTGCAGAATACACAGTTAACATATTGCACATTCTCTATGGCCTACAAATCATCCAAATGACCTATAACGCACAATTCAACAACCAACATCTTGCACACTAACAAAAACACTACATGTTCGAATTAATGAGCTTAATGGATATAGGTACAAAATAATTTTTATAACGGTTTAACCTATATTTAGGAACACAAAATCTTCTGCCAGAATGTAAAAGCTGAATCTAATAAGTAATAAGCACTAATAAGTCATTTTCTGCTTTTTATAAGCCAAGAAGGAACCAAATTAGAAATTTATGATACTATTCTACTACATATATGACCCACTTTCAATACATATTTATGTCTCCACTGACGGAATTACCCTTTAAACCAGTGGCAGTGAAATTGGTGGGGATGGGGACATCAATATATAAATATTTTTAAGTTTTGATCGAAATTATTGCTATGAATATATCAGTGTCACTGGATATTGGTAGGTAATATAATGAACACTGAAAGTAACAGAAACTCAACACATTTTAGCTTAATTAAGCATGAAAATAACTGAAGGAAAAAAAAAATATATACTCAACAAATTAACCCAACTAATTTGATTATTATTCTTTTGCTATTTCAATCCAATTTATTTAAAAACTGCAAATGCAGTGAAAATACAGGTATCAGTATCGGAAAGTACAAAAATTCCGTATTGGGCTTGTTCTGGAAAAAGTGGTATCGGTGCATCCCTAATTAAAACTAAATCCCTAAAATGATCGATCCCACAATAGGAACCCCAATATATATATATATAAGCTTTTCTTCTATGAGTGTAAAGAGAAAGAAAGTCATACAGGTTTAGAATGACTTGAGTCAATTAACTGTCATTTTTGGTTGAACTGTTTGTTTAAAGAGTAATTTTCCAAATATGAAATCGCATTCACGTTAGGAAATCAATCCAGCCCTATGGCATCTCTTTCTCCATAAATATCAGCTTATATAGCTGTATTTACATCCACTCTCGCTAATAGGACAGATTGTTAGGGTGCTTGACACAGAGCATCACAACAGAGGTGCTGCTCGTGGTGCTTCACGGTAAAAGGAAAGTCTTTCCAGTGATTGCGCGATCACGGCTAATTCAGACGGTGCCATTATCCAAATTGAGCGATTGTTTCTTGATTATTCATGACCTTCTCCTCAACGAGGCCCTTCCCTGCAGCTGGTTTGCTGAATTAATGTTTCGAGGAGCACATGGTCTCATAAGCCCTTATCAGCCAAATCTGGTAAAGATAGATTTGTAAGGAAGGAATTCATTTGTCCCTCGAGGCCTGTGCACATCTCCCTGCAATCCAATTAATGATGGCCAAATGACGAGCATAATTGCTCATTAGTGTCTGCGGGCCCTCACGCAAACGCCCTTACATGTGCATCAAAAGTGAGCTGGGCACATACAAGCACACATTGAGGAAAGAACAAGCAAGCAAGCAAGCTGGCGAGAGAAAGAGGCTGTTTCCCGATGGGTAGAGTGGAGGGAGCTAATGCTGCAGAACAGCTGATTAGGTCTCTTTACCAGGTCAGCTGTACATCTTTCCCCTCGGCCCAGGGCTGGGAGCAGAGCTAAATTATAAGAGGGAAACAGCGTAGACGGCTCAGGCTGATGGGAGTAGATGGCCTTGGTCAGCTTCCCTGGTCTGGCCTGTCTTTCTTCATTTCCTCTCTATCAGCTACTGTGAGGAGATCTGACTATGAGGAGACCCCGGCAGGCTTACCACTGACCCTGCATAATTCTCTCTCTCTCACACACTCACACACACACAAAAAACAAAAATGTACACAGCACATAAAAGGCCAGTCAGCAGTCTCAGCGGAAAGGACACTCTAAAATGAGGCTTTTATGCAGAGGGAGATCACAGCACATGAATAAATGAAGAATGGCAGATGGCCACACACACACATTCATACACCAACAAACGTTTGTTCTCTTACGAGAGGTTCTCTCGTACTGTGTAATATCTTACTCTAGGGGAAAACCTCTTTTCCACATGATATTGAAACCAAAAACTAACCATAACTTTGAATAAATGCAAAACACATTGCAGCAGCATGCAGACATAGGCCTATCGAGAGAGGCATCAGATCCAATTGGGGCGCTTTGTGCCCACTACGTCACGTCCTGCCGAGACAGGTGTGGCCTGGACTTATAAATTCAGCTTGATCGGCTGGTATAATCTGATTTTTAATCTCTTCAGCAAAGGTCGCGCAAAGTGGGATCCGAAGTGAAGAAGCCACACTGTCTGAGAAAAGCCTTCTGCGGGACGAGCCTTTGCATTTGAAGCCACTGGCCTTCATCTCGCCGTACCTGCTACGCTTTCCAGCGTTTATATCCTTTTACTCTGCCGAGTGTGTGTTCACCGCTGCGACTCACACTCTCTCTATCTAAAAGAGCAGCGTCTTTTTAAAGATGCCTCGTCCGTGTGGCTCATGCCGAGCCACACTCAGCGACGAGGAACATCATGTCATCTGCGTTTCCTGCCTGGGTAAGGATCATGTAGTTCTCGCATTCGGTGACGGCAGCTGCCATCATTGCAAGCTATTCCCCTGGTGACTCTGAGGACTCACCTGGGATTATTCTATGAGTCTGCACTTACACCCGTTATATTGCCGCGCCATAAAAAGCCGTACTTAGCGGATCCCCAAGCCTGCCAGCGAAAGTTCGCCAGTTTGCCCGCCAGCTTCACTCGAGTCGCTCACAGAAGGACAATGGCCGCCGTCCGCCTTTGCTTCCGCCATTGATGACAACGAGATAGCTGCATCTGTAGAGGAGGCCAGCTGCTCTATCCTGGTGTTGGACAGTGAGGATTGGACGAGCTCTGTGGCGCATATGTAGGCACAGGCCCGGATTGGCTAATCAGGAGCACCGGGAGAATTCCCGGTGGGCCGGTCTGTTTTATTGGCCAGGAAGGGCTGGTATTGTCAAGGCACTGGGTTGAATGCTGTCACCAGAGCATAGACTGAACATTCAGCGCATCAAGAAATCGTTCTGCTGCAGCACTATAGTCCCGCTCATGCTGGGTCTCATGGCCTCATCAATACTCCAGTTGGGTCTGCTTCGTATGTGCCCGCTGCAGTTATGGCTAAATGCACGAGTACAACCTCGGGCATGGGCCTTCGGTCTATTTCGCCTCAAGGATGATCAGAAATGGGTCACAGCTCTGCCCACTATGTTTTTCCCTCTGTCTCGTTCCTGCCTCAGGTATTAGAACGAATCAGAGAAAACGGATGCTCAGTGCTACTTGTGGCTCCGGTCCAGGCTTGGTTCCCAGTTCTGATGCAGCTGACAAGCACTGATCCATGGCCAATACTGATGAGGAAAGACCTCCTCTCTCAAGACAAGGGCTCAATTTGGCATTCTCCAGCGACCTCATCCACATGGTATGTACATAATTTATGATGTATGTACATAACATATAATTTATATTGGGCATCCCTGTATAAGCTCACTCTAAGATAACAAATACCTTGGTACATGCAACAAAAAACAAGGTTTAATGTCAGTGTTAAGCGACATATCAGTTTGGTGACAAGATGCATGCGACTTTTCTTTCTGTCCCCTACCAGCAACTTGAAATGATTAAAAAACAAATTACACAGGCGAGTGGCATGGCAGCCCATTCATCAGTGTCATGTGAGGCTGGGCCTCGTGGGGCTGCTGAGAAGTCTTCGAGAGCGGCCGGTAATGACAAAACCATGCTCTATAGAAATACCACTGCTAGGTGATGCTGACCAATTCTCTATATGATCTATGCAAAAGCAACCAAAGATGGTCTTGTTCATTTCCTTCCTTTTTTCTCCTTCCTGCCACTCTCTTCTGCCTGGTCTCGGATCCCACCTGAGCTTTGCTCACAGGCTATTACTTTGTGTCCTCTGCTTTACCTCGCTATAACACCAATGTTTGCCCTCCGTGCGTACGACTTCAATAGCCTCTTTAACAATGGCTCCTGCTGTTTACAAACCGTGAAGAAACCTTCCCTTTCTTCACTTATCTATAAAAAAAGCATTCTGTAATTCCTTCCAGCAGATTAATACTTCAGAATGTAAACGGCAGAGCAAATAATTGAAAAGGAAACTGGTCTCGCTAATTACAGTTGGACTAGCAAAGACTTCAGTGTTTGAAAGTGCTATAAACAGTATCATGTGTCATTCAGCAGTATGGCCTGTTCTCAAAAATCTGGTCCAAAAAGATAGTGTTTGCGTTTTATGCGCTTAATTAAGCTACATCTCTTTTGTTGTTATATTGTGGCTTTAACTTTTTTTTTTCAAAGTTAAAGCAGCAGTAAGCTGCATCTTTTTTTGGAATGACCCATACTGCCTGTCAAATACCCCTGAAATAAATGATCTCGTACGCTAGTGAGTGAGGTTATTTGGGTGAATAATGAAAGGCGAGGGGAATGTTTAGGAAACCAATAATTATCACTTACAGCAGGTTTAACATGACAGGTAGTAGCATACTTTGTTAAATTAACACTTTTAGGGGAGGTACACACATCATAGTCTTGAGTTTGATAAAAGCTAGCTGGGTCGAAATGTAGAGTAAACAGTCTTCGGACATGTTTATAACTCTTTTTAATGGGATAGTTCTCCCATACTGTCATTATTTACTCATCTTCATGTTATTACAAAACTGTAATGATGATAGAATTGTCGTTTTTGGTTGAACAATCTTGACAGGTTGTCTCAAAAACATGGCACTCGTGATACAAAGAGTGAGATTCATCACAACTGTCAAAAAATATTTACCTCAAAAAATATAAAATTGAAACGCAACACAAAAATGTATCCTGTGCCATTGACCCCTATTGATCTAAAAAAATATTTACTGTATACTTTAAGTACAGGCTTGTAAATCCAGAGCAGACAAAATACTGTATTAGTCTATAAAACCATATTTTTCTTAATCCCTGTTAAGGCAGAAAAAAAACCAAGAACAAAAATGATTTCTTTGTAATTCTTCTATGCAATTAATCTAAACCCCAGGTTTCTAACGTCTTCTCAAAGTCTATAATTAGTCTTGTGAGCCGAGTCTGAGGGACCCTCATCAAATTTTCATATTTTCTGATCACATGCTCTACTCTAGTTCTGCAACACATGTGATGAGGGCACATAATCTGTTCCATGTTTCAACAGATGTGTCACGAATGCATTTGCGAAAAACAATGTTTACTGAGAACTTACACAGGAAAATCAGATACGCCAACGTGGACTTTCTGATCCCCAGAGATTGTTCAATAAAGCCAGATCTCTCTGGCACACTGGGCATACCTCTTTTATTTAAACGCAGCACAAAGGCCTAATCCCTGGGTGACAGTCAAACACAGATGGAAACGTTCTTCACTCGGCAAAGCGTAGTTATTGCCTGCGCAAATCACAAAGCAACAATCCCTTTACTGCTCACCTCTACAGCAGTCACCAGTAGTGAGAATGCATATAGTAATTAGAGCAAAATGGCTTTGCTCTTTTCCTTTCATTATTGCAATTAACCTACTGAACCCGATCTCTAACGAAGGTGGGGAAGGATGTTGTATCAAATTACAGGGATGTTTCATATCAGCGGTAGCTCTTGCTCTTCCTGCGTGATAATGAGGACAAGATTTAAATTGGCATGTTATGTCTGAAAAGTGAAGTTTCTGAAAAGAGCAAGCCAAAAACTGCACTGGATAAAACTGGAGATGGAGGTAACGGACCAAGTGGTAAAAATCTTTAGAACATGTGGTAGATTTAGGGGTGGGGGGTTAAATTAAGAATGTTAATGTAAATCACTGCTCTACAATATGCATTAGAATTTTTTTATGCATGAATGTAGCTGAAATGCATGGAAAAATAAATGTCACGACCAGGCTAGACAGGCTTTAACTGTGTCACGTCTATTGTAGACACAGTGTTAGTTTATTCTAGAACATGCATTAGCATTTTGTTTTCCTTTATTGAAGTTTAAGATGCTAAATGATGGCACTGCTGTCAGATTTTATTGCTAATTTACAAAATATATTACTGAAACACTCATCACAGTTTTCGGAGTTTTTCTCAAGCCGAGTCCTTCTGACACACACTAGAAGATTTTTTTAGTGTTATTGTAGCTTAAGATGCTAAATTAAATTTAAACGATGTTGTCAGATTTTAGCGTTGATTTGAAATATATAATTGAAGCATGCTCTTAACCGACAGTTTAGAAGGTTTTGTGCTTTTACCTTCATATAGGATCTGTACTTGCCTAAAACCTAAAGAAAATAGCTGCCTGGAGTTGCCAAGATCTCCATTTGGCCTCACCCTCATGTCCTTTCAAACCCACATGACTTTAGTTTTTAAGGAACAAAAAGATTTTGAAGAACGTTGGAAACCAAACATTTGGTTGTATTAAAAGAACACTTTGCATTAAAACAATTTAAGAAGAATCTAAGTCATTTGAATTTGGAACAAGTTCAAATGACTTAGAGTAACAGTTAGAGCATTTTCCTATTAAGTAACAGTTACAGTTAGAGCAAGTAACAGTTAGAGCATTTTCCTATTTATATAATCTTGATTAATAATTGCACTAAAGAAGTGCACGTTAGGAAAAAGTTTGCATGCTGTCACAACGAATGATTCATTCCTCAAATCGGTTCACAAGCAGCAGGTGAGCATGATTCACAGCTTGTTTGACACTGTGAAGTCCTAATTTACATTCACTGCAAGAGAAACACTGCAGTTGCTGTAATGTACAGAAACAATATATCTGAGCCAAGATCCCATGGGGACTTGAATTATTCCCATGACAGATGGATTCAGGTGAGATGACAGAGATGTAAAGCCATGTGTGGGTGTGATGTTTTGGCCTCGGCTCACGGCTTGATCAGAAATTGCCTCTGAAAAATGCCCCGCCCCCAGCACAGTCATAAATTGCACTTGCTTATCAGCGAACCGATTCCATCTCTTAAAGTGCCCTAGGACTCCTCTACAGAGACCATCTATCCATCCATCTATCTGGTTCTTTCCCAGGCATGTTTAAAAATAGAGGAAAGTCAATTTGGCCATCTTGGATAAGGGATCAATGGAGCTGCTTAGAAGGTACATTTATGTTAAATCAGCAGTAAAATTTGACAACAATATCACATATTTGACAGGACAACCTGTCACTCACATGAGATCACAGCATTAGCAAACCACAACCACCTAATCAACCCCCAGTGGACAAAATCAAGTACCGCTCTATTTTTTCTTGTTTGAGAATCCGTTGCGCTTGGATATACGTCACAATAGGGAAGAAAAAGCTATCGCAACTTCAGTTTAATGCAGATTTAATGCATGATTTAACTCAAAGGTTTTTTCAGCCTGGTGTAGTGAATGTGCTTGCTCTGGTTAACAAAATATATCGATTCTTTTAACTGAAAGGTGAGACTTCCATTCTTGTGGCTGCCATATTGAGTGATATGATTGAGTGACCCATTTTTCTATGAGCGCTCCATCTCTGGTTTGGTACCTGTTGAACATGCACCTTGCTGGTGTAAAAGACAATTTTCATCAAGGCAGCTATAACCAAATTAGACCATCTCACCATACAAAGGGTTACAACATTTCTTTCATGTACCTGCATCACTAAGTGCTTCATTACTCCCCAGAGCGTGGCCAGAGCAGAAGCTAAAAAGCTCTCTCTGAGTCATTTTCTGATTACTGCGTTTGTGATGGATGTAGTGTGATTTTGACAAGCCTTTTTCACACTGTGATAATGGCGTAATGAAACACTAGCGCACGGATAGGAGGACGGTGCAGGGTTGGTGTGTTGGACGCATGAACGATGGCGGCAGGAGAGACTAAATAAGTGAAGGAAAGCAGTGTGGGGAAAATGAAGTGGCTTCTTTAAATTAGGTTGAAGTGAGTTGAAGTGTGTCGGTTTGTTCCACACTGAGTGCCTGCTCTTAAAGCGCTCTGAACTTAAAGCCATTTTGGATGAAAAAGTTTTGAAAAATCCATCCTGGTTTGTTATTTCTAGCACACATCAGCGTGAAGCAGAAAGATTGAAACCCAAACATCAAAGATACTGTTTATAGGATACTTGAATCAACTAGAGGAAAAAAAATCATTGCAAGTGCAGCACCACCTTGCGTTCAATTTCAGTGTGGTTTTAATCATTAGCCATTTCCTCTCAGATTTAAATAATCCTGAAGTTTGGGGTACACTAATAATTGTTTACGTGCAATTTTTTGCAAAATAAAAAAGCAACTGTGTTGAACAAAAATACAATATTGGAAACACTTCCAAAGGATGAGGACTGCTCAAGTCCTTCTTGCGATGGAGGTTCGGGTTGAATAACTAGTTTTTCCAATGTTTCATCATTAACTCCCACTCTTGATACGGAAAAATCAACGCCATTATTACTGTCTTTACAGTGTATACAATCTCTGAGCTTTAGGAAGCCTCCAGTCCTAAAATTCAGTTTGGTTTCCGTCTTGCACTGTAAGTGGTAGATCAATCATAACAGACTGGGCCATCTGGCCAATCGGAGCAGAGTAGCTCTCGGAAAGGAGGGATTTAGAGAGATGGATTCATCCAACGAGTCTTTTGAGAATCATTGTACAATGTGGTGATGTGCAATGGTTATTATGAGTAAAAGCACATCTATATTCAGCATTGATAATTCACTGTGGTAGAGATGCATTTATTATTCTACTTTTTAGGAGAGTTTTGAAGACAGCGTTTTGAAGCATCATTATACAACTCGTGGTTTTTCTGAGACAGCAATGGCTTTTTAAGTAGTGTATTTGCTTACAATTTGCTAACTTCCTGACCAATAATTTTCAGTTAAGACAATTGCTTTTTTTGCCCAGGAGAATAATATAAATATTGTATGATAGTATTTTAATGTGGGAGGGAAAATTAAACAGCTTCTGTACTTTACAGGCATTACCTTGAAGAACTTCTGCATTAGAGTGTATAACCCATAAATTCTCTCACCAAGGAAGTCAGGATGTAGGTGTAGTAAACTGACAGCATTCCCAACTCTGAGGCCTAGAGAAGAGAGAAGAGAGAGGTACATTAAACACTTTCGACAATGCTAGGCTAATTTAAACAGTTACTGTGCATAGGCTGAATCTGTGAACGTCATCGTCGCCATTGAGAAGAAAAAGGCAAGGTTCTCTGCTTTGTAAAACCTGTTCAGCGTTGGATGAAAGCTAACAAAAGACAGACAACATTCCCGCTCTGACTGTCATTGCCATTCTATTTATCAATTCTCCACTGTCTCCAAGGAAACCAAGCTGCAAATACAATATGTCAATCAAATGTCAGGGGTGAAAACATTTTCATCAATTATTTCTATGGAAGCAGAGAGAAAAACGAGTAAAAGGGACGGTTGAGAGTACAAGAAATGCATAAAAGGAAAATAGATTGAACAGCATTGTTGTATTTCAGCATGGGGGGTGTTTGTCTTCTTTTTAAATAGTGAATTAAAAACGTATTGATAGAAAATAACCTGCAGTGAAAAAATATCACATTTCCTGGAACACTAAAGTAACTTGGCAATTACAATAGGTTTCACAAATAATTTCTCCAAAACTGGTCTTGCGGATCTTTTCATTAACCTTGCAGCCATAATCGATAAGATCAACCCTTATGCCAAGTTCACACTGCACGATTTTCAAAGTAGTCGGGTCACTGTTCTTTTCACACTGCACTACTATGTGGGTTAACATTTAGTTGCTGGTGTGTTCACACTGCACGATGGATCTGCAACAGCTGGGTTTCACACTGTGTGACTTTACAATATCGGCGACAACTTCTGGTCCGCAAACAACGTTTCACAACATGCGAGAAGTGAAAAGGAAACAGTGCAAGATCACCCGTGCGTGAGACTGAAATTGTTATGAAAAATGATATCCTGCAAACTGGAGGAATGATGCTAAAAATTCAGCTATGTCACCAGTCAGGAATAATTTACATTTTAAAATATATTCAAATGGAAAACAGTTTTAAATGGTAATAATATTTCACTATATAAATGTTTTTACTGTATGACTGATCACATAAATGCAGTCTTGGTGAACATAAGACACTTTCAAAAACATTCAAAAACCCCAAACTTTTGAACAATAGTGTAACATAGTGTCCTTAAGGCTGATTAATTGACTAGTCATTCAGGTGAACAGTTTTTTCAGCCTTTGAAAATAAGTTTTTCTCATCCCTACTTCAAAATGTGACCTCTACACTTTTGTTTGAACATTATTAATTGTACAGCTCCAAAGTTGTGCTCTTTCCGACCTCTGTGACATGTACAACCTATGTGGCAGAGGATAATTTGTAGGCACCTCAGATCTGCTGATGGTGGTGGAAGTACCAGGTCTTAAATTCCCAAACTCCCAGCTTTGTTCCAACATTTTAGAGCATAAGTCATGCTAGCACAGCACTCCTGGGCAGATGTTCTCTTGTGATTGTAATTTGGTTCAAAACAGCATCTGTATTAAGGCACTTTGTCTGGTAGATATACACCTAGACTCCCTGTCTAGCTTCCCTTAATGCCCATCCGCATTTCATTTCATTTCATTTGACCAGTGTTGTGTTGAAAAGAGAGAGAGGGAGAAAATGGACCAAGGAAACTGAGAGTTTATCCAGGTTATGATAATTTTGTCCTTGCGTAAAATATTTATAATGAAAGTTTTTTTCCCTGCAATTGCCCATGTAATTGAATCCTGTACCTCAAGCTGGTGTGTGAGCCGTGCTGTGAACATTGGCAAACATCTCTAGCATGCTTGCCCTACACTCACTCCTCACAAGCTGAACGAGTGCCAACTTTTCACTGCTCTGCCGCAAGCTTGCTCCAAATAGATCCAGAGAGAGAGAGAGAGAGAGAGAGAGAGAGAGAGAGAGGAACAGAGAGACATGAATAGGAAATATGAATGGATGAAAAAGAGACAGTGAGATATACAGTAAGGAAGAGGGAGAAAGAGGCACTGTATGGGAATCACAGTAAGGGTGACAAATAGACAAAGAAACTACTGTGAACTGCACAACCCACTGGTGTAACAGTGGTGGTGTTTGTCCCTGTGTCTCCATAGCAACAAGAAATGCCAGGGAAAGACCTTTGATGGTCATGAGACACTTTGATTTAAGAGCAATAGAGTGAACAGGGAGGAATAACGGTGGATAATCATTGGCTATAATGTCTAAAATGTGAGAGCACAGAAGAGTCAAGATAACATGAGATGAGACAAGATGAGAATAAGTGAGTCGACTAGGATGGGAAGGGAAGGGGAAGAGGAAACAGAAGGGAAAGCAGAGGAATGGAAATGGAAGGAAAAGGAAAGGAAGTTGACATTCACAACGCAATCTATCAAGTTGCAGTCAAAAAACAATTCTGCAAAATCAAAGGAAATTCCTTTGTCTATAATCAATAGTGTAGTGATGTATGAAGCACAACATACACAGAAGACACTTTCAAACCAAGCAGCTTTCTTTTAGTCAAAGCGGCAAGTTCACATGTCCAGCTTGAACCCGTTGCAAAATCTGCATGGAGAAATCTTTCGCCCTCATGCAGAATTTTGTCGGAGAAAATTTGCTGAACAACACTGTACATTAGGAGCACCGTTTTTGTGTGAATTTTTTTTTTTTAACTGGAAAGCTGCATTTTTGTAGCATTGTGTCATGCGCAAAACACTGCCAAAAAACATGTTTATCTAAATGTCAACATTTAAAAATACTAAGTCTGTCTTTCTGTCCATTTTGTCTCCAACGATCAGCTTCACTCTCTTTTCCTTTGGTTCCTGCAATCAGCCTATCCTGCTGAGCCATTAATTTCTCTTTCCTGAAAATAATGATTCATGTCTCACACATACGCTGCAGAGGTTTGTGAGTATGTTCAATCAGTCATGTATATTAAATTACTGAGTCATGAGGCGGCATCCATGTATGTGTATGTTCAGTTAAAATGTATTTATACAGCTCATACGCGGCAATCTTACGAGACAAAAGGGTCATGAGAATAATGCTACACTGTGTAACTAGAGGAACACTTACATAGTGTAATGGCATCATTAAATTCCTCCATCTTTATGAGCAATTGTTAATTTTATTCTGAGACTCAAGGTCATGGTCATTGACATTTAGATCTATCTCATGAAAATAGTCTTAAAAACTATTTTCAGCTTATAATTACATAATGAGGGACTTTTTACCCTTATATTTCCACAAATTTTCAAACCCCGGATGTATGCGGATCCAGCAATCGATTAAGAGGGATACAGTGCAAAATCTTTTTCTTAATCAGTATTTTTGTCAGGTTTTCTAGCCTATAAACAAGATATTTACCCTTTCCAAAATAACGTGAGACATGGTGGCGTTGGCATCCACTATGATGGTGGCAGTCTTGTCATCGCGGATCTCCTTGAGAAGGGAGGTGGGATCCTGGCTCTCATCCAGCATGCGAACAGACAGGGTTTCCTTAGAGATGAGAAACTGTCGCAGTAACACCTCCAGGTTTAATAGGCCTGTTGAAAAGGGGCACACACAAAACACTTCAGCATCCTGACTTATGCCACTTTCTCTCAAAACAAGAAATACGTCCTCCCTCTCTTTTCACAGCAATTATGAAACCATGGGATCAAGCCTTTTAAGAGTCGATTTTCTGTGCATGAATATAATGCTATTATATTTGTCAGACCAAAATCCGTTAAATTATCTGCCAATATTTCTTAATTGAATTCAACAACAAAGCTTTTTTTTTGTACTGTATGTCCGCAACACATTTAATTAGCAAAATCATAATCATTCAAGTGTTTAATCTCAGTTCCTTAGGCAATTATGAGGCCCAGGGGAAAACAGGACTTGCGAATTTCACAACACTGTATCACAACAGAACGTGACATCGGTTTATTATGATCTGACTCGTTAAATTTGAAAGGCTTCAGCTGCTGACTTCACACATAACTTGGCCGATGCCATTGCTCAAAGCTGTCATCTCCATTTCCTGCTGAGTTACTCAACGTATATTTGATTATCCATAAGCATTCAGTTTCTGTCTTTTACTTGCTGCACATCACATGCAATTTCACGTTTAGTGCACTACATTAAACATTGCGCTACAGCATTGCTAGCTAACACGTGCATTGGCTTCGCCGATCAAGCTGGACAGGAACTTGCGAGAACAGCAAAACACACACTATTTAAGTTTTTAATAGAACTCCGATAACTTTCTGTTCGGCTTTATGTACTTTGATTTAGTTGGCTAACTGGGCAAAATGTGAGGATACATTGAAGGTAATGGGAAGATGTTGGGTTAAGTTCGCACAGTGGGTGTTAAAGAGAAAATTCTAACATTGGGAAAAGAAAAGATTAAAGACAGTGATAAAGACCTAGCCTCAATTATTTCTGAGCAGCCAGTCATTTCCTCAGCTATCATTTTCCACTGGGCGAAGTTCCTTTAGTCTTAAAACACACACATCATTTACATATGCTACAGCTGATACACACATGCGTAAAAGCTCTAGGGAGCCCAAATCAAACATAGCAGAAGACTATTTGCACAGGTAAATAACAGATGTACACACACATGCACAAGAGGAAAGATTTGACTAGGGTACAATTTGTCCTGGCCTTGCACTGAAAAAACAAGGACATATGAAACACATGAATTTGAAAAAACAAAACAAAAAAATGATGTGCACAGATTAATCGTTTATAATAAATACTGAGATATTCCATAAAAAAATAAGAATAGACCATTTTGATTTCATAATGGCATCCCTGCAGAAAAACAAAAAACAAAACAAAACAACAACAAAAAAAACATTCAAAACTATCCTAAACTGGTTTGCGAGTTTAAAAGAAGAAACAGATCCTGTTTCATATCTGTCCGTCCGCACGAGCGCGGCAAAAATGACAAGTTGGGTGCGCAAGACCGGCATATTGACGTTAAAGGGTGCCATGTGCGTCGGATGTTGACGCATGGTCAAAAACATCAGTTAGATGATGCCGTGGGATGAGAACGGGCTGGAAACCTGGAAAAAAACGGGAGGGTTGAGAGCTATGTGCTGTTTCAATAAATCAATGAAAAAAAGATCAATAAATGGATTTCAAAAATAGATGGAAAATAATTTGTATTTCATGCTGACTTTAAAAACTATCTTTCCTTCTTTCTTTGATATGGGGTGTCAGTACAGACTAGCATTACAATATTTAGAGTCAAGCTTTATTATGTTGCTGTCTGGTCATCTTTTTTTTTTTTTTTCAAAATAAGCAAGTTGAAGAGTTCAGTAAACCTTTTATATCAGTTGATGCTAAAAAGAGTTTCAGTCAGATCTCATCCTGCCCGAGGCCAGACAACCATTCGTGCCCTCTTTTCTTCTCATTAGACAGAAAAAAGGGAAAGCTGAAGGGGTGTGAGCCGAAAAAAAAGCTTTTGTCTTCCTCCTTTAACAACGGATGTCAGAATCCCATTACGCTCCTTATCACATTAAATTAATGTCTTCCAGCACAAAGGAGAGAACTTCAGAAATAAACACAGCCAGACAAAAGAGAGTTTCCAACGTCCTGCTTCATATCAAGTGCCCTATCTAGAAAGGCGATCCCTTCCCTTTGACTTCCATCACTCTGACTTTTCATTTCAGGGGCTAAAAGAAGTGTAGATTTTGCAGTACCATCCTTTTTTATCAACACATTTATCATAATATTCTTGAAGAGGCAGGAGGATTAAATCATCCCACTTCAACCACGTTTCGGTTCTCGTCTCTCTGTGGGACGTAGTTTCTTATTTAATCATCTTTAATTACAGATCACTTCAAAGCAGTGAGAAGAATGTCGGGCAAACAAGTAGTACAATATTTCTGTTCCAAGAGGAGAGCCGCAGCAAATCTGACAGGTGGGAAACCTCTTTGAAGTGTGTATTTTTGATTCACTGTGTTCAATCTGGGCACCAAAGCTCTGTTCCTTTCAATTAAATCCGAGAGCTCCTTTAGTTCAAGGGGACAAACTTGAAAGAGATTGTAGCGCTCACCTGGCTGACCCCATTCAGAATAATTTGGGTAATACCTGACGAAGACAGAGTCTGGTTGATCTTCTGGGGCTCCTGACTGGATAGCACAGGTCAGTAGTACAGATCATTTTGTTCACTAATGAGACCTTAATGCACCTCACTACATGGAGCAGCCCTGTGCAGCCAGATGAAACCTAGTGACTCATTCATACTATAGAATAGGGAATGAGCTATTATAAGATATCAGTTAGCATTTCCATTCATCACAAGGGCAAACAATATCAGTTATTATTTCTATTCATTTCAGCTGTAAAAAAATTTGGTCAGCTTGTCCATTCATCTCAAATGATCATTGGACCATTTTATAGGAAATGTAAAGGTTATACCAATAAACTAATAGCTAAAGACAACATAATTCGAACACAGGCACAATAAAAATATTTCTTATCATAGAAATGATTAACCGATACACAGTATGTAAAAAAAAATCTAGACAACTGTATAGCAATTGGTTGTTTATAGATAAAACCATATGCAATGGCCTCCTGGCTATCAGTGCTGTATAGGTTAGTCGAATGAATAACTGTCCTTGTACCGTGTCATCTCAGCAGGCCAGGTCTGTGAAGTATTCATGAGTGGGCCATGCTCTATTAAGCTGTCAGTGTGCTAAGTGATTAATGAGAGCTGTACATCCTGTGAGACTGAACGTGAGAGAAAAAGAAACAGTAACGGAAAACGACAAGCAAACAGAGATGCTGGTGAACAGGGTTATAATGCAGGCAGCACAAGGAGTCATCATCCGCTTCTTATAGAAATGTTTTGAAGGGCAATCGCTACGGCCTGTGGCATTTCCTCTCAATTCTTCGGCTCAAACCCACTTCGCAACCCTGTAATGTTTGTCAGCTAAGCATTGCAGATATCAGCTACCATGACATATTTCTCAAACGGTAATTAACTGTATATGATTTCATGAGAACGATTAACTTTATGTGGGAATCTTTAAGAATGTAAACTGCATTTATATGTTCTCTTTAGTATTGAGAACATATAAATTATCTAAATACAAGAAAATACTAATATTCATTAGTATACGAATGAAACTGAATTTGGGAAGTGATATTGTAATAAAGGAAATGATGTGTCATTTAAATGTTCCATATATATGTATATATATATATATATATATATATATATATATATATATATATATATATGTGTGTGCGTGAATATATATATATATATATATATATATATATATATATATATATGTATAATTTCTTTATTCTAAAGGCTTGTTTACACCAAAAGAAGTAACTATAGCCAGTGTTAGGGAAAGTTACTTTTAAACGTAGTGCACTACAATATTGCATTACTCCCTTTTGTTACTTTTAATGCAAATTAATGCGTGAAGACTTTTTCAAATTACTTTTGCATTTTCTCATCTGGGCCGGGCAGTTGTTTGTTTTGTGAAGGAAATGCAAATTCACGGCTGTACAGTAGATGGTGCAGCTCAAACAAACAGGCCTTTCAGCTGTGCTGCCATTTGGGAATACAAAAGAATAGGACGCAGGGGAAGAAGTAAATGAGTAAATGGACTTCACTATTCTCATAGAGTTAAAATGATTATTAAAACTTTATAGTTTTCGTCCTTGATTTGCACTGCCCGTAACACTAAGAATCCAAACCACAAGTATAATGATTACAGCACAACAATTTCACAGCCATTTTTCAAGCTGATGAATAATAAAATAATTGAAAGCCAATCAAATTCCATTCAACTTTAAAGCATGTGCTGCAATTATGTTAACAGAGTGCTTAGAATAAACAACACTATCGGTGTAGGTGTTAATATGGTTATCATTATAGTTATCATTACAGTTTTCGTTCTTTGTGTAAACGGGCCCTAATGCTAAGGGAATGTTTTTCATAAAGACTTTTTGTTTAACTGGTTGAAATTGATGGCAAACAATAATAGGTTTGGTAATAAATAGTGGTCTAAATATTTAAATATATATATATATACATTTTTAAATATTTAGACCACTATTTATTACCAAACCTATTATTGTTTGCTATCAATTTCAACCAGTTAAACAAAAAGTCTTTATGAAAGAGGTCCTGGGAGGTCCATAGATGATATACATATGTATACATAGGACCAAAAAATGTTTCGGCAAATTACTGCATTCTGTGTATGGGAAAAGCGCGTACGTCAAGAAGGAAAATGCAAGTATAACTTATTCATAATACTTTTTTACCCCCAATACACATGCACTGACTGAGACAGATTAAATATATATATTTTTAATTTGGGCTATACTGGAAGCTTGCTATGTTTAGAATTGCTCTCTAAGGGATTTCTTATGGGAGACAAAAGCACCTTAGTACTGTTTTCGAAAACTTTTCTGTCACAAAGTATTTTAAGTTTGGCCTGTCGCTGCTGTGAATTTCCTTCATTTTCAAACAGAAATCTTCAGGGAGCGCATGCACTCATTATTAACTGAAAAACAATGTTATTTTGTTTTTCCCCTTTCCAACTCATCTCTGTGTAGAAAGCTGCGCTTGTGCTCCAAAGGTACAAAGGGAAAAACATTTGAGGAATAGTGTTGTCGTGAGCATGAAATGGTTAACTTTAGAGTCTACCACAAGCCAAACTTTCCAAGTTACCTGCAGCGCTGTCTGCTTTTAGTGGTAGAATAAGGAAAACATTGAGTCAGAACTGAGATAAACATCAGATTTAGAAATTGGATCACAATGGCATACAAATCATTCACACTCAAGTATCGAGAGAGTCTTTTGGAGTTCCAGGGTTGTACGCTATTCAGAACTGAATTAGAATTCCTAATTCTAATTCAGAATTTCTTGCCTAGCCTATCTGAGCAGAACATTTTAATAAACATAAAAAAAATATTGACCCCAAACTTTTGAAAGGTAATATATATACACATTTTTGGTACTGTATGGAAAAATGTAAAACTTTTAGTGTTGAAAACTTTTTTCTGAATTTAAATTCAGCATCCTTAAGAGTGTTGCCAATTGATTTCAAAAAACAACTCATAAACTGAAAGGGATCAAATTCTTCATTCCTGAATTTTGCCATGTCGATTTTTTCAATATGATTTTAGAACTGCACGAAAGCTATTTTAATTATTGGTTTAGTACAGTTTTGACCCTGTTCTCAAGTCCATATTGGTAGTTTGCCATCTCTCTACACCCCTCTCTGACGTCTTAGTGGGAATTATAGCTGTTCCACTTGAAGGCCTTAAGCTGATTAGGGAGAAAGGTAGCCACTGTCTGAAGGGGCAATGTGACTTTGTTTGGATTCTCTAGGTAATTTGTGGCATCCTTGCTCTGAGAAGGAAAAGGCAGAATACTAAACTTTAATCCTCTGCCAAGCTGAACTCAATGTGTGTCTAATAAGGAGACTTGCGAAGGGTCATCCGTCAGTCACCATTTCTTTGAATACAGTGGGTGTGATTTAAACCTTCAGTCATTCATTACCATGGACATCTCTGTTTCTGCAGAATGCGCTGACATGAGAGGCAGGGTGAATATTTGATGGTGAATGAATGGGACATGACAAATGATGAATGCCTGAAGGACACAGATGGACAAGAGAAAGAATGAACAACACATTTGTATTTATCTAACAGTGCAGCACAGTCAAACAGCATGAAATTAATTCAATGTCAACATCAAAAACTGTCTGGACATGATAGGTTTAATAAGCAGTTGTTATTGACAAATAATCAGCAGAGTGTAATGAAGTATTTGAGTTGCCTATTTGAGTTTGTGAAAGTGTGTACAGTACAGTGGTAAAGAGAGTGCAGAGACAACATGTACTGCTATGAAGCGCTATGCTTTCTTTGTATAGAATGCATATGTCAGAATGCAGCTGTAGAGACGGTATCTGCTGCTGGACAGATGCAGGCAATTCTATAAGTGCCATTCAGGAAAGAGTAGAGCAGAACATATACTTATGGTACATGTTATTTTGCCTCTAATGGAGGGCTCACCAAACAAGGTATATATATATATATATATATATATATATTATTATTATTATTATTTTTCTTCTCTAACTTTGTTCATCAATGAACCCTGCAAAAAAGCTCCCCCACACTTCATTTAAGGAGCACTTGTTAGCTTAGCTTCCAAACAAGATGGCGGATAGTGGGTTCCACATGCTGGAATAATAATGAGCTAATGTTTGTAGTCACTACAGATTTTAATGAACTATGACTTCCTTGACTTCCTGCTTATCGTGACGCAAAATGAAGATTTTTATGTCATGATAAGCTGGAAGTAAAACACTTAAATCCTTATTTATGCCATCTCAGGGGAAAATAAGGGAATAAACCATGACCATTCAAAAATATGACTTGGTTTCTAAAGATACAAAGCTTAAAGGGTTAGTTCACCCAAAAATGAAAATTCTGTCAGTATTTACTCACCCTCATGCTGTTCCTCTATGTGTTTATTTGTTCTGCTGAACACAAAGGAAGATATTTGGAAGAATGTTTTAATCAAACAGATCTCATTCCCCATTGACTACCATAGTAGGAAAAAATACATACTATGGTAGTCAATGGGGAATGAGATCTGTTTGATTAAAACATTCTTCCAAAAATCTTCCTTTGTGTTCAACAGAAAAAATAAACACATAGAGGTTTGGAACAACATGAGGGTGAGTAAATACTGACAGAATTTTCATTTTTGGGTGAACTAATCCTTTAATGCAAATGGGTGAAGTGACCCTTTAAGTAGCACAACCATTTTCTACTTCTAATAATAAGAAGAACGCATTCTTGAGCACAAATTCAGCACGTTAAAATGATTTCTTAAGGATCATGTAACACTGAAGACTAGAGTCAATGAAGCTTTGCCACCACCGATTTTAAAGTTTCACTGTTTTTGACTAAATTTTTGACCCAAAAAGCAAACAAAACAAAAAAACACACACAATACAAGAAGTGAAATAAAAGCCTCATTAGAACAGAAACCATATGGTACTCACAATCGGCCTGAGAACATATGAGACACGACGTGCTGCTGTTAAAGAACGTTAGCAGTCCGGCTACAGCCATGCTGATGTCTGTGTTAGTGGGCCTGAGGTCCAGCGTGGTAAAGCGAGGAAACTGCACCTTCAGTATGTCTTCCGGAGCCACTTTCACGTACGGCACCTGCATAGGGACGCAGAACAGGACAGAAAAAAAAAATCAGCCCTGCAGGACCCCTCTTGTTAGGCGGATACCGCAGGTAAATTGAATGAAAGAAAATTGCACGAGGGCGTTTTGTTTACTGCACTGTGATGCGGGTCTCAAGAGTGGCTGAGCAACAGAATCACCACATTCTCATCAGACTAATTAGATCCACTTTACGCCTAAAACTAATACAAACTCATTTGAATAATTTCAAAAGAATAATTTCTTCCCTCTGAAGGCATGTAAATTAACAATAAAAATCAACTGTATTTTTATGAACCCCAGCGATAATTGAGGAAAAGTTTCTCTGCATATAAATGCCAAGTGAGATGTTTATTCAAGATTATTCACGCAGAGGGCATGTGTGCATTGACCCTTGACATCTCGAACAGTCTTTGAACAAAAATAGCACGCAACGCAAAACGTCTCAATATCCATAGAGACCTCAGCATTGGCTGCTCTCTAATTTGACGTGTTCCAATGTGTGGACGCGTCGGGCTCGGGAAAAGTGGGTTTTGGGCTCGGTGGGGCTTGAAGGGGATCCAAGAGGACGCAGGCGGGCTGTGTAAAGGGCCTCTTCATCACAGCAGATTGCCTGTCTGCGGCGGGCCGTGTCACCATGCATCGTACTTGCACGGCCCTGTATCCCCAATTGGTTTTCCATCGCTTTCCATCAGGGCATAATGGAGTCCCCGCCAGTGTGGATGGATGGTGCGCACAGGCTCTCCGACACTCGGGGGACAACTGGGATTCTTGGAGATGGAGGGTTCGGAGAGAGGCCGGTAATGGGCTCGCTGCAGTGGGGAGACATGTACAAGTCTCCGACCTTCTCTATCTTTCTAGGAGAAGATTCTTTCCTTTATTCCCCATGCTGGCTTCCAGACAACATCCAATCTGTCCAAAGCCCCTGTGTTAACTTGTAAATAGTGGCTACAATCTGACTTCCTCTGTGCATAAGCTCATATTCTGAATGAATTCAAAAGAGTGACATCCGGCTCAGCGAGGAAAGACAAACAACATTTATAGATAGTACAAACAGACACATTTGCATTTTCTAGATTATCCGCAGTGAGATTTGATTCATGGTCCAAATGGAGCTTCAAGTGGCGCTTCTGGGTAACAATGCTGGGCAGCAAAATATTCAAATGTTTTCACAAAGGTTAAATGAGCTTCCATTTCATACAGAACACATGCAGACTCCAGCAAACCTTCAGATTTTATGCCAAGGCTCTTCATAGTTAGAGTGGGACGTATGTAAAAAAATGAAGAAGAGGAAGTTACATAGGTTTACATTGAGGAACCATGAGGAACCATGAGTCATCATTATCTTGAATACCTGTAGAAAAGCACTGTAAAAAGAAATGAATATCAGAGTGGTTATGTGAAAAGGAGAAATCCTGAATCAGTGAGTTGATCTTGAAGAACATGAAGAAATCATTCAGACTGCTGTTTTGAAATAGATTATTGTTGGAAAACCTCAGTATTCTTCAAAATCATCCTTTTTGTTTTTGACTTAATACATAAAGTCCTACAGGTCTGGAATAACAGTAGGGTGAGTAAATAATGGCACTATTTTATCTTTTGTGTGAACTATCCTTTGAAGACTCACATTTGGACAGATGTCAGAATCTATTGTCTCATTGCATGCTCAAATATACATAGTGAATATCCATAATGTATGGACAGGAAATGAAGGATAACGGTGAAAGTGGTTTGAAAGCCATTTTTCTTGTGGTTACAGCACACTGCATATGTATCATTTCCAGGACGTAAACAGAAACTCTTGCCCTGGTGGAGCCAATCTGGGCTTCAGCATTGGAATTGTGGGCCAGGGGAAAGTTGTGCATGAGGGTAATATCTGTCTGTTCATGCGCTGTCTGCTCCTGCAGGTTGACAGAGTGGCTGTCAGGCCTACAGATGCACTGCTGACAGGCTTTTAATGAGGGGCCTGCTGCAGGCCAAAAGCAGCTCACTGAAGTCAGGCAAACAGCCATGCAACACTGCAGTAGACGTACATGTGCCCAACATTTCATTTAAACCAGAGGGAACATGCTGACCTGGTGCAAATGGATAGAGGCACTTAACCGATGCTACATTTTGGACATTTATAATGCGGTATAATGCTTTTGTAATAAATATTTTGTGAATTATAATGTAACTGTTTTGTCTGACAATTTCAGTTTCTTAAATTAGTATGCTAGTAAACAGTCTTCGAGCAAATTGAGCTCTTTGTCAGTATTTATCTAAATGGACATTCCAAAAATGTTTAAGTTAAAATAACCAATCATTGTGAAGTAATCTTAATCGGGATAACAAAATAATAAAAGCTGAATAACAAAAGCTGTTACAACGTCATGAACGTTACTTAAAATGTTCCTTGCTTATTTAAATAATCAATTTAAATCTCATAGGGAAATGTGTTGTGCCATTCGCAGAGTCGTTTGGCACAAATACGGTTTTCTCACTTAACCATGAAATTGTGCAGATTGTTGTGATGCTGTGCTGAAAAAAAAAACACGAGATGGGAACGCTAAATAAAACTCCCACCTTGGCTTTTTTTTTTTTTACCATCCTGTATGAAAGATTGACCTGGTTTTACTGTCTACGGCCAGCCAACTTTTTTCTAGCTGTAGCTCTGAATGAAAAAACATCCATAAGGGTGGACGGTCTCAGGGGGGAACTCAGGGAATTTAATGCCATATGGCAAGGTAAAGTATAATGAGATCTTACATCTGTTCCCTTACGTGCCAGAGGAACAAAATCATGTTTAATAAAAGATCACAGAACTTTTACTAGGGCCACAGTGTCAAATGATACAGCTGGACACACTACTGTACAGTAAAGTCGGCCATATTTGTCTGTTGTCACACTCAAGATTGGCAACGAGTGACAAAACTATGCTAGGTTGCCTCACAGGCTGGTGGGGGCGGACGCAAGCAGAAAGCAGTGCCATTACTCAAAGACATGGAGATCAGCCATATGGGGATGGCAGAGTGGCTTGAGGGGTACTGTGAATGATCGTGACATTGCACACCTCTCTAATGTGGTGCAATGGACCATGGGAAGTCAGCTGCTTTGGGAAAAACACACACACTCCGGCACTAAGTGGAGTAATCATGTTTTGAAGGCTATGTGAGCGTCAAGAGTCTCTGGTGGGGAGAGCAAAGGAAAGAAAAGGCCACTGAGAAAGCTCAGCATTGACCACAATCTCATTGATCACCATGCTTGAGAAAAAAAAAAAAAAAACACTTCCTCAATCTCTGTTTCAAAAGCATTGCTGCTGGTTCCGCAGAGCAGAAATCCTCTAAAAGTTCCTAATGGTTTAAAGCTGTGGGTGCCCTTTTAGACCGCACTGTGGCTACCAGCGGTGCAGGTGGAAAGGTAAAGCCGTGGTGAATGAAGATAAATTGAACAAGTCATCTTTGGTGAATTTCAAATATCACCTAACAGATGGAGCCTGCAATTGCCGGATAAAGTTAAAAAAAAAGATAACTATAAGATAAATTTAATAAGAAACATACTTAATAAGAAAGATATAATTATGAGTCACAATAGTGAGATATAAAGTCACAGTAATGAGAAAAGTTTGTATTAGCAACAGATATAAAGTCATGATAGTTCTAAGTTAAAAAAAGTGATATATAAAGAAGCAATTATAGGAAAGCCAGAAATGTAAGAAAGTTACAAGTGAAACATAAAAAGTCAACTAAAGGGATCATGAACAGAATTTTCTTTTTTAAACAGTATAATGTTTTTTTAGTCCTGCTTTTAATGCTAGCAAGATTTTTTTTTTTTTATCAAAAAATATTTTTAATTAGAAGTAATATCAGGGTTTTTTCAGGTTTCATGAAGGTACATTTAAGACTTTTTAAAGACCCCTTTAAGACCATAATAAAGGAAAATCAAGAAATAAATTGAAGGGAAAACAATATATCAATGTTTTCTACGTGTCAATGTTTAGGGAGAAACACAATGAATTGTATTAGCAACACTTCCGAGTGAAAATACAACTTTCAACAGATAACCATTACTTTTTAATTCATTTTGCTAAAAAGTATGGAACGTGGAATAAATATGGAAAAAACTTTTACTGTACCGTCTGATCGCACTACAAAAAAAAGTGATGTTCTTCTTCAGTATTTTAGTGCAAATGTCAAAATATTATTTAAATCAAGATGCATTTACTGGAGATACAAAATGAGGTTTTGTTAACAAGGTTTAGGAGGACCACTTTCAGATCATTAACACGAGTAGAGAGCACTCAACAATCAATGATACAAGGTTTATAAATATTCAGCAGTCTCACCTTAATTCATTGACAGTTTAGCAGCATCCCTCCACCATCCCTGCACCACACTTCTAGTCCTAACTCTTTACATACCATTTACATCTGAACTCCGAGCTCGGAGATCTCCCCCCAGACACAGCACGCCAAATACGCATTTAACTTTACTCCCTCTAATTGTATGTAAGTGTGAACTCGTGAAATGGCATATATATGAATTTTGTCTGGATCACTATCGTCAAATACGATTGACAATTAGCATACAGTTTGGATTGGCGGTTTGGTTCCGTTCTGGGCAAGAACTCCCTGTGCATCCAAGCAGCCTAGCATGGATAAGAGCAGCAATATTTTTTACCCTAAGGGTAAACAGAACAGATCAAACATGAATGTATGCAGATATCATTAATTCAAGATTTTAAAGTACAACATTATTCAAGAATTTAATCGCATTCAAGGAATCAAAATGCCAAATCCTGACTGATGAGAGAAGGAGCTGTGAATGGAGGAGGGTATTGGCTCCTGAGAAATGCAATAGATGTTGATACATCTGAAGGAGCTTATATATGTATACAGTGATAGGCGTTGTATTTCTATAGGTAGAGAGTCAGCTGATTGCTTGACTAACGTGACTTGCCAGAACTGATGCTACGCTTGATGTCTTGTCTTCTGTTTTCTGTTTTCTTAATCAAAATTAAAGGTAGGGTAGGGAATTTTTTTCATAAGCATTTTTTGTTATTATGGTTGACAGTCATCTTACAGTTCCTCCTGAACCAAAACAACAAGCTTAAGGTGGATTCACACAATTTCGTAATTGTAATTTATAGATTGCAACCCGCGATGTTCTATCCAGAGCTGTTCCAATAAAAGCTGTTTTCAGACTAATGACGAAGTTTTAAGTTCTGAAACTTCGAGTGAATACAGTATAGTACGGTGACAACTTTTATGCCAAAAGATTCATGACCCTTTTAAAAGTTAAATATACTGCAATTCAGAGATATAGTCACAATTATAAAATATAGGGTTAGGGTAAGGTCGGGTTAGGGTTAAGTCGCAAGTAAGATAAACCCCAAGTAAAAATCACAATCAAGAGAGAAATAAATTTGCAATTGAGAGAAAGAAAACCACAAATACAAGCAGAATTCACAGTTGCTAACTGTGAGAAGTCACAATTACCTCTTCACTTCTTTAATCTGAGTCAGAAACAGGCTTCCACAAATTAGAGCACATTGTGTACACTTAAATATTTAGCAGGGATATGTGCTGTAATAACACACAACAAAATGCACGACTCGTTAAGAGAGCGCTCATGGCTGCCCAGGGATTTGTTTGCAGACTTGATGAAACCCATGAATAATTCCACACTGCGGTGCCGATGGGCTCAGCTGGGGCGGAAAAGACTGATACATTCACACCTCCACAAAAAGACAGCACTGCACCATGGATGACCACAGAACAAAGACTGGACACAATGGAATACTGGTCGAGTGTCCTTTGCACATTAATCATATTAGAAACAAAAGGATGAATTGAATTTGAAAAGGCTTTGAAAGAAGCCAGGAGGGGTCTTGAGTGGCATAGTGCCACTGCGCACATCCGTTTAGCACAGGAATAAAGAGAACTCAGGTTGGTTGGTGTAATTTCAGTTGCGCTGGTGTCCCTCGGTGTGACAGATCAATTGCACAGCAAAGGAGAGGTGAGCAGAGGTGCCGCCGACAGCTGTGTTACCCTAATTATCATCAGAAGAATGAGGACGCAGCACCTGTGTTTTGTTTGCATGACGAAAGAAGAGCGATACAGGCATACTGTGACAATATCATCCACTTTCACAAGGCCCTCACTTCTGAAAATGTCACCTCCTCCCCCTTTGTGACAGTACCAGAAGGACTTTTTAGCCTTTTACAAAACGACTCGCTGCTGGTGCCAATCTGGAACGTTTCTGTGCATTTCCACAATCGGTTGGGGCCGTTATAATGTCCATGCCGATGAAAGAAGAGCAACTCAAAAGTAAACTGCACAAAAGTATATATAGTCAACACAGTTACACATTTTTTGCCAGTTAGTTCTTTACAGTACATATAAATTACAAAGTCTAAATGTCATTCCATTACATACTAATATTAGTCCTGTTGGTGTTTCCCAGTCTGTTTAATTAGTAATTCAATCACCTGTGTTCTGTTAATTATCCCATTAGTCTCAGTTCATTTAAGGCTATGTTTACACGGAAACGATTCTGAAGAGAAAACGCAAAAGTGGCGTTGCGGCATCTTTTTTATTCTGCGTTTAGACGAGCGTTTTGTGTGGGAATTCCGCGTGCAAACGGTGACGCAAAAGTGTGTGAAATTCAATGTAGTATGCACTTCAGGCGGCTAGGAGTGCGTACTACAGCAACACCAAGTGCACGCGCCTGCGTACAAACTTCACTGTCAAGCAGACTTTTGCGTTTTTACCGTTTACACGGGAACGCGGCGGTGGAGCGTTTTTAAGATTTCCACTCTGGAGGGTGGTTTCACTTTTTTGCGTTTTTAAGCCTCAAAAACGCCGTCGCCGTGTAAACGAAAGGCACATCCGATAAAATATTTTTATGTTTTCTCCCGCGAGCGTTCTCGTGTAAACAGGGCCTAAGTCCTGTGTTTTCCCTCAGTGCTTGTTGGTCGTCGTCGATGTATGGTTGTGGGTTTTGAAGTCTTGGAGTGTTTTCACTTTGTTCCTGAAAGCTGAGTTTTGTAAATAAAGTATCTACTTTGAGATTCCTTTTGTCATTGTCTTTGGCATCCTGCACAAACCTGACAACATGGTTGTAGCTAAGGGTATATATTACTACCCAAAGGAACTATTATGGACTGTCTAGGGGTGGATAAGTTACAAAGTTTACCTTTTAAAGGTTCTACCCCAATGACGTGCTGCATTTTTCTTAATTAGTGTGACTAATGCTGCATTCGTGTGCTTTTGGAAATTTTATACTTCCTACTTCTGAAATGTTTGGTTGTCGGAAAGAATAAGAATCAAGGATGACACCAGGTTTATACTTGGCTTTTACTTGGGGAAATTTTATTAATGTCTAAACATATCTTAGATATTTCATTTTGAATAAAATGTAGCATCCCATTTGTTGACAAACAAACATTCACCGTGCCAGATAGTCAGCTTTTTCATTAATTTCATTTATTCATTTAGCTGATGCTTTTATCCAAAGCGACTTACAATTACTATATATATATGCCAGAGGTCGCATGCCTCTGGAGTAACTAGGGCAGTGTTTCCCAACCCTGTTCCTGGCGGCACACCAACACTGCACGTATTCTTTGTCTCCCTTACCTGATTCAACTCATCAGCTCATAATCAGATGGGTTAATGAGCTGATGAGTTGAATCAGGTGTGTTTGATTAGGGAGACAAAGAATACGTGCAGTGTTGGTGTGCCGCCAGGAACAGGGTTGGGAAACACTGAACTAGGGGTTAAGTGTCTTGCTCAGGGACACATTGGTGTCTCACAGTGGATTCGAACCCGGGTCTCTCACACCAAAAGGATGTGTCTTATCCAATGCGCCATCACCACCCCCTACGCTTGCTGACTATTCTGGAATTTACATCAAATTTACGTCAAATGCATTCTATTTTCACTGTGTATAAAGCATTTCTTCAAATGGTTATTCATTTACAGCATGTTAATAATCAGTACTTCAACATCAAGACAAGGCGATGTACTGTTGTGGAAAATACTAATAGAGAATACCAAAAACAGCAGCTATTGTTCTCCACTTCACCATCTTTAAAGTTTATGGCCCGCCCAACTCAGAAACTCAGAGTTATCTCAGAGTTTCCCAGTAGCTAACATGACTTAAGAGGGTATTTTACGACTAAGCAACTCATATTTAATATATCTTCAGTCACACGTAAAGGCAGCATAACATCACATTTCTGAGACATTTTCAGTTACTTTTAACTATTTTGTTCCAAGGTCATTTTAATGAATATAAGAAGTCTTTCTTTCAAGTTCACTCAAGTTGAGTTCTGATTCACAGGTCCCTATGCAAGTGTGCACTGCTCCCTACACACTGAGCAGGTCTACAGAAAAAAATGTTTATGTGTAAATACACAGGGAATGTATAAATATCATTTAAATTACTATATTGCATATTTAAATAATATAACTTGCCATTCTCAAAACACCTAAAATGAGTCATACATTTCTGAAGTAAACATGATTTAGTTATACTGAAAGTCCAATTAACTTATGTGACCTATGGTAATAATAATAACTATTCTGTAACATTCTCATCTCATGCATTTTATCTTATGCATTTTATTAATAATGATTTATATACTAAATAAGAAATCCTTTCCACCACATTAGTCATAATTCAAGTACTCAAGTAAATTTCCCTCAACTTCATGTGAAGTGATATATCGATGTACACTTGTCTCCTACGCTGTTTATGGTGCCACTTCATTTGATATTTTCTCATCTAACACGCAAATACTTTTGAGGTCACTGTTTATGAATTGATTGCTATGAATTTTATTCATTTTAATTGGACTACTGCATCGAGAGCAGCTCACAATTCTTTAAAAAAGCCGCATCAAATTACTTTGGATGTTAAAGGAGTCATAAAACCCATAAGACTCAGATTTAAGTTTCATAGATCACTGAGCACAGCCACAAGAATCAGCAGCATTTTGATGGAAAGAAGGGTATTTGACAGCAATTCTGGAGTGCTTTGTCAAACATATCGCCTGTTCTCCTGTCAGTGCTCATCTGTCCATAGAGCACAACATTAGCGCTTAGCACTTAACGCTGAGGGATCAGCAGAGCTGTAGTTATATATCATTTAAGCCAATGAGGTCTGAAGAGATATGCCATTAAGAGTCTCGCCGCCTTATACGGTCCAGTAATGTTTTCATTGCTTAATCACCACGACTGACCTCTCACCCCTCTTCTGTCGGATCCATCAGCCAGGAATCACAGCCAACCAGAAGCGAGGACTGATTCGGGTGTTTTACATTTACATACATTTACGTTCTCGACAGATGCTTACTTACTCAAGCAGTACACAAATCCCGGTAATGGCAAGTTACTGACACAAATCACAACACTGACTGTTCTCCAACACGCTGGAAGGAAATATGGGAAGATGCAGTGTATGTGCATGGGAGAAGGGAGAAGGAGAGCGAGGTAAGGGATGGATGGTAAAAAACATCACTTGCAGAGTGACTGCTGTAAATGAAGCCTCCTGGTGGGCTGAAGCTTTGATAGCTAGCAAAATTACAGCATTCAGGATCAAACACAGCATGCTAGGTCCACTTTCATATGCTGGCAAGCCTGGAACAAAGTCTAGCCCAAAATAGCCTGCCAAAAAAAGACAGCTACAAATAAACAGAGCTTCCAGGTAGAGTCTCCTGGCTTAATCTCACACCAGTGCTCCTCTGTGGCTCCCTGTTGTGGACCGCTGCTTATACTTCATTATTCATGCTTGACCAAGTGGAGTAATCCTAATTTAATATGTAATCAATCAGTGATAACCTGAGAGACTGCAGCAAACCAAGATGACCACTGACCATAATTTGATTATACAGTGGGGTCCAAAAATCTGAAACCACCAGTGAAAGCACTTCTATTTTTACTATTGGCCAACAGCTGATGATCAGGGGCAGATTATAGCTTGTGTAAAAATGTGTCAGACTGGAACTCATACTGTGTGCAAAGAAAACCTCTCTTGTGTTGAATTCAGGGCTGTTGAAGTTAACGCAACAATAACACATTAAATCACCCCTGAATCAATTATTCAGTCAAAACTGTTTGAAGGTTAATTGATCTAATTTTGTGTCTCTGGAAAATAGTGTCTATTAGTTAATGATGGGAGAAGCTTATTTACCGTTTATTCAATTTTATATGTATGTTTGAATAAAATTGCCATGAATATAGATGTTTATGTAAATAAATTTTGCTAAAATAATGTAAAATTTTATTAAAAAAATACAAAAAACTGTAAAATGATAATCTCTCAAGTAACATCACGTAACAACATTTCTTGTTTTAAATCTGTCCAAATACAAACCTTTGTTTATAAAACCTAGATTTCTGTATTTCGCATTCAAAAGGGGCAAAAGCAAATGGGGGGAAAAAAACTATTTCTGAAAAACTACAAAAATACTATAGATTAATGATAATGATGAATAAAAATGAGCATCACTAGTGTGTCACAGAGAAAAACAATTTGACTTGAACTTCAACACATGAATAGAATTTTTTCCTATAATTGTATTCAGCAGGCTCCACAGGAGGTTCTGCCTGTTGTGCTCTGGGGTTTAAATCAGGCCTTTCTCCCTCACCTAGTTCCCATACATGTGTCATTCAGGTTTAACTGCCTCAGCCTTAAGCACAGCTGTGCTGCTACTGTAGTGGCTCCTGAAGCTTTCATCTGCCACACTCTCTGTACAACAAACACATCATTCATATTTATGAGAAATTAGAGGAAAACCTCTTCTCCGCTCACCTGTTTTTTGTCTTACAAGTACATATTTTTCTCTAGTGGCTGACTTGAATAACTATGTAATTTTGTAGCAGATTCTCAAGATCCCTGGGGAAACATATGGACTACAGTCAACAACTCTTGTTTGCCAAAAGATTCCTGTACTTGACTAACAAGAAGCAAAATCACTTAGACTGTTCTCATTATCGTTTTTTACAACCATCACTTGATGTTGGATAAAATAAGTTCTGTGTGAAGGGAAAGTGACAGCATGCTGTGAACAAACATTCATCAGTAATAATGACAGAAGGAAAAAGCCACACTCCAGACCCTCACAGAAGATTTGTCTTTTCTTTCTAAGTCAGACGGGAAACTTCATCATTGCATTACATGAGTGAAAGAGCATCTTGAGCAGTCGTGGTAATGAAACGAGTACAGGTTCATCTTTTACTTTCTTTCTATCTATCTTCAGCCCGAACTGTCAGTGTCAGAGCAGCTGTGTGTACAGAAATACAGATAATACAAAATGAACGATATAGACCTATTACCCTCACATATTACAAACATACAAAATAGGAATGATACATGCGACAGTGTACAAAGTAATTTGCGCCGGGTGCAAGATAGGGCCCTATATCTGTTTGATTATTGTATTATGTTTAATACAGTATCTCTTCAGTTTAAACCATAAACACATCTGAAAATCTCTTAAAAAAATTAATAATAATTTTTCCAAATCTTGTTTTTCATGCCCTAAGAGCAATAAAAAAAAATCCTAATGGAGGTTATCATAATTCATGCATGAAAGGGTTAAGTGTAATTGCATTAATATAAATGCAATTGTCATTTTTACCCAAATGAAGTAAAATAAAAAGTAATCGTAGTAGGTCTCAAATGTTTTTGTGAAAAATGATTTAAATATATCCATTATACAATACATACATTAAACCAGAATACTCCAAAAGCATGGTGTATTATGATGAAATAGTGCTATAATGCAAAAAAAAATCTTAACCCAGGTAACCCTGGTTTCAACTACACTTGAAATCATCCCTTCAAACATCCTGAAGAAGCATAGATCTTCTTGCCAAACTACAAACTCCTTCCTGTTTTGCACTTACTCACTAACACACACACACCCCTCCTCCCTTAGACCATTAGAGATAGACATTCCATTTTTTAAAAATACAATAACAGGAATGACTTTTCCCCATTCACAAGGGCAGGGAGTATCTGACCCCCTATTTCATCATCCCAAATCAGCTAAACAACCTCCGCAGAGCTAACCAAACCACGACCTGCATCACACAGAGACAAGACAAATAACATCTCCTGAAAACAAATAAAATGTCAGCATTATAAATATTCATCAAGGTGTATTATAGCTGATGTAAAAGTTTAAACTTTCATTACACAAGGCCTCATCTATGACCTAAGCAGTCATTTATAAGATGTGACTATGAATATTTATGCTCGTTGCTCACTTTGGAAGGCGAGTTGCCACTGATTATGAATTATGAAGACATTAAGGAGTGATGCTTAGTCAGTTGAGTACGCACAGTAAACTTGTTTCAAGCTGCATTATTCATTACCTGTGTGAGAGTAATATATTCCTCTGACTGCGACTTTAGAAGAAAATCTAAATATAAAATAGAATCAGCCCCAGCACTAGACTGTTTAGAATCGGGGGTTTGTGACAACATTATCCACTAATATATACATTACAGTATATACATATGACAACTGGAATTAAGATAAATATTCCACTTCATACAGCTTCCTTTTTGTTCTCTCTGTTCAAAAGTTTCCCTTTACTGTCTGATGGAGTGAGAAATTGCTCCAAACAATTGATTAATATAAATTCTTTGTTAATCCACGTTATTTAATTCTTCCCTTAGTAATTGACTTTGTCTGTTCGCATCCCCCTTCAAGTTTGACTTCAGAACAGTGGGATTGTTGAGCACGATGCGTCAATAATCATTTATGTATTTATTAATTAGAGCAGCACATTCTGGTCACAGCATAACAATCACTATTTGGTCGCTGTGTTCATCCGCTGTGGTTGGGGATCATTTTTAGAGCGTGTTGCTGAACACTCTGGTCATTACAGTAATGATATGAATGATTACTTGATAATATGATCTGGGCTTAGGTATGTTGCACTGATGACAAAAGAGAGCCAATGCCAGCACTCACCTCTTTCTCACCGCAGATATTACTGATGATGGAGTTGGATGCCGGGCTGGCAGAGGGGCCCAGGACCGCCACAACCCCCTTGGACATGATCTGGCACACTGTCAATAGGCAAGAGAAAGACCAACTGTCATTTATTACAGACAGAGAGCAGAAGGAAAGCCAGATGCAAGATGTTCTGCAGCCCTATTTTCAATCAAGGATGGAAGTCTATAATACCCAGATAAAGCAAAGAGTACAACGAGTCATACCCATTTGTCTCAATGCCAGTCGTCTGACGTTTAATAGGCACTTACTATAGTATAATGATATAATTACAGTTTATATGTGGCTTGCAAACAGTTGTATTCCATTAGAATATACGCCTACTTCAGAACGACCTTCAATAGAGAAATATGTTTTTTGGGTCCAGATGGCGCAGTTACTGCACCTACCAGCAGGGGCTAATGGGCCATGCTAATCAGCCAATACCTGATCCTTTGGTATTCTTTCAATCTGTTCTAAAATTACTAGCAAAACTCAAATAATTCCCTTTTAAGGGAGCTTCTTAAAGAGCTCACTATAATCAAAATCTAGCCTATCTGGAGCTTAGCACTCTTATTAATCTGCTCTTTTTCAGTCTCTCACACAAAATTACATTTCATTATTAACTGACCTTTGAGTGAAGTGTGTCCTGAAATTATATTTGCGATTAGGTGCAGGAGGAGGAGTGAGAGATAGATTTGTTTCTGACCCTCCAGCACACGCACAGGGCATCGGTCTGAACTCTAACGGAGTGTCATTTCACATGGGTTTATAATCTCTTTCAGTTTTAATTATGATGGTGTGGGTAGTTTATAAGCTAGATATTGGTGCTCTGACCACTTAAGCAGGTCATGCAGGGGGAAAAGGAAAGAGGAAAAAAAACAATGTTATTGCAAAACACCAGCAGACGCAGAGATTTCTTGAACTCAATCCCATTGTAACCAGTGCAAATGAAGACATCACTGGAAACCTCTGCTACTCGTCCCCCGAAATAAATGGCAAGCACATCTCCGCACTGCCCTAAAAGGTGATGAGCTGCATTTTTATGGTCACTACACACTGCTACAGAGTACATTAGTGTTAATTCTGCAGGTCAACTGTTCTCAGTTTGGAAATCAAATGTAGCTGGATAGATGCCCTCGTGAATTCATGTCAACCTTGCTGTGTAGATCCATTGTTATCCCTCTAAATAGGAGGTTCAATTGTTTGTAATAATGAATTACACTTTTCACGATTTACTGCCATTAATATAATTACGTGACACATAATATAAAATAAAGGTTCCAAAAGGGCCTTTTGCAATGATGCCATAAAAGAACCTTTCATTTTTTTTTCATCTTAATGTGAATAGCATTTTAATAATAGTTTTTTTTTTCTCTTCCCCACAAAAAAATAACATTTTATGGATTGGAAATGTTGTTTAAGATTCTTAATTGAACCATAGGTGCCAAGAAAATGGTTTTTTTTCCCCAAGGCCTGCACCCTTCTTGCCGGAGCTCTACACTGAGCTTTCTACATCGTAGAATGCACCGAGAACGGGTATATTTCTTTTCCCCAAGTGGAAGAAGCATTCTATGTGTTCTCTGTTCTATTGTCTTGCATGAACAGATCATAAGGCAAGTAGTTATTAACCCTAATGAGTACTGAGTCAGGGGGGTCAGGTGATTCACAGTTATAACTGACTAGAGTAGAATCTTTTGGCATGACCCTCCTGCACGACTGGTCTGGAAAAGGACAATGAATCCATTGTGGATTGAGTAAGCACCATATATTGTGGCTGGTTTTAGTATGTCTCTGTTCACTTCAGACCACACATATTAGTATGCAGACCGCACACAATGTGGGATGTGGGAAGATGCAGGCTTCAGCAATTTCAGACGTGAGTATAGTAGGGCAGGTAGCGGCTTTGTGACATTTCTCCCTTCCTGGGAGGGTCACTGATCCGTTTCTAGTTCAATCCTGCATTCTGCAAACTATTACAATGCTGAATTAGCAGGTTTGTGCAACCTAAGAGAGAGAGAGAGACAGCTGTTCATATGTATCAGGAGGGGAGTTTTAATGGTGCGACCTCATACGTCTATGCAGGGAAACCAGAAGTGGCTCTTCTTCCTGTCTCAACAGCTCTGATTGTTTAATTTACAGCTTGTCTTCTCCTGACTTTAGTGCCGTATACTTTCATTGACAACAATGAACCTCATTCAAGTTTAATATCCCTCTGTGAGTGAGCAACTCTATTTTGTTCTCGCCAACCATATTTAATTCAAGATTCAGAAGGGAAACATTATTAAATTTAGGGCCTCGGTGTAAGAAAAGCACACAGAGATTGACTGGCAGCTGTTAAAGAAATACTCGTTTGAAACCCGCTGACTGACGGTTTCAATTTTAAAGGCAGAGTGAAGTTCAAAAGTCTGAGCCGAGATTCAAAATGGAATTTAAACCAGAAAATATAACAGACAGACAGAGTTATGATTTAGTAAAATTTAAAACAAAATGCGGTGTTTTATAATGAAAAAAGTATGTTTGAGATTCGGCACAATTTCTAGGTCACTAATCAAATAAGATACTTTTTGACTTTGATCATGTGGCCATCTCAAATCATGTTGGATCATATAATGCTCATGCTTAGGTTTTACAAAAAAATGAGGAGTTCATGCAGCTAGCTTGCTGCAGTCATTAAAGCAAAAGGAAATTCAGGCTAAACTGTCCCCTAAATTGTTATGCTGATAATTTAAAGAAATAAATGATTTAGCAAAAATGGAAAACCTAAATAAATGTTGTTATGATAAAAAAACAATATGACATAAAAATTAAGCATATTTCAGATTATGCTTTCAAATTCCAAGGTCACTAATCAAGTAAGTACATTTGTCAAATAAGCAAACAATTCAGATTGATAAAGATCAAAATGAACAACAAGTTTAATAGTGTAAATAAAATATGTCTGACAAAACCGTCTTCTAACGTGTTCATTTGTTTATGGAGTATTTGCTGCCGTTGATAGTGACCTCCTCGTAACCAAGGGCGAAAAAAATGCTCTAATAAATGCCTACATAGCTATTGACTCCGAAAAATCATCATGACAGGTTGATTTAATTGCCATCACATAATGATGCCTTCAAAAAAAAAAAAAACATCATCTGCTACCAACCAAGTACATATGGAGTGATGAAACTGATAGACATGCTAATTTATTACGGATGTATCATAGGCACTTACAAGGCAATGATGAATTAAAAAAAAAAAAATCTTTATAAGATATAAAAGAAAACAATACACCAGATTTGTGCTCACAAGAAAATACAAAACAAAGTTTTGCTCCTTCAGTAAGTACAGTACTGTAAGTTCAGTGCATGATTATTGTCGGAGGAATGCACTCCAGTCGCGAGGACACAATTATTTCACAATTTGCCTCTACCTGTGAATCATTATAATACCTGCAACCTCTGAATAAAACCCCCACAGTTAAGGGATCATTATTCACGCTGTGAAGCTAAAGGACAGCTGTGAAAGTTAAAGCCAAAGAGCATTGAAAAATACACTAGGAACCGTGATGCAGCCCTTTCTATTCCATGCATTTGTTTTACTTTAGTTCAAACTGTTCAAACTAAAGTAAAACATGTAATAGAAAGAGTTGCATCACAGTCCCTAGTATATTTATATTATGGACCTGAATTCAATTGGTTAAAGGGATAGTTCACCCAAAATTGAAAATTCTGTCATAATTTGCTCACCTTCATGAGGATTCAAACCTGAGGGACTATCTTTTTTCGATGGAACAAAAAAGATGATAATGACCACATCGCATAAACACACATAGACAATAACCCGATTAAGAAAATTCTCCATAAGAATTTAGAAGATGTTGTTTTAACATAGCTTTAAGCATGGTTTGTTTTAGTTTGAAATGTGCTTGGGACAGAGAGGCATTCGGAAGTGCCTATTCAAAAGTGCTGGGTTGTCAGACCTCAGCTAGGGAGGGCCAGCTTGAGAAAAGGGTCAGCTTGGGTCAGGGTCAGCTTGAGAAAAGGCTCTATCACCTTTATGTTTATATTTTGTCCTGGTTGTACAAAGCAGCTGTTGACTTTCTGATCTCAAGGATCTAGCAGGGATATAAAATGCCACCAAACCGGACAAATACACAGGAGCCAAATTGTGCAAGGCCTTAAAAACAAGTATGAAGATCTTATAAATAATTTTAAAACTTACTGGCAACCACTTTAATGCAGCTAAAACTGGAGTTGCAGATTCATATTTCTTTGCTGACTTTATCGTTTTCGCTGTAGCATTTTGGATTTTCTGTGGACGCATAAGATGCCATATCCCTCATCCCTATTTCCCACTTTTCATACTTTATTCTGGGTTAGTAATTAATTCTGGGCTGCAAGGTTGTGCGATTTGACACTGTACACTTGTAAACCTGGGTTAATATTCTTATTTGCATATTTATGGTTAACAGCATTGATCGGACAAATACAGCATGCAACTTGTTTTATAACTGCCTGTTCATCTGTAAAAATGCAAGGGTGCAAACTTTTGCCTCAAAAAAGCAATATTTAATATATTATTTAATTGAATATATACTGTAATATATATATATATATATATATATATATATATATATATATATATATATATATGAAGAGTTCAGATGCAAAAGCCTCTAAATGCCATTTGAAATGTTCTTCTAAAATGACAATTTTTATCAAACTTGTATATTTAAGTTCAGTAATTTCACTTAAATGACAATTAATAGGTAATCTTCATTGCCATTTAAGTGAAACTACTGAACTTAAATATGCAAGCTTGACAAAAATGATCATTTTAGAAGAAAATTTCAAATGGCACTTAGAGGCTTTTGCATCTGAACTCTTCATATATATATATATATATATATATATATATATACAACTAAATAAAATTCAACTATTCAATAAAATATATTAAAATACTATACATTTCTTTAGACGTAATGAATGAAAATCACACAATGTAAAACTATGGAGCGCACCTCTGAAATGTTAAAATATATATGAATACTCACTAGTTTCTCCTGTCTCGTATTCACTGTCTCGGAGCAGCTCAAAGATGTCCACCTCCAGTTTGCCTGTGGTGGAGCGGTTGCTGGAACGGTTGATGCTTTCTTTCGCCAGAGTGATGGCCAATCGCTCCCCGCGGCTACACTCCATTGGGTCATCAAGAATGGCAGCTGGGAAATAGTTCAAGGAGACAGAAAGTGAGAAAAGCAGATAGTCTGACAATCATAACTGTGACAAAAGAGATTAAGAAATCCTGAAGGAGCAACAAAAATCATTCAACACAATAAGGAATCATGGGAATCTAGAAACAAGAGTGTTTGGGTCGTCTTGTGCACATATTAAAAGTGCATTCTTCACTTACAATAGACAAGGTTAATGCTGTTCTTTGACAGGTTTTAATGTGCTTTTGGGTAAAAAGCAATTAAATTACAATTTACAGGGGTCCAATTTAAGCTAATGCATTTTTCACAGAGAAAACATAGATTTTTGTCTTTCCCACAAACTCACATGAGCCAGTAATATACAGTATATATATTGTAAGTATACGTCTTACACTTTCGTGAAGACATATCATGTTTGCTTTGAATTTGACTAGATCAGGGTGAGTTGACTTAAAGCTTAGCAACAATATATGCCACAGCCAGAATCTGACACTCATTAAAATCTACAGTATGTAAAGCAAATGCCATTTACATTTTTATCACCGTAATATTTGACGCAAGTAAAGCCTAATGATGTCTGACACCGGTTCAATAACAGAAGTCCTGCTTTTTATACAAAAATGCAGAAAGAAAGCTTTATCCAAGCACCTAACATCACATCAACACAGCTATAGGTGAGCGTCAGTCCCTTTTGATGAATGTCACCCTATTTTGAAACTATCCTTGTAATATTTCTGTTACCTGTCAGGCTGGCATATTGGAATGGTTTATTTTGGCACCATTCTGTAAGCCAACACATAATTAGCTCTTCTGAGACTCTGATTTTGTGACATGATTGAACTGTGCAAGATTTTTTTAATGCCAGTTGTCAAACCCTGACAAGAACAGTATGCTAGAAGAGATCATGCTAAATATTCCAGTGAAAGTAAGCACAAACCTCTTATTCTTTGACTGTACAGTCATACAGAAAACAACAACAAATTGCATAATGCATAAATTAAAATTCTGTGATTTAGAATGCTTTAATGATTGAATTCAAACAAGACTGAATCAGCCATGAGAGTTTTCCTATTAAAAAAGGGCATTATAAATAACAATCCACTTAAGACTGCCATAAATATCGAGATGTTTGTTTAGAGATGGTAAATGGAGATCCGCGGTATGTTGTAAATGAGATTAAACATATTCGCTTGCGGCAAAGCAGTGATGGCAGTTAAGAAACACACTGCAATTTTAATGTGCTTTTGGGTAAAAAGCAATTAAATTACAATTTACAGGGGTCCAATTTAAGCTAATGCATTCTTCGCGGAGAAAACATAGATTTTTGTCTTTCCCACAAACTCACAGGAGCCTTTTAAATATAGATATATATATTTATCAATTAATGCGCTGTTACCTTAGGGGCAAAGCCACATTCCTTACAGAGGTTTTCCCATCCGTAATACCTGTCATGATGAATGTCCATGGGATGTTCATTTGCATTAAAATAGTCATCCTCTACAAAAATGATTGCAAAGAAAATATGGTAATTTCAGTACTGGCTGCCCATACAGAAGACTGTCCATCTCCAACACTAAGTTAAATCATCTTCCCCAACCCCCTCTTCTCTATCGCAGCCAATAGAAAAAGGCTGTTTCCCACAGAGAAAGCTCAAACTGGGCAATTCTCCCAGCATTTACCCCTAAATCTCACAACAAAGAGCGCCAAATGGAAACACTGGCCCCACACTGAGCCCTGGGGTTCTGTTCTTGTCCCCAATCCGCGGTCACAAATGTAGATGTCAAAGCAAGAAACTGGAATTGCCAGAGCTAAATGGAATCCTAGCGCAGGGTAAAAATATCAGAGAGGGAGATCTGTTGCGGGGCAATGACATTTTAAAGGCACTGCGGTATGAGACTCGGAGAAGTGTGGAGGTCCGCTGCAGCCGAGGTTCTATTCAATCTTCCAGTCTTGGCTCAGCTGCTGAACCTTTTAGAGGAATCGATGGTGAGCAGTAGCGCGTGCCGGGGCATGAAACACATTGTGTAATGTATATGGATACCAGGGCTGATGGTTATGACATGACCAGCACTGTCCTTGCCTTAGTACATCTTGATACTATACAGACATGCATGTGCAGCAATGCAAGTTAATAAATTCAATTGTATGTGCAAATGTATATTTACCTTTTTGGAGGTAAATAAAGACAATTAGAAAGAAAATTAAACAAAAAAATAGGGCAATCTGACGTTGCAGGTCAGACTCAAACCTGTTTTTCCAATATGAGCACCACAACTCTGAAATAGCAGAAGCTTTTGGGCTTTTGGGCTTTTTGGCCTTTGACATAGGTAAGTGAAGATAGACAGTAAACTGCAGTGTAAAAGATTATGAAATCAAAAACCTCAGCTAAATGACATACGCTTCTGGACTTTTATTTGAAAGTAAATGAAACGAGACAAGTAATTGCAACGTTAAATATTGGAAAACTAGATATGACTTTATATGGTCGATTCAAACCTGTAGCCACAAAAAGCACCCCAGTTTCTAAAAGACAGAAACTTTTGAGTGTTTTGACCTTTATTTGACAGGTAAATGAAGCAAGACAGAAAATGGAGACTGGACAATTGCATATAGCACAGATTGGATTCAAACATCACATAAACACCACATCTCTTAAATAGCATTAGCTTTCAGGCCTTTATTTTGTAGGTAAATGACGCGAGACCATTTGATTTGACGCAGGTCAGATTATTGTGTACTCTGTCTCTTACAGATTCTCTTACGCTATATTTCTTCTACCTACAGTACCTATTAACCTGTGTAGCTCACAAACCACTATGTATCCTTCTGGCTATAGAAACACTAAAACAAACCATTAGATGTTGCAATTCATGGGGGGTTTATAGTATGTCCCAAAGGCCCGTTCAACACTACATTGCCACCATAATAAAACTACTAAACTCTCAAAATCACCTTGTGCTGCTGCTCTCACGGGACCGTTGGCTAACAGTAGGGTAAACAGACCAGCCATGGAGGATGGAGGTACTCTGAGGAGAGAGGAACTCATCATGGGTTGTCCACTGTTCAAGTGCCTATTAAATAAGCACCATCACACACTTAATCAACCAGAGTGACTGGATGCAGATAAAATGGACTATTGCATCACCTTTAAGCACACTAACTGCCATTTAATATGCTTTTCCCTTTAAAACACTAGATCCAAATGAGGCTTGAAGTGCATCAAAGCAGCAGTCTGGATTGAGTCATTTATATGGCTATTATATGAGACTGATTAACATTAAATAAACTGTCAACATTAATTCAATTAAAGCACACTCATTAACTTAACATAATTACCAAACATAAAAACGTTTGATGTTGTACACAATGTGACTATAGGATGTATTGCTAGTATATGCTGGTATATATTTTAAGTGCATGGTTTTGTGCAGAGATCTTCCAATCACACAACTTTTTGATGCTGTTTGCTAATTTTTGTTAGAAACTATGGTTTGAGGAAACAACAACTCATTGAACTATGTTGATAACGATGGAACTTAACGCTACACTGTGTGATTTTTACCCCCATCTAGCAGTGAAAAGGTATATGACCATTCAGTGAATATTAGTTTCTGTTCCTCTCAATTCCGATTTCGTTTCAACTCCTACGGTGGCCAATGTAGTCCAAGACTAACATGGCTTCCAGTTTGACCTCGTCCATGAGTGTTAACTCAAACGTAAACGCGAAAGGCGAAGCTTGAATTAATGGGTATGTCCCTCTTTGGCTAATGTACTTTCAAGATGGAGGGGCAACATGGCGACCGACATTAGAACCCCTTACCCGTATGTATTTTCAATGGCATATTATACACTCACGAAAATACTTTATTACTTGAACGAAGTAAATATACATTAATAAGCACATATATTTTTGAAAGAACTAAGTGTTTTTAGCTAAGAATAAACTAAAAGAGTTACACAGTGTAGCGTTAAGTTATCAACTTACACAAGTACTGAAGTGGTACTCTAAATTAGAAACTAAAACAACCAGTGGGTTGTGGTAATTGTCTAAATGATTCATTCAAATGGCTGATTCATACAGGAATAGGCGACTTTATGAATAGGCTAAATCTTTGGTTCACCCCATTGATTCCCAAAATACGAATTTTACAGAAATAAAACACATCTGTGTAACTCAGAGATGCTCTCTGGCTTTACATATAATATCTTCTTTGGGAATATTGAGTGCAAAACAGAAAATATTGTGTCTAAATCATAACACAACGTATTACATAAAACAATATCACATTTGCACTCGTGCTAGTCAGGACAAAAACAATGCTCGTCGTGAGATACTGTGCTCGTTACTTGTGCGATATTGCTATAGACCTATAGACCTATCATATGCTACAAATAAGAGACAACAACTTGAATCTTAGGGGAATTCTACATGCTACATAATGCAGTCAACTGTTGCTCTGCTTGATGTTTGTTACCAATCAACTGTATGAAATGACATAACTAATTAATGTAATTAACGCTGACAGGCCTAGAATCCACGCATCCTACTCAGATCTGCTCTTCGCTTCATCCCACAGAGACTAAAAGAGGATACAACTATGCAAAAGTAAAGACCAGGGAGGATAAAGCACTTCAGAGGCCAACATCACGGTTTTAAGAGGGATCTGCACTGTCAAATGATGAATAGTGAGTCTTAAAATGCTTTCGAAGGTTACTTGACTTTATTATTGACTGGCCTTTTACCCTTGTCACTGATGAGAACAAACTAGATATTAGTATTCCACCTCTCCGTTCCTTTACATGAAGGATCAGCAGGATATTTTAAAATATGATTTAAATTCAGTTTGCTATCAAGCTGGGACAAAAGTGATTTCAAGGTTATCAATAATGCTTAATAGTCCGCATTCCTCTCCATCTGGAAAGGCCTGATTGTTTGTATAAAAATAGCCTGATGAAAGCCTCGTTTCCATGTTATTCTGTATATGGATGTTCTCTGCACTCTGACACTCTTTAAGCGGATATATCATCTATCTTTGAATGGGAATGATCTGTCACGTAAATCAGCTTTTAATTATGGGTTCTAATTAAATTTTTATTTTTGCAAAAGCAAGTCTCGTCTAATTTCAGCAATGACGCTAATTAGCGAAGCTCCTGGGCAAGCCGTTGACGACAGAATCCATCGCTGAAGGGCGTAAGGTCCCAGTAAATCAAAACGCTGATTACTATATGGACCTCACAGTCACTTCTCTTTCTGTGCCTGGAAAAATCATTTTTACACCTTTTAATAGGACTTTGTGTTGTCAAATTGGCAAGCAAATTAGAGAAATTACATGTGGCAAATGAGTAACTGATATGAATTGTTTTTAAACACTACATGATTTAGAGCGATGAGTGTCGAATAAACTACTGACACTGCAAACAGCACAACCTCAAAAAAGAGCAAGTGTAGGAGTGCCTTTCATAAAACATGAGTTAAAACGGTTCCGACATTTCCATTACATTTCCAATCTTAAAAAAAATGTGTATGTGATTATGTATGTGATTAAATCAAATGCATGTGTTCACATTTTTTTTATTAAAACAGGCATTAAAAATGTAATGGAAATATCATAAATAGTAAGGTAATCATTAAACACTAATGCATGCTAATTTTATTAGCAGAACATGTATCCTAAAAACACACTTATATATTTTTACACTTTTTTGTATAAATTGACACTTACAGCTTAATAGGGAAAAACTCGCAACTAAAATATTCTGTGATATTCATTTAGATTTTTTTTCTAATATTTTCTTCACACTCATATTTCATCTCAAGTATGCACTTTACAGTGCACTTTACACTAGTACACTAATAACGGATATAAATCCTAAGTTGTAAAAATGTGTATAAATCACTTTCACATAATACTGAGTTTTTCATGATAAAACAAGAATAAGGTCAAATCTGTTTTAATTAAATCAACCCCTGGCACATAAGTGCTTGTAGAAAAATAAAATCCCAATTGTTAAATATTTAGGTCTTGATTTAAATGTTCATTCTTTGAATGCTTATTTCACCCAAATGTATAAAAGAGCAGCATCTATTTCAATGTTCACTTAACTAAATATGGAAAAACTAGGCTGTTGTGTGCATTCTGCATTATTTAACATTTGCTGGGCCACAGACTCGCAGTTACAGGCAAAACACTTTATACTGACACCCTGGCTCTAACATTTCAGCTGTGAAAGAATCTGCAATTCATGGGTTTAAGTTGTATGTAGCTATTACTGTAGTAGAGCATGACATACACTAGAGCTTTTTCAGATAAATGATAAATGAGGAGGAAAGGGCTAAGAAAGTTTCTCTCTCATTGATTATGACCGGGTGATCTATGTGCCTGAGTGTGTTTGTGCTTTCATTGGAATCTGTGTTTAGCAGTAATAGTTGTGTGTGTGTGTGTGTGTGTGTGTGTGTGCATTTGTGTGTATTAGAGGCCATTAGAGACAGGGGAATAATGATGGTATTAATGGCACCAATTGCTCATCCAGCCTGCCATTGGAGTGCAGCCCTTGGGATGCGTGTGCACGGATAATTGTTTACATCTTCAGTTGCCTGTTTTCATCCCTTTATCACTCGACTAGAAGATAAGGGAAGACGCTCAATGCTCAGAATTGCCTCTGCTCTATCCCGTGACACTTTGTCCCACCTTCCAAAAGTGAATTCTGTATTTAAAAAGTCACATATAAGTATGATCAAATTGAATATAAACAATGGCATGCAGACTTTTCTTTTTTAAAGTAAAACCAATTAAACTTTCTCTAAAGTCACCATGAAATTAAAATGTAAATGCAGTATTTATTATAAATGATTTATCTGTGCACATCACTTAATTTTTTACAATTCACGTGCCTACGTAATCTTTAATCAAACTAACCTCCCCTCCCTCTTGCAGCAACATCTTTTCTCTTCCTTGATGACGTGCGAGGACGGGACAACCTGTCAACCTGTAAGTCCTGCCTTACTTTTTTTTGTGTGTTCAAATACATAAAAACATTGTTGGATCAGTGTTTTAACCATCTGTGTCTGTTGGCTTCTGCCAGAGCTTGTTTTCTCCAACAGAACATGTTGAATCTGCGTTTGTCAGGTCGTTGAATGTCTGAGAAGTGACGTACTGTAATATGGTGGTAACTGTTTATATAGAACAGAGAGTACATGATTATTAGAAATAATCCATTAGGTTAAGTGCTTTTTGAGTTTGACTTTATTGGCCTAAAATAAAAATAGTCTATCTTTCTTAAGGTCTAGCTTGAATTCCAATTTAGAGGGCTTATTAAAGCTACTAACATTATTATTTTTTTATTACAAAAAAATAAAAAAAGATTATTCAAAATAGTCGTCAATCAATAAGGGTTTTTGGCATGAAGTGAATTTGGGATTTAGTCTGTTCTAAAGTTAAAAATATTTGCAGATTTTTTTATTTTTTATTTTTTTGTAGAAAAGATACATCACCATCTTGCCAAGTGACAACCAACGTGACTTGAACGCACCTGACGCTGTGTATTTATGACTTCCCAACTCCCTAGGAGGACTTGATAGTGTAAAAAGAGATAGTGATCATATGATAGTGTAGAAAGTATTGTTTTTGCTTTTATTGTTGATGTACATTACCTGCACATATCCTTTACTAACAAAATCACTTCTCCAACCTCTTTCTATTAATGGTTGTCCTCATTCTCACCTGTGTTTTTCTGAATAACAGGAATCACAATAATTAAAGATTGTTCCCTTACTTGGTCATGACATTCCCTCCTGCGATGAAGTGTACAAAACATGTCAGGCGATAGCAGCATGCCCAGACTAACGATGAAGACTTCCACTCCCTCTCATTTTCTGCTCTCTGTCCTTATCTTGCCTACAGTAAACCGAAGGCTAAGCATACAAATCCTTGTTACGTTGCACGGAGAGTGCACTCCACATAGAGTATTATCAAAGCTAAGCACCAAATCGTCCCCCCTTATCTTTTTTTTCACATGGAGAGTGTGATGGAGGATTGCAGAGGACTACATTTAACTGGTTGCACATCCACTAAAGATCATATTTCAGTAATAGCCTTTATTGTTTCATAGTAGGAAAAAAATATACTATGGAAGTCAATGAGACCAGAAACTGTCTGTTTACTGATATTCTTCTAAATATCAGAAAATCTGCTGAATACATTTGGAAACGGTAAAACCCAACTGTTTAACTCTGGGGGAGTGGTAAAATAAGCCTATTTCCAAAAAAAGTGGAGTATCCCTTTAATGTTGGAAGAGTAGACTCTAAGAAAACAAAATCCACTATAATTCAATATGCAAATATTTTAGTAGGCTATATTCACCATAACAGAGAACCAATTTTGTCACATCACACATCATATATAGGAATAACAAAAATACAAAACTCCAATATAAACAATACAGCAAACAACGCAGGCTTTATTCATATCAAAACCTTCTTCACACAGTTCACACATAGTCTCAGTGTGGAAGTATTGTGTGAAAAAAGGAGTTCAGAGGAACTGTCAAAGTCATTTTCCATCAAGGTTTCCACAGTAAATCAAAGGGCAGCGAATAAACCACAAAGTCAGTTAGTCCCGCGATAACCGCTCTTGAGTTTATATATCCTTTTACTCACGCTCCACGACTGCACACGAGTTAACAATCAACTCCAGCTTCTCGGCCAGTAAATCCATGTGCACGTCGCTTAGATCCAGGGATCCGAATGCATATCCATGCATCGATGTAATCAACTTCCCGTCGGCTGAATAAAGACTAGTCTTCAGACAACCTGAACCTAGCTTGTTCCCCAAAAGCACACACATACTACATCATTACCATGAAGACCTTACTCTAGCGTTTAATGCAGATTCACACCTACCCCACACTCTCATGGCTCCAGAGATTCCAGCTGATGATTCCAGACCAGCGTAAAACAACAGACAAAATTTGATGCCAACAGAGCAAACAGTACCTGACGAGAAGCTGTGTGAAAAGGGTTTTTATAGTGGAAATGCAGGCGCTTACATTTCATTTCACACATAGATGGGAGAAGGCCACAAAAAAGCGAGGCAATGTGATGACAGGAAAACTGCACGAGGGACTCAAAAGTGGTGTTGGTCTATTAACGTAAAAGCGCACGGGCCATTGAGCTCAGACAGAGGCTGTAGAGTGTTGACTGATGTAGACTAGACGGCAATTTCATGTAGGGTTAAAATGGCATTTTAGAGGCCTGGTGGTGATCTTGGTGCCCTAGGTGAGAAAACAGCCTCACTGAATCCTAATGACATTTTGTGGCATGAAGTTGGCATGTTCTGTGGTCAAAGTGTGCCAAGAATATCTCACAACGTTAAACCACCACCACCAGCCTGAACCGTTGATACAAGGCATGATGGATCCATGCTTTTCTACTGATTACGCTAAATTATGAACCTACCATCTGAATGTCACAGCGGAAATCGAGACTCATCAGACCAGGCACTGTTTTTCCAATCTTATATTGTCCAATTTTGATGATCCTATGTAAATTGTAGCCACAGTTTGAAAGTGGAACTGATGTGGTCTTCTGCTGCTGTAGCCTATCTACTTCAATGTTCGATGTGTTGTGTGTTCAGACTCAGAGATACTCTTCTGAATATCGAGTGTTTTTTGGCATACAATTATTTATCTTTTATCAGTAAAATTATGATAGTTTTTTAACAGAATGAGGTTTTTGCTTCTCGTTCTCTCTTAGTAATGAGAGTACAGTCGAGTGGTTATAAGTTACTATTGCCTTTATTTCAACTCGAACCAGTATGCACATTCTATAACTATCTATATAAAATCAGATTGTTTTTTTTTTATTATTTTGAATCTTTTCTCTACGAGTTGAGCAACAAAAACATAATTTGAAACAACACCTGTTAATGAAGTAAAATTACTTGAGCTTTATGTACAATGGTAATGTTTAAAACTTGTTTATGCAGTCCAAGTGTTCATATTGATTATGTGGGTTGGGCTAGAGGTTTGGGAGTTGCATTGCATTGATTTGTTCACATGGTCCAGTGATTAATAGAGGAAGTAAAACCATTCATCCCCATGGTAAGCCACACACCCATCAGGTGGGTCTTAATGAGACTCTCACTGTCAAGGTCCCTGTTATCACCTCAAAGGCAGCGGAGCACATCTGAGCTGACCTTCTGCATTCCTATCTCACCGCATTAGAATTCACAGTGCATTATGGGTAGATCTGCTGTCAAAAATAATGCATAGGAATTTACAGTCATAGTGTGTTATTCCACAGGCAAATAAATAAAATGTGCTCTGATTTGAACTTGAACAGACATACAAAACAAATATCCCGATGATTGCGATTCCTAAATAATTAACGGCACAGCGCCTCTTCATGCTTAAAGATTTAGTTTACCCAAAAATGAAAATTCTGTCAGTATTTACTCACCCTCATGTTGTTCAACATGAGGGTGAGTAAATACTAACAGAATTTTCATTTTTGGGTGAACTAACCCTTTAAGCGCCAGGGACCATGTTTATAGACTCAATGCCTTGCACCCACATTCTTGAATTTTGCAAATCAGGTCTGCCACTTCAGTTCAGCCCAAATCACAGAAGAGAAGAGATGCAACAGACTAAGTGCATTTTAAAAAGCTGCTTTCGAGGATACATCTCCGTTTCTGGCCACCTGTGAACGACCATTCATCTTGACAGGGTGGAAAATAGCTTTGCTGCTCTATGTTTCTTGCCCCTCTTTTTTCAAAAGACAGTGAACTGAGGTGCGAACAGGGAGGATGCTGCCAGGTGGGAGATATTTTTAAAAAGAACTACCAGGCCTTAAAAAAAAAAAAAAAAATCATGTCCTTTACACAGAACAACTCAGCCGACAGTAAACGGACGTGTTTTAAGGTGGTTTTGACAGTGGAGAGATCCGTGCAGCTTTTCTAATACACTCCACCAGACGCTGCCAGCATAAAAGAAAGAATTGTTGAAATGCTGCCCGGTGCTTGCCATGCAAGAGGATTGAAATGTTTCCTGGCATTGTGTTTGTCTTGTCTCTCTCCCCCCAGGCTCTCCTACACTAAAATCTTTCATTTAGGATCCACCAGAGGCTATATAGTTCTCTTAAATGATGCAATGCATTGTGTCCCATAATAATGTTTAAGGCAAATGAGTTCTCTCCAAAATGTCTGAAATCTGAATATGATACATGAATAAAATATGGAGGACTCCTAGTCTAGATATTTTTTTTTTTTTTTTTTTTTAAAGGTAGCTGATGAAAGAGCTCCTTTCATATTAGAATAACACTTATCTCATTCTAGTTTATTTTTAATCTTCAGACTCCAGTAAAGGAGGTAAAATTCACTTTTATATGGTGGTTGCATATAAATGTGTCTTTGCAGTGTGTGGACACAACCACCATACACTCTTTTATTTAATCCTCAAAAAGCCTAAACACTCTCTATAATCAAGCCGTTTGGATTTTTTGAGCACTATGCAATAATACTCATGCTCTGCCCACGACCACTGACAGATTGTCCCGTATTAGCATATTTCTGCCCTCAGCCATTCAACACCCCCCATGAAAGAGAGGGGTGGGGTAAGCAGTTGCTCATTATCATTTAAAGAGACACGCACTGAAACAGGTAACTGAACAAAGCTGTTTTGAGGAGGTAAAAAGGAGGTTTTACATAACCATTGAGGAATTTTAACCTAAGTATATTACAAACTTTACATGAACACCCTAAAGATTCATACAAACTTGTGGGAAATGGGCATCGGATGACCCCTTTAAAATGGCATTCAAACAATATACAACAACAACAAAAAAACATTCTAACCTTTCAATTTATATATTTATATATATATATATATATATATATATATATATATATATATATATTACATATATATATATATTACATTTATATTATGTTCACACTAGAACTACAATTAGCATCATATTCACACAGCACACACAACACTTTTGATCCACACTCTCGATTTCTCGAGGTAGATATGGAGACATGTAGATGGACATGGAGACCGGAGAGGTGCCAGTCAATAAAAAGGAAAACAAAGAAACTTGCATTACTTACTGTATTACTTAAAAAAAGTATTCCGATTACATAACTTGCGTTACTTGTAATATGTTAAAAGATATCTTTACAAAACACGAAAAAAGTTTTTTCAACTCCCAACTTTTGAGCGGTAGTGTAGAGCTACAGCAAAGTATATCCAACATTTCAGACTCTGTTTGAAGGAGTTCATAAAGATTTTTACATTTTTTATAAAAGTATGTTTTTTTTTTGTGCTGAAGAATTAGTGTGAAAAAGCCTGTAGGCCTATAGTCAGTCCTCTCATCCCAGAAGTTCTGCACTCTGTGTTAAAGACTGATGTTGAGAATAAGTCATGGATAACTCGTTTCTCGTCTAGCTTAATGGGAAAAGAAAATGGAATGTGGAAATGAACCTTTTTCAATTTTCTCAAAGATCCCAAACAGAGACTAGGATCCATTTCTGCTCACTTTTATTCCTGGTGTGTTTAGTGGAGACTGAAGCAGAGCCCAGATCTATCTAATGTGAATCCAGTTCTCAGCATCTGCTTTCTGCCACAAGCTCTGCTGATTTATCTTTTTTTAATATACAGTATATGATTAATGAGGTAATTTACCCACACAATCAAACAAAAATGGTGTATAAAACCTCAAGAGACAACTCTTGTTTTTATCCAGTGTTGCAGCTAATTTGCTTTATGGAACAGATGCCATCTTGAGAGACATGAAAAGAACTATAACAATAATCGATTTGCTTATTTCAATCTCATCATATATTACCGGGAATTGTGGAGCAGTAATAACTTGGTAGATAAAGATGGAGCAGGGACTCCATGTAAAATATAATAAAAAATGAGTGTTGCATTTTAATCCTGGCCAAGGATCATATTGATGTATTTATGTACCTTGTTTTGATGATTGCATTGTAAAGCTATTAAATTAAATTATAGATGTAAAGAGTCATTTTGTAAAATCACATGTAACATACAATACGTAACATACAATACAAACAATAAATCATTTAGCTTAATGTTTAGCTAATGCAACTTTAGCTTTGGTTAAAGTTAATGCAATATTTTCACTTTTTCCATATTAAATAGACTCAGGTCAAATAGTAATTGACAGACGGCCTGCTGAAGACCCCAAATGTAGAGTGTGTTTAATCTAGGGGTGGGTGACACACCGGTAGGCACGAATAACCAGAATAAATTTGTCAACTATCATTTGAATGTGTTTTAAGCATTGCTGTTTAAAACAAGCAATGTTAAACTGTTGAAAGCACAAGAGAGCTCATTTCTGTATACGTGCTTGCTGTCTGATAGATTGTTTCTGAGCCCTGTCTGAGGTCAGTGAGTTCAGAACAAAGTTCTTTTTGCCACCTTATTGGGCTTGAATGGTCAAATATACATAGTTAGTAATAGTTGTGCTCAGAATTAATGGTACCCCTGGTAAATATGATCAAAACTGGCTGTAAAAAATAAATCTGCAAAAGGAAAAGAATTGAAAGTGTGTGGGGTGTTGGCACTTCTTCTCTTCAGTTCACTCCACTCATAGGGTCAGAGGACTGGGACGGCCATGGCAGAAGCTTAATTTTGTGCTACATAACACATTTTTGTGTTGATTTTGCTGTTTGTTTTTAATTGTTGTCCTGATGGAAGATCCAACCACGGCCCATTATAAGATTTATAGCAGAAGGCGTCAGGTTTTGATTTTTTGATATTTGATAGAATCCATGCCATGTATCTGAACAAGAAATCCAGAAGCAGAAAAATATGCCCACAACAATAAAGATCCAACCGTATATTAAATTGCCCGTTTGCTGCCAAAAAGCTCTTTTTTGTTTCATCTGACCATAGAACCCTGTGCCGTTTGAAGTTGCAGTCTTGTCTGACAACCCTACTTTCAACTCTTTTACTTTAAGTTAGATTTTAGACAATTTTTTGAATGAAAGATCAAAAGGATAAACTATGCAGATTTATTTTTTACAGCAAGTTTTGATCATATGTGCCAGAGGTACCATTAATTCTGAGCACAACTTAGTTGTCGTGAAATAAAATTATATGCATCATTTGGTCATGCCAACTCCTAATTTGAGCTCTTGTATCTTTTAACATTACTTTCAGATTAACTTGATAAAACCGAATCTAACGGCTCTTTGGATTCCTATAGCGTGAGTGCAAAAATGTTTTTCCCTCATCCAAATTGTTTTTGCCCAGTCAAGTCTTAGGGCTCATAATCTCTCTGATCATTGGCGGGCGACTGGCATCAAACTGAAGATTAAGTGAGTTTCCACAATGACTTTGTGGTCTGGGTGGCAAAAGGTGCTGGTATTACAGTCAGGTCAAGTGAGTTGATGTTGACTGTGCCACTTTCAGCACAGCATCTGCTAAAGATACTGCTGAATAAGAGCTTATTGTTACTGAACTTTTTGTCTTTCTACATAACCGGTAAACATTTACTTAGCTAATAATTAGCCACAAACAGGAAAAAAAATCTGCATTGAAACTGAATATACAGTATACTGTAACATGTCTTTTTTTGACCTCACTCAATAATTTTATATTCTAAATTATGGGGCTGATGAATGCTTGAATGCTTTTCTTTCCCATTCTGACATTAAGTTTGGAGTTCAGGAGATTGTCTTGACCAGAACCACACCCCTAAATGCATTGAAGCAAATGCCATGTGATCGGTTGATTAGATAATTGCATTAATTAAATATTTAACAGGTGTTACTAATAATCCTTTAGGTGAGGGTATGTGTTTGTATATATATATATGTGTGTGTTTGTGTGTGTATATATATATATAGTATATATAGTATATATAGTATATATATATATATAGTGTATATATATATGTGTGTATATATAGAAAGCAAACTTCTCAAATGGTATAGGAAATGGGATCTGATGGTAAATAAATAATAAAAAAATAATGATTTTCATTAATTTTTGGTAAAATTAGCTATTGAAGGCTGATCGGTTAGACCTAAACCACCAGGAAGCAAGGACACTAAATTACTTCAAGTCTACAAACATGGCCATGCTGAGAGAAGTGCTACCTGGAAAGTCTCCAACTTAATGAAAGATTGTAATCAGAATATCTCTGCATGCTCAGTCACTTGTTCACAAAAACAATCTGTCAACTAACAACTATATGTCACCAAATATAAAAATTTCTCATGCGTCTCATGCCAAGTCAAATTAATAATAAGGCTTGGTAACTAACAATAAAGCCCATGGATGTATTCTGCTTTGTTCTTCTCCGGAGAATACATTTTAGCAAAAATTCACAAATAAGAGACATTGACAAAGGATGCAATATTGCATTCTGTTTGTGGTTTTTTATGTTTTTTTTTTTTTACTGTATTAGTCATTGAGTGATCTATGTCTATTTTTAAAGTCCATCTAAAGAATGCAAGTCTTATAAGCTGCCATTTCACTGCCTCCAACAAACACTAGACAGAAAATCATTAATTTCCAACGAAGAGTCGCACAAGGGCTGCATGGAGTTCCAACCATGTATGGAGACAGGATTTTCAAATCCAACATGAGCTTTTGATAGATGAGCTGAAATACTGAAATATAAAAATACAATATGAAATCTAACCGAATGAAACATTGAAATATGAAATGTAATGTGACAACACGTTCGGTTTGCATGGTCTCCTCCTCACTTCAGGGGAGTCTACTCCAATATGGTCAGTTGCTATGCCCCTATCATGAGAGCGGAGGTTGCTACCCTACTGGTGAAGGGTGTGATCGAGATTGTCCCTCTATCCGAAATGAGGTCCGGGTTTTGCAGCCCATACTTCATTGTCCTGGAGAAAGCTGATGGGTTACGAACAATAGATCAACGTTTTTGAACAATCACTTTGGAACAAATATGGATTAGAGATACAGACATGACTAGCTAGTTGATTTCTTCAACGATGCATCGTACTATGGCAGTTAAGCACCCCTGGATGTGATGTATTCCAATCAAAACTATGAGTGTATGAGAAATATTAACAACTATGAATATTCTAAAAAGACATATTAAATTGATAAAGATATAAATCAGAGTTTCCACAAAAATATTAAGCGGCACAATTGTTTCAACACTGAAAATAATAAGAAATGTTTCTTGCACAATTCAACTTGCAGCTGTTGTTCTTCATGCTGCCAAGCTCAAATATTTGAAATGACATATTGCTCATAACAGCAACAGTTCTCCATTTGTTCTGACCAATTAACTTACATGGCTGGAGGAAACTGATTACCTAGTGTGGCTCAATGGATGGGCCAGATAACAAACAATGCGACGTTTACCGTGGCTGTGTTAATCACACAGCCCACTGCACTGTGATAACTTGCACAGGCTATGTGCACACTGTTAATATAACGCTTGAGTGATTGAGGTCATTGACAGGCCTATGCCGGCTTTATCATGCTGAAGGTCAACACGGTACTGTCGGACAGATGCTCATCGTACAGTGGTCTAGATTGTAGGGAGCAGTTCTGGATTGCGGCAGACTCTCACCTTAAATATATAACACCCCTGGCTTCCACAGGGAATACAAGCACCTTATTAAATCTTCAGGGTCAACAGCTTCTTGCATATATGAGCACTAACCAGCAGCAGAAGGCGGGCGTCAGTGACCTGTAAAAGCCTTCGGTACATGGTGGTAAGGCTGAATCCAAAGGTGTCCGTTAGGACAGGCTGAGCGCAAGCAGCGTGCCATTCTTACAAGCGTTCTGTCAGTTAGAGCGCCACTGAACCGTTGTATGGAGTGCAGCCCGCCTGCATTATTTAAAACAAACATTCTTTATCTGCATTAGTGGTTCTATAAAGAAACTGTAACATCCATGGATCCTTTCCATTGCACAAAGTATTTTTATACTAAAAAAAGGTTATTTACATTTTTCAAATATAAAAAAACACCGTTCACTAAATTATGTTTTATTGACAAAGTTCGGGAGGTTACCTCTGTTCGTTGACAGTTTATCAGCATCTTTCCACCACCCTTTCTCCATACTTCTAGTTCTAACCACTTCTATTCTCGGGGGGAGTACTCTGGGTTCAGGCCAAATTTCAAGCTTGGAGCCCTTCGCACGGACAGCACGATATATACGCATAAAGCTTTACTCTCTCTAAGTATATGTAAGTGTGAACTCATGAAATGGCATTTTGGGAACCCAAAATCATTCTTCATTTTGTTTTTTTCAAGAGGGGAAGGACATTACATATGAAAATATGGCAGCTGCATTTTACAGATTAAACTTAAAATTAAAATAAATCAATCATTAACTACATGCTACATGAAAATTTTCAAGAGCCTGCTCTGCTCTGATTGTTCAGATGGCCCAGTCTGCTTTGATTGGTCTACCACTTACAGCACAGACAATTGTGTAAATGTCAATTTACATTTTTTAACCGACAATTAAGATGACGTCGTTCTTTGTACATACAAAAACTGTTAACAGTATTTTACTGTAAAATTACATGAAATGTCTCATTAGATCTATTACAGTTTTTCAGGACAGAAGAAGTTTAGATAACAAAGCATTAAAAATTAAAGAAGAGTATTGCAACATATCATCGGCTTATATAGGCTTTATGCGGAGCGTCACGTGACCAAACCGGAAAACAGGTCTCATCGCATCCGCTTGTCATAGAAAGTGTTAACGGCCGTAAAAACTGACTACGATATCTATGGATTTTTAAGGTAATCAGCTAACCTACCTAGTTCACTTTGTTATTGGCGTTTTATTCCATTTAAATATCTAAACGTTACTGTGAAGAAAAAAAATATAAAACGTTTAAGTATCAATCTGCATATGTGAGGGACATTGGTTATGCTAATCTTTGCTCGCTCCTTTTAAGCTATCTTGAGTACAACCGCAAAAAATTCCATGAAGCACATACAAAAGACCTGGACCGGAAGCGATGAGACCTGTTCAAACAGAATGCGGAAGTAAGTTGTGCATAGAGCCTATATCCTCTCATGCCGTTACAGATGCGGTATTTTGACTGTACCACTTCTTCTGCTCCTGCTGCACGAGATTTCATGTGCGTGATGAACAAAGAGTGAGTTTATGCATGTAAACCAACTCACTCTTATACAGTTAACAGGTTTTTGGCATACAATTATTTATCTTTTATCAGTAAAATTATTATAGTTTTTTTAACAGAATGAGGTTTTTGGTTCTCGTTCTCTCTTAGTAATGAGAGTACAGTCAAAGGCCTTGAAACTTACTCTTGAAAACTTCTCTAGGCCCCACAGGAGAGGTTCCCACAGTGTGATGGGCCATTAGTGCTTTGTTGATCGCACACACCCTCTCGTGGCAAGCTTCCAGGCACTTGTGCTAAGCACCTCTCAGGGCCACTCTAACCGTTGAGGCAAGATGTACTTGGTAGGAAATGTTGTTTCAGCCGTGTATGTAATATTACTAACTGTAAAGTGCGTTTTGTCAAAAGAAACCATGAGATGTGCCAAGTTTTTTGTTAAATTATATTTCTTGTTATTGTTCTTCTGAGTTGTGTTCAGAAACTAACCTGCCTAATACAACACATGATGCAATTATGACACTATCAGCGAGAAAAGTGTCGAAACTCAAAATAGAATAGCAATTATCTTGAGAAATCACTTGGCTATGAGAATTAATGAGGAGAGTCAGGTTAGGTGAATATTCTGAGGTATAAAAAGAAAACTGATAATGTGTTTCAAGATGAATTCTATTCAACTATTTTGAGACTACTTGTCACGACTGAAAAGTTAAGAAAATAATATCTATTTGGTATCCAAGAGTGGAAATGATGAGTGTCTGGTAAAATGGCTGAGCAGAAAATATTTTTTCCATTACTACAAATTATAAGCGGTGTGAATGAGACTCATGATTTGATTTTACAATAAGACATTTTCTTTGTAGGAAGACTGATAACAGAAGGCTATTACACTCCACATGTGGCAAATTCAGCCTGGATGGTGACTGTTCCAGGCCGTCTGTCCTCTGTCCTTTGTGACAGAAATTCAAAATTTCACAAGCTGAGATCATTTATTCTATTAGTTATTCTATTCGAGTCGGTTATTGTGTAACGCTGCATACGTGTCGTAGAGCTAACCTCCGCAAAATGAATCTAATCCCACAGCACAAACAGTCCAGACGATGAGACACAGCGGTGACTGACACACAATTTCCAACGTGTCATCTCAACGCGACTGCAGGGGTGGATTCGGTTGGAGAGAAGGTTAATACTGACATTCCAGAGGCCACATCTCCATCAATTTAACTGTTGAATTCTTGGCATCAGCTTTTCAACATGGAACAGACTAAGGTTACTAAGATGCCATCTTAGGATGGCCATTTGAATATGAGGGTTAATAGTCAATATGAAAATAACTTTAACTCATATAAAATGGACAAGAAAACCACCATTTTGCAATTTTTGCAGCCACTACTCCAGGATTCAGTATCACATGATCCATCATAAATCATTCAAATATGGTGATTTGGTGTATATAACTGTGTATATCATAAATAATGTACAAAATATGTAATTTTTTACATTCTGCTACATGATAGAATGTGTGTGTGTGTGTGTGTGTGAACTACAAAAAAATAGAATACAATTAAATTTACAAATTTATAGAAAAAAACTTTCAAACAGAGCTGTCAACAGAGATGCTAAAGTGTAGAGTGAGAAATGTAGAATCTGAGATTTGTTGCTTACATTGTAATAGATTTGTCCGTAAGCAGAATAAACGCACACAGAAAGCTAGGAAGAAACACTTGTCGCCTTAACAGCACACTAATTCCCCATCCACATGTCCTGGGACCTCACTGACTAAATCAACGTCAGGCTAATGAAGAGGTTGAGGGGAGCCCGACCTTGTGACATTATCTCTCTTCACACATTCGTTTAAATACCCACTCACAAGTTGTAGTATTAAAGCTTCATGAGGAATGCTGCGTGCTGGACTTCGCTTTTAGATGTTCTCATGAATAATTAAGGTAAATTTACCACAGGTTGAGATTCGTGTCTAAATGTGCGAGATCAATGAGATCGAAGTGGTGAAGAGCGAAGAGACCAGCCGGAGGGTAAGACTTTCAACCCCTGCCCTTACTGACGAATGCACAGAAAAACATGATCTACTCATTACAGGGATGCTGATAAAGCAGTTCATATAAAAGCTGCCTGTGTCATACAAAGTTCAATGTCAGAGCGCACAGAAGAATGAAGTAAGTTAACAACATCTAGCGTGATGTAAATTATGAAGATGGTTTTAACAAACAAAACACATTTCTGATTATCAGTGTAACAAGCCATCGAAAACAGGATTTATTTATTTTTTTGTTGCCATATTGAAATCACACAATTTGATACACAATACTAAGTTACTATAGACTTTATGTTTTGTCTTCCGGTTTGTATTTTCACATTGACATTTGTTAAGACAATTTCATGATAACTTTCGTTAACTTTACAACAAGTAAATCCACTTCACCAGCTAATTATCCATCAAAAGCGATGCCACTGAAATACACAAAGCGACCGCAAAAACAGAAGTTCAAAGACAATATGGTTGCGGGCTTGGTTGTCTGGCGCATAAGGTCTATAGCAAAGGCGAAACATTGCTGTTTGAAAATTCCAACCACCCCCACATGGCAACAGTGGCTAAACCAATGGTCTGAGTTTGGGGCGGGGCTATTTGTTTGTTCAGATGAGCGGAGTGTTAAGGCAAACCTTTTTGAAAAAAAATATATATATATATTTATTTTTGCAATTTTGCTATATATCAGAGCTGCCAACTCTCACACATTCGCCGTGAGACTCACACAATTGGTCCTTTTCACACACTCTCACGCCACACATCCGAGTTGTCAGCCAATTTGTCCACATGTGGATAAAATATATACAAATGTTAGTGAATTTTGGGTTTAGTATAGGGTTAATATTGTTAAATACATTTAAAAAAAGCTGAAATAACACTGAAAATATAAATATAAACATTAGTTGAAAAACTAATGAGAAATGTTGCCTTGGCAACTAACTGAAATATGTTTAAACTATTAACTAAGTTAAATAATAAAAACAAAGCACTAAAAAACTAAAATGGAAATAAGGTCTTGGTAGAAAATTACCAATACCTTTTCCATTAAGTTTAAAAATATTACCTTTAACCCTAAAAACAAAACACAATGAAATACGTAATTTAAAAAAAGGGTAATTATGAATAAAATACTATAATAATTTAAAATGAATACCAAAAATTCCTTAAACACAGTATATTACGCTGTATTTTAAGAATGTCTATTTGAGTGTGGTTTAGAAGAGTCTGTTCTAAACTGAGATCTGAGATCTGTAAAAATGTTTTCTGAGACCTGTTATAGATCAAATCCAATGATTAATGATTTTTCTTGCTAACTCTGTTCATATGTTTTTATATCTAGCACCATTACTTTGATGGTGGCCATAAATACGTCAGAAAGGCAGAAAAGTCACTTGACTAAAACAGATGAATGCACGTTCCACTTATAAAGGTACAGCATTTTAATTTTGAGGGTCATAGAGATGCTAGAAAATGGTGTTTAAAAATAAATTACAATGTTTTTGGTGCAAGAAACTGTGTTTAACATAAATACCAGAGGTACAGTACAAGATGAATAGGAATTCAGAATGTGAGCTATATAATGTTGATACCAACCAAACATCATAAATCAAGGTTATGGAAATCTTACCTGAATAAAAACACAACTCTGAGAAATATTGAAACCATATAAATGAGATTTTACTTTCTCTTGCTTGTGTTCAAATCAAAAAAATATCCTTCATATAACCAGTGGTCCGTTTCTGTGCATTTGTTCTGTTCTGCTACATCCGTCAAGGTGATTCTTTTGTTCTAGGATGTATTCTATCCGGCTAATGATTGAAACACATTCAGGACCATCAACCAGCTCTAATATTCCGCCTTTCAGTTACTGCCAGCATCTAGACGCAGCATTTGTTCCAGCTGCCTTTGAATCTGAGAGGTTGTTTGTCAGCTCCAAAGCCAACGTCGGCCTGCTTTCTCCCGCTACCCATCAAACCATCTCGCTGCCTCTCTCTAGCACACTTGCATTCTTATTCTTGTTCTCTCTCTCTCTCTCTCTCTCTCTCTCTCTCTCTCTCTCTCTCTCTCTCTCTCTCTCTCTCTCTCTCTCTCTCTCTCTCTCATACAATTACGGCAGGCCTGTCTGAGGGCACCCACCGGACACAGTTAGCCTGAATGACAGGTAATGACACCCACTGAGAGATTGCCTTTTCCCAGGGCAAAACATCGTCCACAGTAGGATGGCTGCATCATTGCACTGCCAGGACAGGATGTCTCTCTCTCACTCCCTTTCTATCTCGGCCGCCCATTTCTTTATTGCAATGAGTATCTGTTGGCTGGCTTATAAAGGATGGCAGACTGTGGATTGATTAAAATAAATAAAAAAAGACACAGCGTTAGGATCTGTCTAGTGATGTGATGAAAAATTAGACCACAGGAACACAGCAACTGCTCCTGGGTCAATTCAGGGACTGATTTTAACACCAACTTAAAACAGCTTGGGTGTTAATTCAATGTACGGGCCAAACCTGTTCAGTGAATAAAAGCTGAGACTACATAATATATTTTCTATTGCCAGGCAAGTAAAGGTCAAAATAGTAATGTGAAATGAATGTTCCAGAAAAGCTAACACTAAACAAAAAAGTACAACATTATGTATTATGGTAATATCATCGTATTCCTTGAGGTACTATGTAAATATTATAGTACATGAATATGATAATCACTCAATATCATAACTACTATTGTTCAAAGTTTGTGGTTGGTTAGATTTTAATGATGATTTGGATTCTATTCTGAAACATTATAAATGCCTATACTGTAACTTCTTATTAATGTAACGTGCTTGGGCTGAATACAAGTGTTACATAACTGACCCCAAACTTTTGATTGGTAGTGTACTGTGTGTCAGAATATTAAGGTATCAGCATCTGATACCATCATTGTACCATGGGACTACCACAGTATCAAAGCCAACCAGTCAAAATCCAGGAACATAAAATGTCAAACATTAGAAACTGATATGTTGAAGTGTAGTTGTCATTTCCAGTCCAGATTTTCTCATTTTATATTGTATTCCTTGAGCTTGCAGCAGATGAAAACATATCATAAGAGCGGATCTGCAGTCTGACCTGAAGCTAAAGCACTGAACTGTTGTCAGGTTAGCACTCTATCCTCATATCCCACAGCTTCTTTCCCCAGTAAAAACACTACAGAGACAAGGTTTACATGCCAAAGAAAGTGAGACACATGTTAGCAAGTTTTACCTGTGCCAAGTGATTCACAGCCCCGCAGTCATGTTTTAATTGAAATTTTAAAGCTATTTCTATAATTCTAGTCTCAGTTGAAAATAACCATATGATCATTTTAAGGTTTCACAGCACATAGCTATAGCATTTTTAAATATACATATTTAAATGCAGTCATTAAGACTTTAATATAATTTACATTAAAAATTAATAACACAGCACAAAACATCATCATCCATATCCGCAGTAAAATTAGAATCACCCCACATAATTAGGTTTTAAGAAATCAAACTATAATTAAAAAGAAAAACATTTCTATATCTTTGTATTAATTATTTCATAATTGTTGATTGTCAAAATCAGATTTAAATAATTACTTTAACACTTTAACCCCAATAAAGTATTTTCTGCAATAAACTATTTTGTGTTGCAAAACAATAAAATGCAATAATAATAATTGGTTGAGACGAGACAATCCAATCCAGTAAGCTTATTTCAAAGAGCATTGCAACCATTAGAACTGCAATACACTATGTCTGAACAAAGGGTGCTCATTGTGTGTCCAGATCTCCAAAAATACATGAAACTTTTATGTAAAGAAAAACAATTCAGTTTATTTATTTTCATATTTTTTACTTAAATTCCATATAAATTATTTTGAGATTTTTGTGGGATGTGAAGACAGAAGAATGTGCCCAGTTTTCAGAAAGATAGCCTTGAAAAACAATTATAATAATAATTTGTATTATTTTAATCATTTTTATATTATGCAAAAATATTTGCTTACTATTTCAGAAAAAAAAACAGTGAGGTCATTTTGTTTAAAAATATATTTTTGTTTAACTTTTGTACACCAAACTTTAACCAACATCCAAGAAGTCATTTTAAAGCACTGACCCCCAATTGTCACATATATGTAAGCCTTTTTTCTAAAACAATTTTCACATTTTTTTTTGTGAAATGTTGTGCCCCTGACAGAAAATCAATGACACGAAATGTTTTAAAACTACTTGACATTGCATGAAATTTCTAGCATGATTAAATATATAATTTATTTAAAGCTGCAGTCCGTAGCTTTTTTGGGGGGTTAAAAATGAAACAAAACTGAAGTGGATGTTACTTACTAGTTCAGATCTGAATGCCAGTATCTACACCAGCACGGTGACTGACAGCCTTACAGTCTCCTCAAACATTGTGTTCATCCGCGCTGTGCCGTATCGAGTGTGTCGAACTACAACTCATGTAAAGTTGATAATTCCGCGAATGACTGCAACTGCAGATTTCGAACAGAGGTGGTGACAAAATGGAAAAAACTGCGGCTTTAATACAACTACATTACTAAGAACTTGGCAATTCTCCTTTTTATTATTTCAGACATGCTTATTTTCCATTGGCACTTACACATTTACGAGGAAAAATAACATTCTTTAATAAAAATTTTACTACTTCGACATATATCACCCTGGACAGGTATAATAAACATTTCATGTCAACCACCCACACACTGATGTGTGGAGTTCCACAGACAAAGACACAAGGTCACTTCACACTTGCACCCCTATTGGGAGAAATTAATTTCTAGATTACTTTGGGAGTTAAATAGCTGCACCTGTCGTGTTAAATGAATAGCGATGGAAGGTGCCATATTGGTTCTGTTGGATGGCAGAAGTTGGGATGGGGAGTTGTCAGGTGCTCACATGTCCCTGTTACTGGCCCCATCTAGGGCACTGGTATCCAGGTTTATGTTATATTCAGATATAGCTATAAAGTATGAATCACTATCTTTCAAAACAAAACCCCCTTCAGACCTAAAAAATGACCTAGCAGCTTACATTCCCAGCTGTGATCCCGTTGAGTTATATCCTGCCTCTCACAGGTGGCATACACATGCATTGCACCTGCATACATACTCTCACACTTTCTTGTGAGAGCAACTACTGGTCACCATTTGAAGGTATATTAAAGCTGAGAGGGTCATCTACTTCTTAGACAAGAGTCAATCAGCTCTCTCCGGCTGCTATCTCTATTGTACATTAGGTCACTTCTGAATGGAATTTTGGAAGCGGAATGTGACAGCGGGGCAAAATGTACTATCCAAAGGTAAATCTATAAATTTTCTTTTTCTTGTTGTGTTATGAACGATCGCTTGTACTTAGAGATTGAGAGGGAAGGGAAGGTGGCAGCATTGATTTTTCTTTACATCCTCACAGTTTATTATATCGGAGGCCGACAAACACGTACACCGTCAATTATTCAATACACATGAGAAAAAAGTCACGGAAGCAAATCAAACTCTGTACCTTACAGCTTATCATTTTATAGCCAGACAGGAAAAAAAATCGTTCACAAACACTTCTGGATATATATAAAAGCATTTGTTGTTTTTGATTGAGAATGAAATATCAAAAGCCAGAATCTAGCTCCCTGCTACAAGCCACAGCTCCAACACCAAAACTTTGTTTATTTGTCTGATAGCTCCAGTTAGTTCTGCAGGAATATCATGGTTAAAATCTTAAAGTACTGGAACTAGAGACAAATCTTTTCTTTCATATCGTGGCGTACATCTGGGTGAAACGGATCATCAGAAAAGAAAAAAAAAATGTAAAGTGGGGACTACGTTTTTCATTGGATAAAATGTTGAGTTCACACTCCAAAATTTTCAAAGTAGTGGGGTCACTGATCTTTTCACACTGCACAAGTATCTGGGGTAACATTTAGTTTCTGGTGCGTTCGCACTGCACGACTTTACAAAAGAAATAATCGGCGACAACTTCTATCTGGTCCATTTCACAAACAACATTTCACAACCAAACACACGAGAAGTGAAAAGAAAATAGCGCAAGATCTCCTGTCCATGAGACTGAAATTGTTATGAAAAATGATAGCCTGCAAAAACATTGTGATCCAAATAGTCTGTGTGCGGATTTGCAGCTAAAAGGGGAAAAAGAAAAACAGATTATGCAGGAGGAAGAAAAAAAGGCAATACAAAAGCGCTCCACTACCAATAAACTGACAGTTAACAGGCTATGAAGCCTGGTGTGAAGACCAGTGCACATGCCAATTTGGGGACAAGAATCCAAACACCACATTTCTGTTTGCCTGGCAATGCGATGCTATTTTGGCCTGACGCTTTCATTGTGCAAGCCATCGAGTGACATTCTGAGCATGGAAGAGCAGCAGTGTTAAATACCATCTCCTGCAGGGAAGTCAGCATCATGTCAACGTGCTGGGAAAGTAAAGACATTAATGCCGCCTTCGCTATTTACACAAGCATCGACAGGGCCGCTTTGCATCAGAGTGGTAAAAACAGAAACCACACGTTTTAATTAATCGTCAAATAAACGAGACAGCAATAAACAGGGTTTGATTTTTGCTTAGGTGTAGGAGGTGAGGAGACATGGGAGAAGGAGGAGAGCAGCGGTGGTTAATTATCCAACTCTACCCGCGTAAGTTGGGAGCGGTTATTTCAGTGTTTGAATGACAAAGGAGATGACAGAGGCGAGCTCAGGAGAGCCGGCGATTGCACTGGCTGGTTAATAATTGATCTATGAAAGCAGGAGCTTGTTTCGTGCAGATGAGAGCACGCCGCCTCATCTGATCCCTGAGCCACTGGAATCAGAGGGATTGTTTTTGTAATATGCCACGAATAAGCAGATCAATGCTCTTTTTACCGAGCGCAAACATCTCACAACCAAGCCTTACCACAGTGAATTAACATGCTTCACACTTGTACACACAACACATTCAAAAACCACACGCGTTCCCTTTGCTAAATCAGCTGGAACTAAATTTACATTTTGCACTGCTCAATATGGCACCAGATAGATTAGACGGCATCCTCATCACCATTGAAAGCCCAGACCTACATTAAATGGGCTCTTTTTTTTGCTATCTCTCCCTCCGTCTCGCTCTTTCTCTTTAGGTTCGCCTAGCCGGTGCAGTTCCAAACTATAATGAAGTCAGTTTAAACAGCTTTTGAACATTCATTTCCTTAATGAGGGGAAAGTCCTTTAATGCGTTTCTACAGTGAGATAGAGGCTGTGTGGGTGCTAATAAACACGACTCACAAAAATAACATCTCTTAATTGAGTATCTGAGACCTTCACTAATTTTTTGTTAGGATTTAATTAGAGTTCAGCATAATGACTGACATTATTAGTGCTCTTTTTGGGAGGATGAATTTTTTGTAAGTTTTGAAATCTCTTGTGATCGACTGCTTAAAACAGCCAAACAGTATTCAAATAATTTACTTGACATGCTGCAAAACCTTTGCTAAACTGCATCATCTACTGCTCTCTGAACTGGATATTGACTATGTATATGAGGGTGATAAAGCTAAGGCTGATGTAACTTCTTAATTTCTAAAGGGATAGTTCACCCAAAAGTGTTTTTTTTAATCATTACAACTTCTATTATTAGCATACCAATTCGGCTCGAAAAATTAACATGAATTTCAGAATGCCTTGCTATTTGATTTGTTCCTCTTTTGAGCTAATGAAAGTAGCACTCAAGCTTAATGAACTCCACAAGTTTGTGTAAAACCTGATGAATAAGTGATCCAGCATGATTTGAAAATGATCATGAGACTCTTTGTTGCAGATGATCAGATGCTCTGGATTTCATTGAACCAAAAGATGGTAGTTGGATCAATCTCATTCATTTGCACATTTAATTCATCTAATATCATATGAAACCTGACAAATCCGTTAAAAACACCTTAAAAGATTTGGGATTTATTTCTAGGTTGAATTATGTTTTTTGAATCCTAAATTTTAAATGTGGCCTTAGACAATATAAGCCAGTTACCCTGAAAAGTGAACTGAATAGGAATCTTTATAGAGTGAGTGACCACGAGTCAGACAGCTTCCTCCTCAGTGTTGCAACCCATTAATTGTCCTACTAGTCTTTGTTTACGACATTAACATAAAAAGAAGCATTCACATGCTCATTCTCTTTTTCCAGTGTGTTAATTCTGGGAGTTACAGTCTGCCTTAAGGCAGCAAATCTGGTTTAAAACCCCATCACTTTAATTAACAGTGATTACAAATTACACCGTTCAGCGTGAGGACTAACAAACAGGCCATAGATGATGATGTGCTTTACAGCTTTTTAAAAGTGGAAGACAATACTCACCTATTCTGAACGAGAGCGGGCCACTAGTGGCGTTTCTCACCCACATGGCTAAGAAGAGCAGAGACGCCCAGGCTGCGAGCATCTTCTTTGACTCCTCATGGGTCCAGCCCTGGGGGTCTCCCTTCACACAGCCACCTGCAACACAAAACACAACAGAAGTATTTAGCACACACTTTTCAGTTAAAGGAGTTACATACGCATATGGTACAATCGTTTGTTGGCGCAAAAAACAAAAAAAAATCTAGTAAAACTTTTTTGAGTCCTAAGAACATTATAATTGGGTGTTTCTTAAAATAAATGCCAATTTTCTGGGCAAATAAACTTTTTAGAAAATAAACTCTCTTAAAACACATATTTTACACTTTTACTAGTTAGTCAGCAACTAAAGTCCAAAAGAACTTTGTTGTAAATGTCATGAAGCATTTGCCCAACTATAGTCTCATTTTCACCACATCTCAAATATCAAAAGACACAAACCATATAAAGTTTAGGAAACTAAGCAACCGAGAGCAATATATGCTTTAATCAGATGCAATGTTTGTACCATCAGATTTAGATGTTGAGTGTTGAATATTCTGCCGAATTTGAACCACTAAATTTGCGGAAACAAATTTGTAAAGTTAAATCAAATGGATCGAAAATTGCCTGTCAAATATCACAGGTTATATTTTTTTAACAGACTTTTGAAAGTGAAGTCTGGAAGGCGAATATGGATTATTGAATGCAATGCATACAAGTTGCAATACTTTTGGGTAAATTGGCAGTGGGTGGGACCACACAGACCAAGACAAAAACAAGACAATCCAACACGGAACGCAGGACATATTTTTGAACTAGCGTGTTTCCTAAATATCTGCAAACATATTATGTATGGTATTTTGACACTTTAGTTCAGACAAAAAAAATAAATAAAAAAATAAAATACAGCATCTTTACCAACTATTCAATAAAGTTATGAGAAATACAGTGAGCTGTAAAATGCCTAGCTTACTTTAGAAGAAAAACATACATCCCATATATTGCTTTTCCTTATAATGACACATCTAACACTGGCGATTATGTGACACAGCAGATGCTGTTTTTCTTCTTGAAGATGTAAATTCTTTCTAAGTACGAACAATGAATGTGAAATCCTTCCAAACCATAACTGTTGCATTTGCTTTGAAGATGCTGTTGCAAAAGCAGAATATAAAAAGTTGTTCACAATACACATTTATTTTACTGAAATATTCCTGCTTTCTCAATCAAATCTTACTCATTACAATTTATCTACTCTTGCTTATGCAGAGCATTTAAACACACACACAAACATGCACTCATCAAGGATCAAGCAGCTAGACACAGAGTTCAAGAAAGGGTGTGTATCAGGAAACCCATTCCTAATTCATTTATTGAAGCAGGATGCAATGACAATTAGAAATTGCATGCACATCCAAATCATTTTGCTCAAATGCAATTACAGCAAATCATCTTCAATGGTTCCGCATGGCCTGAGCACAGCACTTTCAGCAGCAGAATACAGAACAGACACAACATTTGTACTGACACTTGTTATTTTATTTTACTGCTGTACAGTTATTAAATATCTATTAAATCTCATGCTGTTAAAATGACTAGGCCTAATAATAAGCCTAAAGTGTAGAAAAAAATATCTCATAGATGTATTTATTTAAACTGATAAATCACCAAAAAATAAAAAAAAATTCTGTCATCATACTCACTGGAATGTTGGATTTTTGGACCCCAGTGACTTTCATTGTATGGACAAAAACAGTTCAACAACAGTTGTATGGACAGAAACATTCTTCAAAAGATCTTCTTTTGTGTTCCAAAGAAAGATGATTGCCATTTTTGGGTTAATTATCCATTTAACACTTTTGCATGTGGTATTTCAGTGCAAAAACTTGAATTTTATCCATTACAAAATCCACAATCCAGTTGAACAAATCCCTTAGTTAGTTCTTGAGTTTTTTCACATCACAACCTTTTCTTCACCTCATTCACAAAAGTCAACACTTTTTAATCTATAAGAAATCCCATTCACACCAATTACACTCATCCTATAAATAAAGAAAGCATTTTAATATGAACTGAGGCTGGAAATGTATCTGGCAAAAGGCTCCATTTAAACTGACAGGCAATTAAAAACAGTAGAGACCCTGCAAATGCCATACAGCACACAATGTAGTCTTTTGAGTATGAACAGAAGGATGAAAACATAATCTGTTCTGTTTCTTACTCGTTTATGAAACTGTCATCGCTCTCAGAGGGAAACATGCGAATCAGACCTGCTGTGTCTTTAATTCAAACCGCTTCCCATCTCTGCCCAGACAAGCCATGTAGTGGATTTTCCCCCTCTTTTTTTCTCCCTTTAAACAAACACTGTTTGGTGGAATGACTAGCCATGGTAACATGGAAAATTGTCTTTTTTTTAACACAAATGAAAACTGTGGCTGTCTTTATGTCTTTTCTAGATCTAATGTTTTGGACCACTGGATTCTTTGTCTAATTTTATTTATCATGTTTTGTGAGCTGGTCAATCAAAATAAATCAATAACTGATTAATAACTGTAATATCAACAAATATTCAAATAAAACAGTTGAACTGGATTACACATTCTCATTACACTAGATGCTTTTGCTAGATATTACTAATGTGATACTATGCTTACTAGATACTATATACAAGATTTTTTGTGGGAAAACATCACACATAATCTCACAATGGCCATATCCTCCTGAAGTGAAGAAGTCTTTTGAGCTGTTAAGTATCGCTATAATAACTAACAAATGTATGGAAAAATGATATTCAATAAAGTCAAGGCACAGTTTCAACTTAGATTTCATTCTAGCATTTGTATGAAGCCTTTCTCCTGTGATTTATTTTGTTTGTGTGTGGGTGTGTGTAGGGGGTGGGGGGCTGAGACATTTGAGGGGATGGTTGAATCAGTAATGGGATACCACAGAAATAGCATGTAGGTTGTTTTTGTGAGAAAAGTGCTCACTGTGGGGAATAAAACAGGCGAAACAGAGATTGATTTTGACCAGCAAATGCAAAAATATCTAACATAAAGCCAAGTAGCTGATTCTATACAATATGGAGTAATTCAATCCAAACATTAATTAGTCCTGTCTCAGTCCCCAGGATGCATCCCTTTGTAAAAGGTATCAAATTAAGGTCTAGCAATTGAGAAGCTGTTTCAATTAAAGCTAAATAAAGGCTGCTGGACCACGAGCACCGCAAACAAGTCAAACCCGTCACTCATAACCGTAGCTTCATCACATATTCTCTCCAAATACCTCTAAGTGTCCATCAAAGCACTCGTCTCAAAAATAACGGCCAGACTGAATTGTTACAGCATTTTTATGCTGCACTCACGGCTGACATCCGCTGCCAATCAAAAAGCAAGTCAGGGAGGAGGATCGCTCTTCTAGATGTCAATGAGAAGACTGAACCGCAGGGTAAATACTTTGTGAATACAAGTAGAATTCATAACCATTCATAACGGATAATAAAGATTCTGGTTGATGCTTTCCTTGAAGTCTCCAAGTTGTAAACGCCTGGAAGCGGATGAAAGTAAACATATGCGGCAAGAATTATAGAAGAATTAGAACACATGACATTTCATCATTGAATCTAATTTATTTTTATTCAGAGGAATCGAATGTAAACAACGCAAGCAGGGAATCTTTAACAGGATTGCTGTGAGACACACTCTGGGCCGCCGTTTCATCGTGTCATGCTGCCAAAACAAACATCATTCCACATTATGAGTAGCTCTTTACAATTTCGAGATGCAGCCTCAGTTGTTTACTTCAAGAATTTGTAAAATAATTGATTCAAAAGACACATTAAGCACTCACTACTCAGCTACCCAGCTGCAAATGGTGCATTTTGGTGTTCTTTTGGGGTTGAACATGCTCTGAGGAATAATAGCAGTGCATGAGAGCCAGATTTCGGTAAGTACCTCATTTGAATTGTCTACTGAATAATCTTATACTTCATTTCAAATGTTTTGGATTACTAAGTAAATCATTAACGAATAATTGTTTCTAATTTTGTTTGTTTTGTCTGTATCTGCTTTAATGCAAAAAGTGTTATTTTTGGAATGTGTATATCAATATTGTGTAATTTAATACAGTAAATGATAAAGTAGCCTTTTAGCATGCTTTTATCCAAAGCGACTTACAATAAAGGCATTACAGAGAGCATTCACCTAAAGTAACCTGGGGTTAAGTGTTTTACTTAAAGGCACAATGCCCGTAGCTTATGAATCACCCCTTACTGGGTTCAAACCTAAAAGTTGTGGCTACCAGCCCAAGTCTTTAACCTCTACACCACATAACTCCCTTATAATACACTAAATATTGCTATTTTAATTGACACGTTTAACTGCATCATGTAATGTCCACCATCTCTGTTCCTCTAAACCTACCCATGACACAAAACTTTCTGCATTTTTACAATTTCAAAAAAACATAATTCTGTATAAAAAACATAAGAGGCTGTTTTCCTTATGGGGTCGAAAAGAAAAGTCCATTACATGGTCAAAAATGACTGGTATTACTATTGTGGGGACACACAGTAATTTTATGAATCCATAGTGGGGTGGTGATGGCGGTGGTGATTTGGTGTGACCCGGGTTCGAATCCACTGTGAGACACCAATGTGTCCCTGAGCAAGACACTCTAAGAAAAAAGGGTTCATTGGGGTTCTATATATGAAGCATGGGTTCTTTACTCAACTCCAAAGACCTTTTATGGTTCTTTATAGGCCATTATTCATTCATATATTACATTATTCTGCAACATTTTGTAGTTGTAATTAAAGTATTGTTTATTAAACTGTTGTAGTAACTTAAAATCACCATTTTAATCATGCAGATTTTTGGAGGAGAAAAACTGAAATTGCACTCTTAATGTGATATTGATTAACTACATGCAATGATATAAATATATACATTTTTAAAACCTCCCATATCTTAAATTTTATGATCATTCACATGCATTCATAAATATATTTTAGGGTCTTGATGTTTGTCATTAATATGAAATATTTGATCCGAAAAGGACAAACATGATAATGATAATGAATGAACCCAAAAGGATCCATATAGAACCTTTTTCCTGGTTCCAAAGAACCCGTGTTCTTATTATTGAACCCTTAAAAAGGGTTCTGTATAGAACATTTTAGGGGTTCCAAATACGTAGCGCTAATAGAACCTTTTAAGGTTCTATATAGAACATTTTCTTCTAAGAGTGCAGTTGCTCCAGAGGCGTGCGACCTCTGACATATATAGCAATTATAAGTCGCTTCGTAAAAGCGTCAGCTAAATGAATAAATGTAAATGTCAAAAATTTCTGAGGGGAACAATATTGCACTTGCAGACTGTCTTGGTACAGTGATGAGTAATGCTTTTGTTTGTTGTAACAGTATGTTATTTACTTTACTAAGAGCCAGAAAGCTGCAACATAGCAACTGCTACATTTACTCTCTCAATCACAGCATGAATTGCAAGAGACAGCCTGTGAGAGACACAAAAAGTACAATGTGATTATATAAGGCAGGGGGAATTCAAGTCAACCGGGACATTTTTTGTAAGTGGCATAAAGTGGCCCAATTTACCTGAATTTACCCTATTTCCATAAAACTTTAAAACTTAAGTTTGTCTGAGCAGTTCTGGGATATCTGCCAGTGTTAGGCTACATCAAAATTATTATGGATCTTCACTAATATTGAACATCACAAAGGAAATACAGATTGAAATATTGTAAAACAAGGCCATACTGAGGGTAAAGCTTTGAAATTCAGACCTAAACAGCAACATGACTCAACATCATATATTTGTAAATCAAATTGTAGGCAATCCAGTATGACATCCAACATATAAATGAATTAATGATTTCAATCAACAAACCAGATATGGCAAACAAGAAAAAGTTGTGTGTATGTAATGTGCAATAGTATACTTAAACTGTATAATCTTTATTAGCAATCTATGTTTGGCCCATTTTTGGCATAAATTTGAAAATATATTTCTTCTATAAGAGAATGGAAAGTTAAAATATAAAACCGATAAACAACAACAACTTTTACACTCCTGTTCCTATTCCGGCTTTAGCAGGGCATAAACAACAAGCTTGTTAAAGTCAGTCGGTTCACAACAAAACCATAAAAGACAATGATTGGTATTTCACGATGCATACTGAATCACCATGAAACCAGAAGTTCACTCGCAGGTTAAAACTTCAGTATCAGAGAAATCTGTGATATCCTTGCAAGATATATCTGCCAAGTGTTCACATGTCCGACATTAAGAACTATAAAACCCATCTATGGGGTTATTTAGCATCCATGATAAATCAGCGGTTTAGGAACTTCTCAGTTTTCAGTTCAATTTCAAGAACTGGGTCAAAAAGAGAGGAAACAGAACAAAGGAATGCATACAAATGTGTTAAACTATTTTGAAATCAAAAGGCTGCAGAGTAAACATTGTCACTTTATAATAGAATCACTTTTTAATAAAACACAGCACTGTCTTAGTGAAAGTGCAACCACCCTAGATAGACATGTACTGTACATAAAATTTAACCTGGGAAGTGCCAGAAGCCTAAATCTGAATTTGGAAAGGCATGGAAAATGAGTAATGGTGCAGAAAGACAGAAATGTTGTCTGAAAATCTAATAACAAAATGTAAAATCTGACAGCATATATAATATATGAACATAATTACTATTTTGAACATATAATTATGTTCAAAATAGTTTTTCATACTGGAACAGTTTTTACTTTAAAGAAGAATTTCTGCTTTACTATTATCCCACTTTTTACAAGTGGTCTTAAATGTCTCTGTCTATACACACTAAGTCATGCATTCATGTTTCTCATATATCTGTAAATTCAGAAAATCAAGTGCTGCTGTAATGCATTGTATGCACTGCTTGTAAGCTGTCCACTTGTATAATCATTCACATCAATCTTAGAAAATGAGTTCTTCAAGTTCAAATCAATTTGAACTGAATCAAATGAATCTTCGGTCTAGAACAGATCCTTACCAATACTTTGCAGAGGCTTCTAGCCAGACTGATGGTGCTTAGCTTGTGCTGACATGGCAAAACATAGCATCCTATTTAAATGACTAGGGAGGAATCGACAACTACATTAACACTAGTGACAAAAGAACTCTGAACACAATTAAAAAATGACCTGTCGACCCTTCTGCAGGCTCCTGACCAAATAATGGGGTGTTTCTGTGGTGAACATCAGGTGCCTAACCCAACTCTGATAGAAGGCCAATGACAGCAAGGCAGAGCAAAGAATCCTTTATCTGAAGTCACTAAGGGGATATCAATTGGGGATACGATTTCATATTTGTATCCCCTATAAACCACACTGTAGCCTCGCAATGTCATATCGGCACTTCAGGAAAAGACTTTAGAAATGTCTTCTCCATTATTGGAGATTTGATCATTTGGATAAGCAAATGAAATGCACTCTCAAATAAGCTTTTTATTACTGGTGGGATCTGATCCTCAAGAGTCTCAAGTCCCTTTTAAAAAGTCACACCGCAGAGGTATTACAATAAAGGACAAGGCTGTCTTTGCATATCTGCAGTCCATCAAAGCTGGGTCTCAAAATAACTGGCCAAGAAACAAGATTACCATTGCAAACATATGGAATATGTGCAAAATGAAATATGTCTGATAAGTGAGGTAAACTAGCTTATAATTTCTCATTTCTACCATGTATATAGCGTAAATAGTAAAAAAAAAAAAAAAAAGAAATACAATTTTATTTTACAAAAGCACGTTTTGTTTTGATTGGAATTCATCTGTTTATTTTTTCATATTTCTTAAGTCTGTATGACCAAAAATGATGGAGTATTTTAAGTCTATTTTGCTGCTATGAGAAAAAAAAATCGAGCAAAACACGCAGGTGCATTTGCCGACCCCAGAGGGTTAAACACATTAGACACTTGTGAATATATGAATATTTTAGAATAGAGCTTTATTGTCATTGTAAACCACGAGATTTCAAAAAGTCATGCTCAGCAAAACCAGTAACTACACATAGGATTAACATAAAATTAAAATAAATAACAAAAATATGGGATGAAATAGAGTAGCATATTTTCTAAAAGTAAATGCCTTTCCGATCTGATATGTGATGGAAAAGGGGAGTAGAGCAAGTTCGGGATAAGGCGGATCCAAACTTCCAAAACATCAAAACTTCCTGCTCTGAGCCTTACACCTACACTATTGCTACTGTTGATAATCAAATGTCTGGCCAGACATCAGTAGGCGGAGTTAATTTAACATGTTCATGCATTTACATGTCTACCAACAAGTAAATAGAAATAGACACTCCATAATAATGATGTAAGGTACTATTTAATGTTGAGATTAAAATCTAAAAGACTTACTTTTAAAAAATAACTATAACTACTATAGTTAATATAATAAGAACTTGAAAGTTATTATATCAATAATATCATCATTTCCACCATCAATTTGGAAGTACACTGGATATTTCAAAAGCATTATGGAAAGATGTAAGCTGACTGACAGTGCAATCTCAAAAGATGTCAAAATAAACCAGTTGAATTTCAAAAGACCTTCATTCGATGCAACATTTGCAATTCACAAAGACTTTTTCTAAAATCAATTTACAATTCTTTAAAGCACATCCACAGCAATACTTTACTTCAACAATACATTTCACACCTCAGATCATATAATGTAAGCAATGTTCGCATTATTGTGTATAATATGTTTATAGAAGGAATGATAATTTTGTGGGGGGAAAAAGAATGTTCTTTTTTTTTTCCCATTCCTTGATTAATAAGCAGCTAGTCAACTAACTTGGCTAAAAGTGACTTGGCTAAAAGGAGAAGTCATGTGGCAGACAGAAGCAGCACTATTCAGTGCAGAATCTGCTCATCTTCTCCATTGCGTTGCAGTTACCTGCCCATGTAAGAGACTAACCACAAATGACACGGGGACCACTGGAGGAAAATCAATAGCCATCTCCACAGTGAGAGGTGCACAGGTTCAGTGCCCCTGCTCCCTCATCCCTCTCTCCACTCCCATCACGGGCCAGGACCCTGATTTAAGCCTGACAGGGCTCTGATGCAGCGCCTGTAATAACAGGGTTTTTAACTGCATTTAAGTGTAGCACTCCATCTTGAAGAGTCCCCCGACAAGTCCAACAATCACTCCTACAATAAAGGCATCTCTATCTGCTGGATGTTATCACGTGCTTAAATCTCGCACCTTAAGATAGATTACAATAGGTTTCACGGTAGCTGTTTATATCACCATATTTATAGGTATTTTTGCTGGAAAATAAACCCCCAAATATTTTAAACATTGCACAAATCCACCACAGAATAAATAAAAATGTAAAAGATAATTGCGACTTATCTTAATCCTAACATTATAACTCACAATTAACAGACTTTTCCTCACAATTACGAGATATAAACTCACAATTACTAGTTATAAAGTCCAGTTCTGAGGAGAAAAAAAATAGTTTATTCTGAGAATTTTGATTATTTTTTATTCAGTGGTGGAAATAAGCTTTCATGGTGTGAAAGCACTTTAATAATTGTAAAAATAGTTGGGTTCAAGTCATATTTACGAGTTGAACGCACAAGAACGTCACCAAAAAGTTGTAGTTTCAAGTGGGAAACTTGGCATCAGCGAAAAAACATGTTAGACGCAATGATGCAGCATCTGTATTAATGGTTAATTTAAACTTAGTGTGTAATGTTGCTGTTTAAGCATGAAAAAGGTCTGCAAAGTTACAAAGCACAAAGTCCACTCCAAAGGGTGTTTGTCTTCATATCAGTAAGCACCGTTTCTAAACTCTCTGATAGACCTTTATTGTAGTCTTGAATTGTCTTCTGGGGAACGTACAAGCCACAATATTCCTCATTCAAATAATTCCCTCCGAAGGCATATGCAATAAAGGGGGCTAGGCCTTGATATATTGCGTTAGTGTCACCATATCCAAGAGATGCTGTTTTTTTTCTACCATGATTCAAAACTGCCTTTTGCCTTCCTAAGGTGGACACATTTAGGAAACACTGTTTAAAAATGTAATTTTAAAACACTATTCTTCAGCCAAATACAATCACAACCTTTAATGTGTTCTCACCATTTTTCTACCTACTGCTTTCTGAACCATGGATGTTCACTGAAGCTTAGATGTTTTAAATGACTTTTTTTTAACATCACATCTGAAAGAATTACCACTTTGAAAAGTCCACAAGTCTTCTGGACTGTCATTATAGAACTCAGACTCAAACTGATACATCAAAACTGATGGCATGGATCTTCTTTAGATCTAGAGCAGCACCATGGCATGTATGAAATCGTGGCTGTGAGGGATAGACTTAACATGTTTTCAATGGCATTAGCTGTAAAAAGCTGTACAAAGCTCTTAGATCACTAATAATTTTCCACAGTTCATATCGTTATGAGTTTTTTTGTCTAGAAGTCTCCGGAGCTGAAACTTGTCGGTTATGGTAAGGAATGTTACATTTCCGACAAAAACCTGCTCTTTTCAAAAGGAAGCTTTTAAAGAATCTAAAAAAGGGACTTTGTGCAGTGATTATTAAAAAAAGACTATAATTGTAAATAGAGCCAGACTGATACTATCGGCCGATATTAGGCATTTTCCAAACTATCGGTATAGGCAGTTATAATGGCCGATAGATTAATATTTCAAAAATAAAATAAAAACGGACGAAACACGCTTGAACCATGTCATGAGTGTTGGAGTTGTATAGTTTGTCCACCAGAGGGCACTCTACACCGTTCCTCTCGGCAACACTCGTTGAGTTGGTCATTGCTTGAATTACAATTAAAAGAACATCCCCATCAGTTCTCTTAACTCAAATAAGCATGACAAAATTTGTGACTATCATGTCCAGTTTAAAAAAAAAATAAAAAAATAAATAAAATATCAGCCGATATATCGGAATATCGGATTTTAAAACCCAAAAATATTTGTATCGGTATCGGCCTTCAAAATCCTTTATCGGTCGGGCTCTAATTGTAAACTGTAATTTGTAAAACAAACTGTACAATAAACTGTAATTGCTAACGCTTTTGAAGTTTACAGTAAATCTATTCTGAGCTCTTCATAACAAAGCACAAGACAGTTGTGATTCAAAGTCAATGGTTTGCAAAAGCCCATACACACACACACACACACACACACACACACACACATATATATATATATATATATATATATACTGTATATCACTAATGAGGAAGAAATAAGAAATAGAAAAAAAACACTTGTGATACATATGATCCTAATTATTCCAATTACTCTTATAGAGCACAAATTACCTGCATAATGGCCTTTAAGAAAAAAAAAGTTTCAAAGCTTGATTTGAAGTTTGTGGCATTGTTAGTTTCACCGTAATAAGATTCAGAAGAAACAACAGGTCAGATTTATAATGAGCGGAGATAATACTTTTAAAAATCTCCATAATGAATTCCAGCATCCACACCTACAGTTGTCCACTGATTGGTGGGGCTTTTTGATCTGTGGGCTAAAGAGAAAACACCAGTGTGATCCTCAGCAAGCTACCACATATATGAGGATAGATGAGAATGACAGAGTGCACCAGACAGTAGAAAAAGAAATGAAGGTATACCAAAGCGAGCAGAATGAATAAACATCTCTTTCTAGTTTTCTTTTGGAAGCTGAGATTGATATTAACAAGCTAAAAACAAAAAAACCGATATATAACACTGTCTAGCAAAAGTTCTTGGGAAAAAAAGACAAGAAAAAGCCCTTTTGTCTTTATAAACACACATTATGTTACAACACAGATAGGCTCATTAAAAGGCTGAGTGCACCATATAGCTGTTGCCTTTATTTACTTCCACATGACCAGGCCTGGTGAAATATGTTTATGTGATGTTCGCAAGTTCACAAACAGCACCGTGATCAGGTGCAGGGGTGACACGGGAGCTTAATCCTGTTCCTGGAGGTCCACCCTCCTGCTTACTTTAGTAGCAGCTCTATGCTCTATTTATTTAATCAAAAATGCAGCAAAGGCAGTATATTGTGTATTATTACAATTATTATTTTCTGTTTAAATATATATTTTAAAATGTCATTTATTTATGTGTTGGCAAAGTTGTTTTTTTTTAGCAGTTACTCCAGTCTTCAGCGTCACATGATCCTTCAGAAATGATTGTAATGTGCTGATTTGTTGCTCAAGAAAGATTTATTCTTATAATCAATGTTGAAAACTGCCGTGTAAAAAAAAAAATCACATAAAAAACACGGTTCGGTACGTATCTCGGATTTAAATCACAGTTCGCTACGTTTTCGATACAGCAAAAAGAAAGAGATGCCAGAGAAATTTCCTATTTGTTAAAAGAAAAAAATATTTTTGAATAAGTTTGAGTTATCCTACATCTTGAAACTTTCAGGTTTATAAATGGGAGTCATCTTTGAAGAATGAACAAATAATGTTTTGGTCATCACATTGAAAATAACATTTTAAATATATACTTATTTATATAAGTATATATTATATAATATTTATATTTTAGTTTTGAAGTGCTGGAAAAAGATGTGTGAAGTACTTGAAAGCATTTCACTATTCCAAACGGGTTACAGTTAGTGTTACTATATTAAATCCATGGAGAATGTTGATGGTCTGTGGATGTAAAGTATTACTAGTTTATTCATTCATTACTATGTTCATTACTATGTTTCTCCTGGTTTCTATAATAACGTAGAAATGTTAATGCTTCTCATTAGATCTTGCAGCGATGTTATTACTTCAGTGGCGAATTCAAGTGTTTTCTTTACTGGATCTCTTAGCGCTGTGTATAACAGTGTCGCCTGATCGAGATTGGCTCGCGCTGCACAGATGTTGCAGTTTCGTTCCGCTTTCATTACGATTGCTATTTGATGTTGCGCAACGTTGTGGTGGCCATGCCAGCGCGAATTTTGACGGCAGTAAAAATGATCTAAGGAATCGTTCGTATCGTTCGTTCATTTTCGATCGTTCGTTTGTATGCTTACTGAACCGGAAGCCAGATTCAATACTAATACATGAACCGTTACACATCTAATATATATATATATATATATATATATATATATATATATATACATTTTCAAATATATATTTAAAAAAAAATTAACAACTACATAATCCCACCCACACACTAATACAAGTTCCAGTGCTCCAAAGTTTCCATAAAATGGCTGTGGCATGTTTCACCTCACGATATCTCACAATCCTCAGGGTGTATGTTTTTTTCAGCAGCTCTCGCCCCACTGTGCATATGAATGCGGGCGATCATTCAGCAAAGGATCTGTGGCAGCGGTGAGTTGGCGGATGACATTGGGCTGAGTTAGCATTGCCTTCATAGCTAACTAATGAGAAACTGAAGAGATGAGCTACCCACTCATCCGGCAGTGTTCAGCAGAATGAAAGCGGCCTCTTTGCGTTGCACCATCCACCTGTTCCGGCTGCCATGCTGATGCTACGCGCCGTCCTGCCTCCCAAAGGCCCCTACGGCTGCCTCTACAGTAGGCCTAATGAGCCACTGGACCTCACCGGCTCTTAATGCTGCAATTATGTGCCATGCCCAGAAATCCTGGGGGTATTTGCTTGTGCTGAGCAAAGCCTGGGCCATAAAAGCAACTTTTCTGAGCCTGCAGCTCTCCCGTGATGCACACATCCAAATTGCACACATTAATATCTGCTAGCAGACACACACGGCATCACCAAGCCCCTCAACCCTCTCTAGCGAGTGTCCTGCCCTGCAAGGGTGAAACTACAGGGTGACTGAAATTAAATAAACAGCTAAGCTAATGGGAAATGTATGTCATTAAAGGCAATTATACCATATATTTATTTATTTGTTTTTCCTTTTTAAAACAGTATACTAAAAAATGTGGTGTGTAGACAAATTTCACTTAGAAATCACAAGTAAATTTCACAAATAGTTACAAATAAAAGGCAAGTATTGCACACTGAATTAAACATCAAATACTGTAGAAAGACTGAAATAGTATTTCCATGTAAAACATACTCTAATAATTTGTTTTATCTAAAGCTTTAGACAATTTTATTTTTACAGTGTATTTCAGACTAAAGAATAAACAAAACACTACATGAACGCACTGGAGACAGAGAACTTATACACAAGTTACTACAGTAAATACGAGGCCTGTGTGCTGAAAGCGTTTAATTTGTTGCTTCTCTTAACTATGCAGTATGAAAAACAGTTTTATACCTTAAACAAATATTTCTCTTTAATGCCCTTTAATATGTCAATTAAGCGATTTCCTAGTAGGCGTATTGTTATATTCATGGATTCATTTTTCAGGGAAAAGTGTTTAGATCCTCTATGTGTTATTTCTCCATCGCTTTAATTCCTCTAAAGTGCACTAACATATGCTGATTGTGAATTAATGCTCCATGCAGCTGATTTATAGCAGCGGAGTAAATGCAGTTTCCCAGCAGCCCCTGAATTATCATGCATGTGATGAATTAAGGTCTGTAAAGTAGGAGCTTGTCTAGACTGGTGAGAAGGGAAGAAACAGAAAGGGATAAATAGGCTACATCTTTACAAATGCATTTCAATGAAAAAGAGAGACAATACAGGCATCCTGTTTTGATCCCAGCCTGCAAAAAAAAAAAAAACTTAAAACGTCTCAGACTGCAAAAAAACTAAAGGTGTGTATGTGTATGCGTGTGTAGCCTATATCAGTGTTTCCCATACATTGATTTATTTGTGGCGGCCCACCACAATCATTGACCGTCCCAAATAAATTGCAGTGCTTCCCATTCATTAACTAGACTGTGGTGGCCAGAATACTTAAACTTCTCATAATAAACTTTTGACTGGTCCTGTAAAAAAAATTATAGGGTACACCAGGGATAAAGGGTACATGGGGTAAAAGGCTCCTTTGATTTGTTTTTCCTCTAAACCACTAGATAGCACAAAAAGTTGCCGCAGCACTTTCTGAAACATCTCCTTTTCAAGATGGACATGGATTTTTGGCTGATCCTTAATGCTATCACAGGCAGCAGCGCAAAATTGATTCTGCGCTACTTTTAAAATGTAGATTTAAGTAGCATATGAGAATCGGTGAAATTATTGAATGTATTTTAAGACAAAGGTCTTGTTAATGATTTTATGTAAAATTATGGTATTTAGGAGAAAATGCACTCCTGCTGTTAAAAGGAACAATAATACAATAAATAATAAATATCTGGCTGACTTTTCCATTTGTTGACATGACATGTTAGATTCATATAGTAAATATAAAATATTAAGAAATAATTAAAGATAAATCTCCATATTTATAATGAAACCATCATATTAAAATTATTACATTAATCATATTATATTAAAAATATGATTTAATGTTACTATTGTAAATCTAAATCAAATTATTATGGGATCTCATTCAGTGCTTTCAGAATCTTTACTTTTTAAAATAATTTTATGTATTTTTAATATATATTTTTATATTAACATATTTTAATGACAGTATATTTATTGAACAAAATGTATTCTTTTTTATCACAATAGTGCAAATTGATTAAAAAAAAACCTTGAAAATAGTGCAAACTTTGCCAAAGTGATTGTGTTGTTTTGTTTTTTTTGCTCCATAAATGTTCAATACAAACATATACTATATATGTTTGTATATATATTATATACTTTCTTTTTCAGTTTAACACATTAAAAGTATATAACGCAATAAACTCAGCATTCCTTTTTTCCCATCATACTTTGGCTAGAGTTACAAACAATATATGACACCGCTGTTATTCATGCAAATCCTTTTAAACCATTCAAGCACGATAAAACACAAAACAATGCAGTGCGGTACTGGCACAAGTCTGTGAATCTCCTGTCTGTGTGACCCACACACAACGAGTGCGTCTTGTCAGTCTTGTCAGGTATCCTTCGGATATCCTTAGGATAATCAAAGAACAAAAAGAAAAAGAGAGACAAAATCATTCACTGCTCTTGTTAATATTGGTAATGTAAAACAAAACATAAATAATGAGTAAGATTTTTTGTACTTCACTGCACAAATAAATGTGCAGCTCATCAGAAAGTCCTCAGAATAAAAAAGTAAATGTTGCAAAATAGTCATAAATTGGTCAGCAATGCATTTTTAGTGTTAAAAGGCTCGTTACACTTTTTTGTGTTCGCAAAAATTGCAAAACAGTACAGTAGCGCATTGCCATTACAGGATTGTTTGTGATTTAGGTGGCACTCGCTACTTGAAGCAGTAAACAAAACTAGTGCCATCAAACTCCAAGCTGCACAAACAAGCAAAACAAAACCACTCATTCATCACTGAGACCTGTTCGAAAGCAATCATTGTGGCTGTAGTGATTACAGCAGGTGGAAGGGGTAAAAGTGTGTTTTCTCCAAAGTACTGTGCCAAGTGTAGCCATCATCACTGCGGTATGAAACTCATTCACTGTGTGGTTATTATGATCAAACTTTCTGGATTATACCAGACATAGAAATGACTCAACATTGAAATATCTCAAACCCATTAAAGGCCTTCCAAAAAAAATCGGAACCTTTGGTTTCCAGACGGACGGACGAATGCCTTCAGAGAAACCAGGCTCAGTCAGGGGACCAGTCATCCTCTGGCCAAATGAGTAAACATGCTATGGAAAGTGTAGTTAGAGCAATCTACCAGCAGGGGCTAACAAGGTCATGCTAACTGTGGAGGAGAAGCACATCTCAAAAGTACTTGCATTCACCCTGAAGATGATGGCTGTCTGTACAAATGAACATTGGAGAAAACTGTGTTAACTTCAATATGATATGGTAATTACAATAAATTCCCTGAACAAAGGCATCAGAGTGAAAAGTGCACCAGAATGACAAGATGCTAAAATGAGCCAGAGACCCAGCTTCAGGGAAATTGAATTTCACAGGTATTGTTGCTGGAGTTTTGTAAGCCGACGATGTGGCATACTAATTAAGCAGCAGTACTGTACAGGAAATGAGCATGGAGATTAAACATGCTGAGTTTTGTGTTCTTGGTTGTTTCTTTCCTGGTAATCCAAAAATGAGTCCCAATCCTCACATATACCAGCATTTAATAGGGGTGAAACGTTCAAGGGTTAAAGCCAGTGCAGAGCTCTGAGACCAAAACAATGAAGACGAATATTATACTAGTGAAATACTTTCATCAGTCACAGTAATTATGACATTTTGAACTTCATTTTGAAAAGAAGTTATTACAGGCCTTGGTCCAGGATATCTGCACATTTTTAACAGCAAATCTTTAAGACTTTTAAGACCTTTTTAAGTCCTCTAAAAGGCAAATTTAAGACTTTGCCACAACAAAAAAAGAGAAAATGTTCAGCACGACACGACAGTGTTAATTTTGTGTTAATAAAAAAACAACAACTCAGCTGATGTTAGTTACCTGCTGTTATTTTTTTTTATCATATCCTGATCACTCTGTTAAGCGGTGAAAATGTATTTTTATAAATATTTGTCATCTGTGGAAGCAATCTGCACGTATGCTTTTACTGCTATCAAGTAGGGATGCACCGATACCATCTTTTTCAGAATCGATCCGATACCAAAAATTCTGAGTATCGTCCGATACCGATCAGTGATTATCAGTTCAACACACAGAGTTGTAGAAATTCTACTTGATTTATGAACAAAACTGCGTTGGTATTGGTATCTGCTGGATAATTCAGCAGAAAAATTTAGTCTAGAAAAATCATGAGTGCACAATTATTGTATAAAATCTAGACATTTAGTGTAAAAACATTTAGTGGAGAACAAATAAAAGACAACAAGTGTAACACTAAATGGTAAAATGTTACACATTGCTCTTTGTATTGTTGTAAAATACATTCATGAAAAACAAGATAACGAAAATCAAAAAGGTAAAGTATTTTAGATATAGCCCAGGCTACTATAAAACTGAGATATGTTTTAGGCCCCGTTTACACGAAGAGAAAACGCAGATATTTCCCTACGGATTGGCCTCTCATTAACACGAAAACCCCATTTTTATTACAGAAAACAATTATTTCTAAAAACTGCGGCCAAAGTGGAGATTTCTGAAAACGCTGGTTATGTGTTGTTGTGTGAACTGGGAGAAATGGCGTTTTATGTTCTCTCTTGTCGATTCTGAGGATTCTGATAGGCTTGCATGGCTTTATCGTTACCCCTACACTGCCGCCAACAGGTTTGGCATAGTTATGATGGTGCTCGAAGGCGTATTTATGCGGGTGTGTGAACAATGTTATTTTTGAAAACGAAGAGGAGGAAAATATTCGTTTTGCTAAATACCTGGCTTTGTGTAAATGTGGCCTTAAATGTATAGCACAGCTATTTAATGAGGCAGCAACATATGACATATAGGACAGAACAAGAAAGACTATTAATAATCTTTCATTGCGTCACTGTATTATGATATGAAAGGCTCCAATAAAGCAATAATACAATCCCGGGACAAATGCCGGGTCACATTATCCGTGGATTTTCCAGAATCTCTGTGTGAAAGGGGCTATAGTGTCAAGAGTTGTTAAGCATCTTTACTGTGGTGTGTTTTTAAAATTGGTAAGTTGTCAAAATGTAGCCGTGGGTTTAACACAGCTGAAGCTCATGAAAACTGATTGTACTGAATTTAAATGAGGGTGTTCGACTCCAACTGCAGCACGAACGCACATGTGAAACAGCCAAGGCAGATGTCAGTCATTCCACAACAGATTCAAACAGGTGCGGCTTGGATGAACACTTCCTTCATTAAAAAAACAAAAGGAAATTTATTCTGAGGGCACAAAGGTGAAAACGTGTGATTAGGAAGGACTTTGTGGCTTGGTACCAGAGGAAAAAGAGCAACGGAACATAATTGGAATGTAAATTGGGTGTTTAAACGGTCTGAAAAAAATGTGAATAAAAAAAAAAGAAGGTCTGTCACGGAAAATGTAAAGCATTCAAATGGGCCTAAAAAACATCCTGAACTGCATTGAGTAAAACTCTGCTAGGCTCATACCATAGATCTTCAATAGTGCAGGCTATTGATTAATATTTTCTGTGCTGAAATACCTCACGCAATAGTGGTGCGATTGTGAATTCACCCTTAAGACTTAAAATATAAATTGAAGTGATACTATTTTTGTGTGTTTGAAAAAAACAGAGCAGATTTCTATATGGCTTGTCCGGCTGAATGCATGAAAGAGGCAGAAAGCCGAGCAGAACTGATCCCGGCTAACTGCGCTGTTGTGTCTCCGCTTTGTTGAATGCTGGCTTATATTTGGAGCTCAGCTAGAGTTCATGGCTAGTGCATGCCGATTATGCAGGGTTGTAGTTCTCCTCTTGCTGCAGGATAGAATGAAGGACTAGCATGCAGCTGAACTTTGTCAGTCTTTAGAGGTTTGTTTCTCTTGTAGCTAGATGGCTCAGACTGAAGATGCCAAAGCATGTTGTGCAGACACAGTAGCCAGAGGGCTGGTGTCAAGGTTAGGGTTCAGATGCCTTCAGGCTGTAACGTGGTTTCACAAGTAAAGTGAGGTTTGAGGACATCAGATGGAAACAGAGACAATAACTGTAGGTCTCCTGGGGGAATGATGCAGAATTTTTTTTAACAAGACTAGATGGTGTGTTTCCTGAAATAGGAGTAGCTAAGCTGATAACCTGATAACTGCTAACTTATTGCTACTTTTATTAGTAACCTTTTATTTTCACTAGCAACTAGAATAAGTGTGCTAACCAGCTCACAATTTCTCTTTTGTAAATCGGAAACCAAAGAATAAAACCGGAGATTTTCATCTTTTATTTCAACAACGTTTCTGAAGTGGATTAACTGAACTGTGTTGCTGGGCTCACAATGGACACTGTAAATGGAACTAGCTGCTTGGAATAATGTTATTAGAGTAAGCCATCGCACTTCTCAAGATTTCAGACCTCTACCATACGAGCATAATATTTCTCAACTAGATGATTGTCAGACTTATTAATCAACCATAGTGACCCACCCCCTGGGAGAAACAGTGGGCTCTTATGTCACAGCCCATTGATCTTACACCAGGACATCATCCTCAGCCTTCAGGCCTGTCACTTTAAACCACAGTTCCTTAGCATGCACAGCCAGAGGTTGGGAGGAACAGCTGGCCCCATCAACTTCCCACCGACAGAACTCCATCAACTCCAGTCCTTTGTGCCTTAGCAAATAACCGGCAAATTGCCCCATATATTTCCATCCAAGCTTTCTAGACTCTTTCTAGATTCCCCCTTCTGCAGGACATATTGTTGGCTTGTGGTACAAACAGATGTGCGCTGAGGGCCTAAAGAGGAAGTTTATGGGTGTAAGAACAACAATGGTTGCAGCATAAGCACACTAGCCAGAGGGAAATCAAATGCTGACAGGGTTTAAGTGCTGCCGGTGCACACAGGAACAACCTTGTTTGTAAGCAAGAAAGTGATGATCACGCACTCATTCCTCACTGTAAATTGCACCACATATTCTTCCTCCAGTATGCAAATGATCCTAAAACACGATAAGTCTCGTCCCACAGTCCATCACTTCCACGAGCCATAAACAATTGACCTCTTGTCTTCACTAAGAACCGCCTCATATGCTTTCCTTGCCGTGTGAATCAATCCATCATTTTCCTGGTAATTGTTAACTCGCCAGAGAGCCAGAGGAGAACATCTGTCTCACTATATTAATGCTTAAGATCCACATCTGAAATAAACTGAAGGCATAATGGAGCCCTGAACATGCCTAGTATTAAAAACCTTATGCTTAGTTGGCTATGCCAATCAGCCAGCTGGTCTCTTAGCCTGATATGTTGTAAAACTGCTCTCAATTCAACAACTAGACTAGTCTGACCAGGGGAGTGTTTCCCAAAAGCTTTGTTAGCAATCTATGGTCGTAAGTTTTGTTGAATTGTGTTGGTAACGACGAAACTTGCGACTATATTTGGCTTCGGGGAAACACACCCCAGGCTGAGACCAGCAAATTAGCTAAGGCTGGTTTAAGCAGTAGCATTAAATTTGAAGTAGAAAACCTCAATGGAAAAATACAGCCAAAAGAGGTTTGCTGGTCTTAGCTGGTTTAAACTGGTTTATCATGTCTCTTAGCCTGGCCAAACTGGTCTGACCATCAAATGCCAAGAAATCCTGATCAGACTAACCAGTAAGTAGCTGACCACCTACTGTAGCTCAGTTAAACTTTTTTGTTTCAGGAAGGACATTGTTGGACATGTCGTTCTCACAGGAAATTGTACATAAACGCACAATTTTTAAAAAAGAATAAAGGTCCACCCCTAGAAATACAGTTACTGTAAGAGGATAATACAAAAATGTCAAATTGAGATTGTATTAATTCATATGAATTAGCCACCATGTAAAATTATTATTTGCCATGAGTTTAATTATTGTTATTAACTTGCAAAAGCACATGGTTATTAGTGTGTTTTTGCATCCCCCTTGTCTTTGATTATCACATCACATTACCGTTACAAGTCAAATCCACTTCATAATTTTGCATCATTCAGGTAAAATGGCTGTGGCTTTTTTCCACATAAGCAGCCACCTGAAGAGCCACAACCCCTTAATAACAAAACACATGGTCATAATGGCAGAGATCACATTGGGCTCCGATATCAAGGCCCATTCAGCGGACATCTCTGCACAGTAAGGGTCTAAGGACAGCATGAGACTGACTCCTCCAGAGTGCTTCTTTCATATTAAACAGGATTTTACATAAATCATACCTGACAGCGGAAGGCACTTGACCCACCTCCTCCTCTTTAGATGAATTGCTCTGCAGTACTGAAATGTGCCTAGAATAAGTATGATAACCAAGGACAGGCTGTATCAAAAAGCAATAAGAGATGTGTATAATTTAAATGCCATCAACAGCTGCTGAATGCTGGGGTTGAAGAAGACACAGGGAGTACATCACAATGAGATACTCAACAGTATGACTGGAAGTGTGTCACTTCTCGGTCATTTTCCAGTGGCACATTTGGAAACAGGAAATGATGGGCATTCCACATCTGTGAAATGGTTTTCAAACAGGTTTCCTAAACACTCACCCCGCCTGCTACAAAACGGGGTTTTCTTTTAAAAACAAGGCTACAACCAGTTATTCTACTTTGAATGTGTGTTCCGTGTCTGAATGTCTGATTTTGTTTTGGTCTGTGTGATCCCGCCCACTGCCAATTTAACCAATAGTGTTTTGACAGGCCGGCTTGCCAGTTGGTGGAAAACAGCGTATTGCAGCCAGGAAAACCAGCAAACAAACTGGGTCAGAGATTCGCAGATTCTACCCAGCCTAAAAAGCCTCTGCACATATCTAAAAAGCTCTATGACCAGAGGCAAATTAAAAAAACTTCCCCATTACATGGCTTGGGACTCACACACACATAGACATTAAAACATACACATACTGCCTGTTTTTGGATTGTGGGGCAAACCCACGCAGACACAGGAAGAGCATGAAAACTCCACGAAGAAAGAACCACGGAGAAAAGGCTCAGTCGGGACTCATAGGGACCTTCTTGCTGTGAGGCAATAGTGATACCCACTGAGCCACAGAAAACATACACAGATTAAAAAGTCAATCACCTGACATTACTGTGCATAGGTTGTTTTTATGAATTATACAGACGTTGAGTGTTTTCGGGGTTAAAACTAACGAAATAGCTCTGGTCTCTGTGATTACAGTCAGAGACAATGATAACTATACCCATATTAGCCGTACAACGTGCTAACAAGCACATTCAAAAGGCGATTTCACACAAACATTCACACAATATATAAAGCGTGATACGTGTTTTGGATATGAAGTTGAATCAAACAGTTTTAATTGACCCTTCTTTTAGAAGCAACTTTTGTGCAAATCCAATGTTGAACTGACCCTCTTATGTAAAGCAGACCGGTGAAAAATGATTCACACAAACATGAACATTTTTTTTTTTTTTTTGCTGTGTGACATTGTAAAGCACATTGGTCAACTTGTGTTGTTTTAATTGTGCTATATGAATAAAGTTGCTATGGATATTGTTACGTACAAATTTAGCTAAATTCTTGGGCATATTCCCATAATAAATAAACGCATCCCCTGTGTCCTCAGTGGTTTAGATGCTTATGGAGTTTATGGAGACTCTTATGTTCATTGCTATATCCAACAGAACAGTTATAACAATTACATAGCTCAGCCATCTTATCACTAGCAGCTCTAGCAAGGATATAATGGCGGACTGTATGCGGCTCACTCAGGGCGGATTCCAAGCTAATAGGGTAGAGATTGTCACCAGTCATGGGTGGGGATTGCCCTCTGTGATGTCACTATAGGGCAGTTGTATTACACACACTGCGGATAAATATGGTCAAACACCATGTAAAAGTGAATTTTACATTATAGGTCCCCTTCAAACAACATTTTTTTCCCCCCTATGGGAAACAATTAATGAAAAACACTTCCAAACCAAGCCCGCTAAAAAAGTTGGTGGACACCTCTGCATTCTATTGGTTGAACCAGTGTTGCTGTTGCCAGGCAGAACAGGATGCTACAACAAACAAAGCAATGAATTGAAAGCACCACAGAGACACTGTTTAAACATTTTGTGAAAATCAGCATATGCATGGTTTAATTTTACTTGTCTCACATACTGTGTTAAGCTGGAAAAATTAGCTTTAAAATTGACCAAAAAACAAACAAACACTTTAAAGCTAGTAGAAAACAGAAAAGCACTCTCAAGCAATTGCTACAGGTGCTGCTAGTACATTTGAATGGAGGAAGATGTCAGTGGTATCTTTTACAAGTTCATTAAATTGTTTTTATTTACTTCCATAAATCTGTATTTAAACAGTCACCACACCTCCTAGCAAATGCATACATATTATGAGGAATAGAACACATTTTCGCACACATACACAAACATCCCTAATGAATGCAATGAAAACTTTCACAGCTCAGCTACATGGAAAGTCTCCTGATTAAATTGCATTAACTGCAACTTGTGTTTTATCAAATCATAAATCGAAGGCTGGCTGTAGTGGCGCCGGAAACCCAGGAGAGAATAAAGCTTGCACCCCGTTCCCTTTTTTTACACACTGCCGCTGTCAGTCCAGATGCACTGCAAAGCAAACAACAAGCTCACTGATGTGCCAACATTCACAAAACAGCTCTGCAGCACACCAGGCAGAGGCAAGCCCGCCTGGCTCGCACTGATACAAATCCCAGCATTAATAGATTCCGTGTTTTTTTTCTCTCCAAAACAGACAAAGCATTTATAAGATTTCTGTTACACTGACAAGTTGCATTACAGCAAATGCATCAGGAATGAAATGAGAATGTCTCAAATCTCACTGAGTATAAATGTAATTCCTAAAAAGAGCATTACAGACATCACTCTGATCATGCTGCATTTTACTTGACCTTCTGTTATGCTTCGCCTTTTAAGACGTTCAAATCAATGGCATTCGCGCCAATTTATTGTGCCGTGGTTTTATTTTTGCCTATATGGACAGAATCAGATTTGTAAGATTGCCTTCCAAAAGATACCAACACATGAACATGTATTATCACAGATTCAAATATTAAAATGTCACATCACTGCCATTTCAACAGTGCTGCAGGCCACAAAACATGATTCTATGATAAACAATGTGATCCAAACGTCTGAGACCTCTAATGAAAATACTTCTATTTTGCATTTTCTAATTTAATACCAGTTTTTTCAATACAAACAATATGATCATAGAAAACATTGCTAAACAAAATTAAATTGAATAGAGCTGGAATGACATGTCAGTATAATTGATTACGTATTGGTGCTATAAAGCAATTGGTGCTTTAAATCCTCCAAAAATGACTGTGTTAGCCACAATAAATACCTTTCCAAATTAGGCCTAATCTGAATAAACCTTATCTTTTGTGATAAATAATATCATTAGGTAAAAGTTCATAAATAGATTAGCAACGGTTATTGGTAAATTTTTGTTTATTATTTATTAGTATATAAATAAAAGGATTAATCATCTATTCAGCTAATAATAGATAGATAAATAACAATTTCAATTTTCGATTAATTAAAGATATAATAGATAGGACAACTAGTTTTTAATTCCAACACTACAATTTGACATATAGAACAGTGTCCCGCTAATATATGTATTTTAAGTTGATTATTTGCATTGTTTATGAAATATTAAAAAAATAATAATAATAAAAGCAAAAATCGTTTAGAAAATTCAACCAAAATAAAAAGATTATTCCTTTAAATTTATTATTATGAAAATTTACTGTTTATTTTTTTTTTTGCTCATTGCGTCCATCTCATTTCAGATTTATTTCCAGGTTTAAAACAGACAAAAAATTTCATATTTTCTACGTGCTTTTAGGCTTTTGAGCCTCACTATATCTCTACCAATGTAGCACAGCACAATAACAGCTCAGTAATGAATATTATTGCCCCTGCAAGATGAATATCTCCATTACCAGCGATCATCAGAGTGAACAAGGAAAGAGAGGTAAAGAGAGTAAAATACAGCATGAGGGAGTGAGAGAATGAAACACTGTGTGGATGAGTGATGGCATTTAAACACTGACTGTCACATGATCTCTACTCATCACATTTATTATGTGAGCTTTTTCAAATTCTGTTAATGACAGCCTTCGTTGGAAAGTATCAAAACCTGATGAAATCTCTCTGTCTATCATGGGTGAATGAGTTCTCCTAGGCATTAACTCATGTTCTCAGGCTCTGCGCTGTCACACAGGTGTGCCTCTGCTAATGGAATATGCCTCGCTCTTCCTTGAGCATTTTGAAAAGCACCATTTACAATTTTCCCTGCTGGAGATGAATTTCTAAGGCATCAGTGAAAGCAGAAGACAGCGCAAAGTCCGGTCATTACTGTAATTGGAGGGTAGATGTTATGACAGAGAATAAACATCTAATTTAATGGCTGTTGCTTGGCAACTCTTAAAGCCAACTTTAACATTGTCTCCTCTTTAAAAAAAGAGCCATTTGCTGTGAAAGCAATGATCGCTGGATTTCAGTGATTTGTAATGCTTCACAATGTCAGTGTGGTTTCACGGTTAAAATCTCAAACTGAAATCTGCGTTTGATACTGATACTTTTCACTGTATGCTGCCCGTCAGTTGATTCAGTTGATTGTGTGGTTGTTTCTTCACATGAACAAACGTAATACAATTTAATTGTCCCACCAAAATCACCCAGATAGCACAGAGCAAGATGCTTCAGTCTAAAAGAACCCCAGGGTGTCATCAAGGGATCTTCAGGAAGCTCTGGAAACAGTCAATATGAATGTGTACACCAGTCAAACGTTAGAAAGAGAGTGCACAAATCTGGAAGGTCAGCAAAAAAATTAGCCTCAGTATTAAAAAAAAAAAGAAACGCAATCCAACACCTACATGAGGAATCAGACCTCTGAAACAATTTGCCCTGGACAGATGAGTCAAAGGTTGAGATGCTTGGTGAAAAACTAAGAACTAAAAAGCATGGTACCCACCACCACGCTTTTTAGTCCTTAGTTTTTCACCAAGCATCTCAACCTTTGACTCAAAGAGTGTTGTGTTTTGGGGGTGTTTTGCTGCTTTGAGGTCCCGCAAACTTAATCATAACAACTATACGGTCCTGCAGGGATTTGAAGTATACATCTAAAGACGGAGGCAAAGAGGAGAACACAGACGCGACAGCAAAGAAAATACTGTACCAGGTACAACAAGCTCACTGTTCGTGATGCTTGAAATACAGGAGAAACTATATAAATATTGAATTGAGGGTGGGTATTTAAATGATTGTATCCCTGAAGGGAACTGACTGTCTTCAGTAAAGTTTCGATGGAATTGCAGTTTCCTCTATCTCAGTATAATGCCAATTAAAGAAGTGCCTATATTATATTGTATACAACAGTAACTAAGGACACACAAAATTGCTGCTGTTCCATAAGCGCCACCTGAGTGAATTTGTTTTTTTCATTCAGTCAGCCTGTTTTTGTTTTGTGCAGGTATGTTTAATGTAGCCTAATTTAACGAAGCAAAAGTCAGACCATTCTGTTTTTGCTTTAAATCTTTAAATTTATCTAACTTAGCCTAATTTAATATCTAATCTAACTTTAAAAAATAAACAACTGCTTATTCTATATGTGTGTTTGGATAGTGATGAAAATGCAATGGTTGTCTCAAATTTCAAATGCCTACAGGTGTTTTTGTTTTGTTTAAGGCAAGTTTGGCCCGTAATCGACCCATTTGCTTGTAAAAAAAAAAAAAAAAAAAAAAACATCGGAATGTGAATCAGCCATGAAAAATCATGATCAGTACATCCCAAGTAGATCCCTCTGGAAAATCCACATATAAGAAAAAAAAGGAATTTTGCAGAAAATCTGACAACATCTTCTTATTTCTATCATGACAGGACTTCTGTTCAAATTGAAGCTGATATAAAGACACAGTGTAAAGCACTGGAGATCTTACACGCCTATTAAGTCAGTTAGCACATTAAAGCCATGAATGGGAGCTTAATTTGTTTTGGCATTCAGAATTTGTCATACATCTTTATCCACTGGCAAATCAAATATAATGACAGCAGAGAGTAAACACATAACTAGATATGATACTAACACTTTTCATAAATACATTATAAGATATAACACACTGCTATTTAATTACTGCATTGAAGAAGGCAATCTGGATTTCTATTCGGTAATGGTCTTTATCAGCACAAAGAAATCGATAATAGCACAGAATGAGAGTAGATATAGCTAGATAAACTGGAGCTAACACATACAGACCTGCCTTTGATCTCCTCCATCCACAGAGAGGACAGAAGAAAATAGCTGCACACACACACATATTTCTACATTTCTAACCACATTCACACACAAACTCCAAGCCATGCACAGGCTCAAAAGGCACTGTCAGGTTCATCCTCTCAATGTGGTTGTACGGTACACAAGTAGACTATAATGGAAATCATAACACTTCATGATATAAGGCATTATTTAAACCACTGCGCACCCTCACATTTTAAATTCACTCAGAGACCTTTGCAGCCCTTGTTCTCTGGTCAAAGGAAAACATAATTCACCTAATTTCTTAAAAACGGTTTGGACCTTAGCCCAGCACTATTTACGAGGAGAAAACGTGTTCATCTCTCTCTCTTTCTCTCTCACAGCCTTCCCCTCAGAGAGCACACTAAATACGCATATTCTGATTATTTGTGAGAACTCGTGAACAATTAATGGATATGAACTTTGAGAGAACTTAAAATGCATTAACTTGATTACACAACAACACACTTTTAATATTTGGAAAAGTGAAGCACAAATGAAAGATTCCATCTAACAGGAATCTAATCCAGTCAAGGCATTTATGTTGGGTGGCTCTAATTAAACTGAAGAGCTGTTTTGTGAGGGTTCTCCCACAGCTCGCAGTCTTTCATAACACCCCTCATTAGAGTCCCAATCTTAGGACCCTCAAACAAGTGATTAATTAGAGTAGAATCTGAGAATATTTAAAGTTTAATGCAATTTGATTGCAGCAGATTTAAGCAGCTGCTGCGGGGCACCTTGGTGTACATGTCAGTGAGCATGGTGATGAATCTAAATATTCAGAATCAGTGAGGGAAGTGCATGCTGCAGAAAAAAAAGCCTCCAAAGGATGATGGGATGAATTACAATTGGCTGCTTATCAAGCCCAATAAGTAACAAACAGTCGAAGTTTAAACAACCGCTCATCTTTTAAAAAGATGTATGATGACAATTAAGAGACTGATTCTCTAGAAAGGCTTTTACATATTATTAAATCAGAAAGCAAGCATAGGTGTGGTCATTTACCATTGTTCTACAAATGTTGGCGGGATTTCCAAATGAATCCTGGCGATCAAGAATAAGGGGAAGATTGCTCCATGCAGATTTTTACAACTGATTTTCACGTTAGTCACAAAGAAAGGTGCTTGGATTGAAAGTAGAGCCCGACCGATAAAGGATTTTGAAGGCCGATACCGATACGAATATTTGTTGGTTTTAAATTCCGATATTCCGATATATCGGCCGATTTTTTTTTTTTATTTCAGAAATGCGCAACAAAACATTAACAGATTTCCCTCACATATAGTTATTTGTAGTTATTTATGAGTTTTAACTAAAATAATATGATAATGCATTTTAAAAACAAAACTTGTTTCTTTTATAGTCACATCAGAACAGACTGATATAGTGGCATTAGCTAGCTTTGTGGTTAGCTAGTCTATGATGAGCCATAATTTAGCAATGGATAACGTCATACTGCAAATTGTAAAACATACATTTTCAATATAACAGGCCAAGGAGAGATGATATGTCTCCTTGCAATAACTGTCACACGCTATTAAAGAAATACTTCAGTCACATTGTCAAGTTAAAAGGACAGTCAGTCAACTACACTGTAACAATGTAACGTAACTATTACTAGATAATTCCGCTCACTCTCGGCTTATTTAACAGCAGCAAAACTGGATATGATAGTCACAAATCTTGTCATGCTTATTTGAGAACTGATGGGGATGTTCTTTTAATTGTTATTCAAGCAATGTATGCCAACAGGGACGGTGTAGAGTGCCCTCTGGTGGACAAATTACACAACTTCAACACTCATGACATGGTTCAAGCGTGTTTCGTCCATTTTTATTTTATTTTTGAAATATTCATTTATCGGCCATTATAACTGCCGATACCGATAGTTTGGAAAATGCCTAATATCCGCCGATAATATCGGCCTGCCGATATATCGGTCTGGCTCTAATTGTAAGTGACTTCTGTGTAAGCTGTGCCTGTATACAAAGCTACACAACTGATGAGACAATGGACCATTTTGCACACAAAATTCCACAGAATTTGACCACACCTTCAAGCTGCATATTAATGCAGGACACCCAGGGACCTCTAGACCTGTGTATACATATTGGATTAACAAGCTGAGAAGTTTCCTTTGGTATTCACTCGCCCACTTAGTAAACTTCCTATACTTCTTTTTTCCCAGGATAAGCCTGAAGAGAGCCTGGAGAGAAACTGGGCGGTTTTCAAAGGGCAAATCTGTGGTCCTTTACTGCCTCCATGAGACTTTCACATGCCAGCTTCATAAAGAGGTCAACTTCATTAGCAACTAAAACAGTAAACCTCCACTGCCGAGATCTCCATCACTTTGGAGATTCAGCGAGAAGATAAGCAGAACAGAGCAGTTTTGCTAGGAATGCAGCAGTCCATAACACAGGGTTACGAGAAAGTCCCGACTCCACTGCCGGTGAGGGGATTGGCTCGTGCACCGCACTAAAAGAGGGCACGGATTCAATCCTCCGCTCTGAAGACTTGGAAAGAACATTTGGCACAATTTTCCTCTGGCTGAGAACCTGCACATGATTTAACTCCTCCTGTGTGTGTTTTCTCGCTGGAGGATTTTAAAATATCAGCCTATCAAGCGTTAAGTTCTCGAGTCACATGGGTAGCACCGAATGTGCTACAGATTTGCAGACAGGCTCAATATTCAGGGTCCTTTCAGGTCACGCCGTAGGCGGCAGCCAGCAGCCTCCGCTATTCGAAATGATCTTTTCAGGATTTGCTATTAGGGTCTGAGAGAAAGCGATGAGAAAAAAACGTATATCTCTGCTCACTTCCAAAATTGAGTCAATATGAAAATCAGAGAAGTGTTTGAGAGCGGCTGGCCTCTGAATACGTCTCGCTCTCATATACACACATACGGTCCAAATCGAAAATTGCAGCAGAAGCATTTCTCCTCATATCATGCCTTTTCTCATGATATCAGCACATTCAAAAGAAGCTTCAAAGTGTTCTGCTCTGCCTTAGCTGCTTTTTACAAAATTCTGAGATAATATTACACATAAACCTGAATAAATAATGAACATCAAATTCAAGGAGAACGTTTAGCCTTCTGGGCTCTAAGGTGTTTTGGGGTCCTTGAGATGTTTTGACATGCACTGACATTTGTGCTTGTATTAGTTGCTTAGAAACATGGCAAAAGTGTCATTACACTATCTAGCACAAACAGGGCTACCATAATATGTGAGCAATTTTTGAATTTATATTTTTGAGAGAATAATGTTTATGCATGGTTATTGACAAAACTAAAAATTAAAGTTTCTGAAATAAGGTCACAAAACATACACCAGATATGAGCCCACAAGACTTTTGACTAATGGATGTTGTCACCTAGAGTTTTTGCTTTGATGATTTGATCTGAAAATCCTGCCTAATCATTCACATAAAACAATACATTGATTTAAATTTTGTAAGTAAGAAGAATAGAGTAAATTTTATAGTTACCTACACAATGTATATCTAAACAAGTCATCAATTTTTAATTAAAATAATTGTTATTGCCACTTCCATAGACATCATTGTGCATTTTACAAAAAAATCAATGTTGTTTTGCAATGTGCTTGAAAACACTGAATAGTTATGACAGCAATGAAATCTGCAATTTGATTCGGTCTGGTTACATACCGGTTACTTAGGTACTGGTTCCATATCGGTGCCCGGTTTTGGTACCCAACCCTACTTAAAATAGCACATGCTTTTGAGGTACTGTAGACAAACCTTATGCTTTTCATATGTTTGTGGAGACATCCCAGTTTTTCAAAGCACATAATTTCACCAAATAAGAAGGCTCAGCATCAACATAAATGCCTTTCAATGAGAAAAATTAGAGTCATTACTACTAATCTGGCATTATAACTTGATGACTCAGATATTTTGACGCTTTCAGAGAGAGAAAAAAGAGGTATTAGTCATCTTTATCATGCTTTCATTAGTGGTTGTAATCCCACTGGAGGAAGACGGGGCAGGGAAGGAGCCAAACCCACCATGTTGCCAAGAGGGATTTATCCACTGACTTCATTTTCTCCATTAAAAGGCATTTAACCAGCTGCTGATTGCTGGTAAATTAATCACAAACTCTTAATTCTTGAAAAGAGTCACAATACTTTTGAGACTCATACTCTTGACAACTTTCAGTCTCAAGATGCCAAACTTCTCAATATCTACGCTCAGGTCTCATAACACAGATAAGATGAGCTAATTTTGCCCTTCACGTCTGCTTGACAGGTTTCATTTGAGATTACCCTGTTCATAGATATATCTATGAATATGCTTTCATGTAGTGTTTATTTTGAAACCCTTTCATTATTTGTGAAATTCTTAAAAATACAACACGTACTCAATTCTAATGGTCACCATGCTTATATGCTACAGTAGTATTATGATATAAAATCTGACAGCTCATTAAGGCAGTCTAACCTATCTGTCATCTTGCTACTTTTAAATATTTGTTTCAAACATAAAAACCGTGGGAGATGATTTCTCAGGTATTTGCTGTGCATTGTGTTTACTTAAATTATTGTATTTGGGTTAGGTGGTTCAGGTTTTATTGTGAATTTGTTATGTAAATTTGTTGTGTTTTGTATTTAGACTACTTAAAATTGATTATAAATCAAATTTTTAAGTATTTCTTATGTATTTATTCACTTAATAAAGTACATTGCACTGGTATCGAAAAAAAAAAAAAGATACCCAACCTTAATTATAAGGACAGCAGGCCACCATGATCGCATTACAAGGACAGATGTGGTCAGAGGAGGCCAATTAGATAATAACTATTTCAAGCTCTTTGAACGATATGATGTAATCAACCTCAGTATGTTGAGCCTGTGACTAATTCATGACGCATAGTTTGAGTCTGCCATACTATTTCAATGTTTTAAGTCTGCTTCAGTTCAAAAAGTCATCACCCATCGGGACGCATTTATAATTGCGTATGTTTCAGACTTTCCCCGGCCAGCTTTTTGACTCGAGCCTTTTGATCAGAATCAAAGACAATCTGAATGACTAAGCCAGTGGGCAATGCACATTCGGACATAAATCTCAGAAATGCAAATTATGCTTCATTGTTTATTTTTCAACTTGTGTATAGTGCCTTTTTAAGAACTCAGAGAATCCCCTGAAGGTCGTCTTAAAGGAATACATCAGCCTAGAAATAAAAATCCAATCATTAATTTAATATTTACTCTAATAAATCTGGAATATAGAGATTCATGTGAACTACTATAAAATTTAACTTTGCTTTGGAGCTTGTGTTAGTAAGTCATTTTTTCTTAAGTGCTTTGTTCTAATCGCGTTATTGAATAGTATCTGTAAACTGCACAAAGACTGTTTAAATATTAAATGCGCGCACACTCAGACGCGCATGCTCTGTGCGTTCATTCACTCTCCCTCCTACATTAGTAAGAATATAGACAACTGAGATTTGTTCTATACAGATCTGTAAAACCAAAAATACTGTTTAAATATGAATCGGGTGTCTGGGTGTGTGAACGAACGCACACACAGATGTATAGCCTACTGTTACAGACGAAATAGATTATAAAGTTTTTACTATAAAAGAGGCAATCCCCAAGAAGAGAAGGAGGATTAGGGCGAGGGAATACCGTCGTTTTTTTATCAAAGAAACGAATAATAATTGGGCAGGCTTTTGAAAGGTGGAGAGAACTCAAAGAATTGAAAAATTTTAAATCAGACGCAGAGGTTGCATTGTTTCTTCTGGACAGGTGAGTAGCTTCTAGTGCTGACTTCTTTGTATGTGAACTGTGTGGGAAAATTAAAAAAAAATATGAGTGAAGCTCATAAAGAAATGTAGGTTAGATGAGACTTCAAATGGTAATTTCCAGAGTGGTCGTCAACCAAACCAGCAACCAGTTCTTCCAGTTTTTCCAGTCTTTCAACCAATAATGAAAATTCCACCATCATTTACTCCCCCTCATGTTGATCAAACCTGCATGGCATTCTTTTGTTGAACACAAGATATTGTGATAATTTTGGGACCCAAACAACAATGGATAATAGGTTTGCTGTTATCGCGAATTCAAAAGCGAAAGTGAAAAGCGTGTATTTGTATACGAATGTAAATATTTCCTCACTGACATCCCTACTGGATAACAATGCCATTCAATTTTTTAGCCATTTTTCTGTGTTCCTCTAATGGAAGTAAATTATATGGGTTTGGAACAGCATAAGGGTGAGTAAATGGTGACAGAATTTTCATTTTTAGGTGAACAATCCCAATAATTCTAGTAATATCATGGTTTTGTTTTGACATTTTCGTTTTGTTTGTGGGGTGATTAACTTGCACTATTTCAACCATGCTGTGTGCAATGGCACCATCAATCATATGCTAAAAGATATCTCACATTACAGCTTACAACTTAGAGCTATGCTCGTGTAAACCAATTTCATCAGCTCAATCATGCTCCGCCAGTTGATGTAAGGGCTGATTGCAGAGTTCCCTAAAAAGCGTGTAATCGCCTGCAGAATGTCAGAAAATTCAGAGGCTGAAATATTGTTGCACATGTTATGGCTTATGATCTGCTGTGAACAACCCAATCATGAAAAGATAAAATATGATGGTAATAATATTTGCGAGATTGAATTACAATAGAGCCTTCGGTATGAAATGCATGTTAGCCAGCCTTACATCTACATCTGACCTCTCAAACTTGTAGTTACTATATGTTCAGTTCTGCTGGATTCTGTGTTATATGAATGAATATCACTTTTACCAACATTATAGCATTTGTTTTCACTTGTACCTTTTCTTTGTGAGTGATCTCTGCTGCCAAAAATTGCCAATTCCAGACAGACAGCGAATGATGCTTCATTGACCACTGCTTGCTCCTCTACCAATCATATTTTAACATTTAGGCTATTCACATTCACATTATACATACTAAGTAACTGGATATTTGGCATACATACTTGAATTTTTTTGTAATGTGTGCCTTGTCAGAGGAGAATGGGTTCCCTCAGTTCAGTATGGTTGCTTTTTAAGATGCTTAATGTTTTTTGTATTGTTCACTACAATAGTATTTATTATATATATACATATTGTGAAAAGAGGTAAAAAAAAAAGTAGAGGCTTGAAATATAATTATATTCTGGTAAATAGACATTTCTTGGTAGTATTTCCTCAATAATAAAACATTTAAATTAAGATGCAGAGTGATGTTGTCTATTTTGAAATATTCAAACTGATGCAGAAATTGAATCTATTCTGAAACAATTAAATTAAGATGCAGCGATTTCATCTATTCCTGATCTTTTATGTTGTGAATGTCCGAGATAACATCGACAATGCTATTTTCAGCTCAGAAATCTGCAGTTGTGGATGATATAACAATGTGCTGATCATATTAGAGCCTGCTTGACAAACAGCAGGTCAATATGTTTCACAAAATGCCTGGTTCACAGCTTTTACTGCTGAACGGTATAATATTTTTGCATCATGCAGGATTCGGTATCATTAAATATAGCTGAAAAGACATGAGTCATGGACTAATAATGTTGTCAAAACAATAGGGGTGAGGGAAAAAAATCAATTCTTAGATGCATCGTGATGCGGACGATTCTGAATCAATTCACAAATGTCAAAATCGATTAACTTTTTAAATAAAATAAAATAAAAAAAAATTTTAAGATATATATTTATAATAACATAATATTGACGGAACGTGACAGCTGACGTGTGGAAATATTTTGGCTTCTAAAGTTGAAGGGGGAAAGGAGCTGGACAAGAGCCACACCAGTTGTAAGCTTTGTAGAATGCAACTAAAATATTTCGTAAACACGACAAATATGAGAAGCCATATGACACGTTTCCACCCAGAGGAGGAAAAACACTCGGTCGTTGTTATATTATTAATTTAGAACAAGTATGCTGCTCAGCTGCTGCTATTTCAACATTTATTTTCCTGTTGGTTCTTTGCAATGTTAATAAAATGTATTGTACATTATCTTTATGGGTCATTACTTTGTACTTTTAAAGCAAAGTATTTATAGTCACACACAGATTCAGATCGATAAATCGCTTTAGCATCAAATTGCAGCCCTCTGAATCGTATCGTGAGGTGCCTAGAGATTCCCACCCCTACAAAACAATTTACTAATCACTGCTGATAAAACAGGCTTTATGCAACA
>CM075881.1:8493113-8500613 GCA_038021265.1 Cyprinella venusta | reverse complement strand
TCTGCATTCATCACACATCTGCTACGGCTGGAAAGGTTTCAACGAGACCTTTACCTGCCTTCAATAAATACTGTGATTGGCCAGAATAGATCAGGCAGATTTACATAGCAAAAGTTTTTTTTTGATGTTGCTTTTCCCACAAGTTTGTTTTATGTTATTTATGTCATTGTTGTTTTGTTTTGTTGAGAGATCACCAACTAAGTCATCATATCAATATTTGCCTTGTACGGCCATATAAATACCCTACATATTGCCTTGACACTAAAGCACTTTCTGTATATGCCTCACTTTCAAAGGGGTGATGAGAAATCTGAGGAATAAGGAATCAAATTTTCCTTGAGCTTTTGACATCTAAGAGGTCATCATATTATAAGAATATCCCGTAAGTTTCAGAACTGAAAACCGTTCTTGTTAGTCCATTGTAAGCTTTTATTGACACCATGCAGCCCCAGCAAACGACTCGTTTTTAAAAGTGGAGAACTATGACGTTGGAGTTAAACTTTATGTTTAATGATGTTCCAGCTGATGAGGGTGAAACATTGTCCATCTGTTGCTTCATTTCACTGAGGATTGTTTTGTAAACAAGACTGGATTTGCAGACCGATTAAGATTAAAGAACAGTGCTGTGCCATCTGTATTGGATCTGACAGGAATGGTGCAACACATAGACTCTGGGTCGAGTATGTATGGGGCGAATCATTCCGGTTGCCATTTTACAACATTGGATGTTTCCAAACCAATTTCCCCACGTGCACTGACGAGTGAGTTCAAACTCATTCTAATATGCAAAACTGTTATCCACTCACAGCAGTGGGTGTTTACTTCCAAGTCTTCAATGCGAGACGCCCATAAAAACCAAGCGTTTTTGAGCTAGGCTAAAAACTAGGGTACCAAATAGCCTATTACTTATTAATTTTGATGTTTTTGAATGCAAAAACCAAGCGGACGTCATAAGGTGACATCAGACAACAATATAATATAATTTAAAAAGCCAGTTCATGACCCCTTTAAAGCTTACACATACAGTGTTCAGGACTGATAAATAATAAAACTGATAAATGACATGCTATTGTATACTATAATTACTGTATGTAAGTAAAGGAAAAACAGACAAAAATAAGCATTCAGAAATAAATATGCAATATCAATACATATTCAACATTGACAATACAATAATTTCAAAAATAATTGACCAATATGGTACTGATAGGCTATATTAAAAAGTGCTTGATTTGATCTGCCAGAAATACATTTATTTGTTAAAAGTGATCTGTGTACAGTATGACAGATGGTTGGATGAAAGCGGCTCAAAAATAAGACGGCTTGGTGACATAAGCAAAAAAAATAAAGAAATCATTCATTATACGCCTTATTCACGGCAGCGCCATCTTTGATTTTTAATGAGAATGAAAGCGAGGCTGTGAGGGATAGACTTGCATCTCTTCAATGGGCTGTACTGTTATTTAATGTGTTTTCCGATTGTTCTGCTCATGAAACGCTGGAAAAATATATTTCCAAGAAATGTCAGTTGACAAAAAACTCCTGACAATGTAAGCTGTGGAAAATTATAAGTAATCTAGCCGTTTTATTCAGCTTTTTACAGCGGATGCCATTGGAAACACGGTAATATCCCTCACAGCCTCACTTTCATACCTGTCATGGCGCTGCTCTGAATAAGGTCTATAAAACCAGAAACTTGTAATAGGAATGTACAAATAGGGTTAATTTAGATCTCATGTTGACTTTAACTTTCTACTACCAGAGTTTGGCTTATTTTTCCCTTCACTCAGCAAGCCAGGAGTCTGATCCGACACCAAAGTGTGAGATGTTCCTGCTTGTTCATTCCCCCCTTCTCCATACCTCTCATACTGCAGTACAAAACTGGTCTAAAACTGCCAAGATCATTTGAAATGCTTTCTTCGGGCTTATGTTTGCTCTCAAGTGTTATACACTTTCATTCTCAACTTCATAATAGTTGTTTTGTTTTGTGTGCAGGCTGTATGCTGTGTTTCGGCCAGTCCGCATTCTACCGCTTCAACCACCCCGAGGAGGCTTTCCGAATGAAAAGCATGATGCCTGAGGGAGGACAGAAAGCCAGTGTGAAAAACTGGGCCCTCACAGGTAACGCAATATCCCACAGGAGAACACAACACACCGTGACTCTGGCATGAATTATCTAACGCTTACCTCAAAGCCTGTGTTGTGTAAAACGTCATTTGTGCGGAAAAAAAAACATTCAGAGCTTAAAAACCTGGTGTGTACTGTCTGAAGTAATAGTACAAAAGACTATGTGACATTTATGACATAATTGCATATAAATGTACAAAAAAAACCCCAGAGAAAACAAGTGGTGTAAGGATAAGAAACAGATGCAGATTTACACATGGGACATTTATGCAAATTTGGGCTTACAGGGTGTTATCCACATTTCTGAATGGCATGGTTTGTTTCGGTAGCACAGGTAGCAGCTTTCAGCTGGGCCTTCTGCATTTCCGTTTCAAACTGTTAGCAATACAAGCCAGCCTCGATCCTGAGTTGCACCATGCAACTTTTATGAGAAACTCATTCCTGTGGGTCTCCTGACAGAGCGCTCTACATCTTCCACTCCCACTCACAGTACTACACAGCAGCCAATGTTTAAACAGAGCATTTACAATATTTACCGAGTTGTTTTCCTGACTTTTCCTGTTGTATGGCAGAAAAGGACACGTATAGCATATAAACACAGCTGGTGCAGTGCATTTCCCGAGCTGGTAATAAATTCTCTCCACCATGAATGAAAGTATTTTCATAAACAACATTCCTGCTGCATTCCCATTCACCATGTATTTGTTGTTATTTCCCCAGTGTCTAAATTCTATCTAAAACTACATAGCTTAAATATTTTTCAGACTTGCTTATATAAAGCTGTTCATGCACTTTTGTCATCTGATATTTTTTATAGACTGATTTATAGAGGAAAATAACCCCTTCACACTTTCTCTGTGGCAGAGCTATTTCCTCTTGCATCTCTTTTCCAGTTCAGACAGCTTTGTTGGCCATGCTCTGCTTATTTAAAGTTGAGGGGTATCTTTTACAATATCTATATTTATCTTGCCACCCACCCTGCTCTCCAATCCCCTCCTAACTGTTCCCCTCATATTCCCTCAATATCCGGCTGCCTCGTTCTAATAAAGCAGGACTGCTCGACGTTCTTGATGATATTTCATGAGAAGCATGCAATATTTTATTGTTGTCTGTCTACATTATCCCATTTATTCTTTGCCAACTTAAATAATATATAGGCCTATTATATTATAATGAACTAGTATATACTGTATATCAGCTACCAGTTTAAACCCGCAGTCACATAAGTGTCCGTATGAGTATAGCATGAAAATGTGCACTGTCGCTTTAAGAGTGTAGGCCCCGCCCCTACAGCCAGCAGTCAGTCACATCAGCACCGTGGACAGGGGAGGGAGGGGGACTCAGCGATGGTGTAGCGGCGCCAGGCTCACCAAGCCCGGCTGGAATATCTCATCTGCGGCGTTTTACTCCTGCCTGGGTACCGTGTGGCCGGCACAGCTGGCTTAGGTCTACACTCGGAATGCGGGAACCGTCTTTTGAATCTGAGCTCGGTTATGCGTTATAAATTAAACGCACCAAACGGTTTAGCGTTTCTACAGGCGTGTTCTCATCTGTAAGTAAGCTACTGATCATTATAGACGAGGCTGTATGTGTCAGATACGGACGTCTAGCATATGTATCATTTTATAGTCGAAGCTGAAGTGTTATTTTGTGACACATTGAAGAATTAATATGTTAGCCTATCTTCATTTATGTATTTGTGTTTTCTTAAAACCGTTTCTTGTTCAGTGGGATTTGAATGGAAAATTAAGCCAGAGTCATCGTCAGCTGCTCTGACTTATTTCTAAACCACGATGACTATATAAAAAAGGGGGATCTGTAACTTGGAAAGAGGGTTTTGTCTTTTATCCATTATTTGTGAGGAGTTTGAACAGTGAGTGTTTTGTAATAAGGACAGAGATTTGTGGGTTAAACGCAAACGCTTAGCTGGCAAGGGCAAGATTGATCAAGTTTTGGATGTTGTGAAATCTGTTCTGTGACTCACAATCTAATGTAGCTAGGCTATATAGCACCAATCTAATAGTTTGATAAGTGTTACTTTTGGGGTGTTCAATAAAAAAAATGTTCCAAATTGACTGAAAAAAAATCATTAGTTGTGGATTATTTTTTGTAGGATTGTTTAGATCAGAGGTTTTCAAACTTTTGTGATGCCAAGGACCCCCAAATACAACGATTGTTTTAGGGGCCCTTTCCTAAAATATAAAGGATCTTTGTATTTCATGTATGAAGGCCCATTTGTCATGTGTGAGAATAATGATTAAAATGATATTATGAAACATGTCATCTAAAATTAAACAATTGGCTTTTGTTTTATTCTAAATTATACTACAGCCAAGCAAATTATTATAAAATATGATTACAAGTATATTTACAAAAAGCCCCCCCCCCACACACACACAAATATACAGATAAGTATAAGTATAAATACACAAATAAGTATTTCCAAAAACAACAAAAAATGTAATTAAATATATTTTGAATTGAATTGCCTTTAACTTGTTTCAAAGTCACTTTACAAAGAACGTTATCATAGAATTACCTTGCAGCCCCCTGGGGTTTCCGGGACCACAGTTTAAAAACCCCCAGTTTAGATAATTACCATCTTTACTTGGTAGGTCTGTCTCATTTTTAACAGATGAACCATATGAGGTGGTCAGTTGCCTGAGAGATAGATTGAATTACCAGCAGGGCTGTCTGTGATTTGGCTATATGAGCACATATTCGTTTGACGTTTATCCCCTCAGACTGGAGCCTGGCAGACTTTTTGGTAGCCACTTTTTCTACTTGAGCATTTGTCTTCTGTGGGACGGGGCAGTAGCGTTAAACTTGGAGGTTGTTGAATGGGGCTAATGGATTAAATGCATCTCTTCAGTGCCAAAAGAGCTGCAGGTACTTGCATTAAAAGCTCAGGTGAAGTACTGAGGATAATAATTGGGGTTATGTGAGGAGAAGAAGGCAAATGCATCCACTTACTCTTAAGTGCTTTTCTCATTTTCTGTACTCGGTTTGGCTCATCTGGCTAGTGATGGTGGTAATTTATTTTTGAGAATCGATTATTTTGAACCGGTTGTTTCAGTTAACAAGTTCAGCATTTTATTTACATCGCGTAATGATGTCATTTAGACACAAAATATTAAATGCTCCAAATCTTTGTCCTAGTTTAGTTTAGTTTGTTGCATGATTCAGCTAATGTTAATACTAAAATTAACAATATTTGCAATAAACAATACTAAAATAAATGTACATGTATTGGCTGAAGTTTCTGTAACTCTTTCATTAACACTCATTAACATATTTCTTGTATGTTTTTTTTTAACATTTCTGCTATTACACTAATGTAACTTACATTTTGATCCATCAGTCAAATCCTTAAATACTCTCCTAGTGCTCATTATCAGCTCACCGAATTCAACTCCCCCGGTTTAACCATGAATCAATAAGCAATCAACACCTGAACTGTTCTAAAATATGTCATTTGATTCTTTTGTATGGCAAATGCTTAAAATTGTTATCTTTCCCTTCAGATTCTGAGAACTTGGTCAATGGGAACCACCCGTCAGGAGCGCCAAAATCTCACTTGGTCTCCAACGAGATAGTGCGCCCTGAGCACAGTGCCATTGTCAGTTCCATTGAGAAGGACCTTCAGGATATTATGGACTCATTAGTCATGGATGACCCTCAGCCCTCTTCGTCTGAGTCAAAGAAGCCCTCTGGTCATCCTATCTCCCAGTCTCCCCTGTCCCCCATGTTAAACGGAGGGGGGCGCTTCCTTCTCTCGCCCCCAACGAGCCCTGGTGCTATGTCTGTGGGCTCCAGTTACGAGAATAACTCCCCTCCTTTCTCTCCACTCTCGTCCCCATCGGCCGCCAGCAGTGGCAGCTACACCAGTCCCTCGCCGAGTGGTTGTCAGGACCAGTTTCACACGCTTCCTCCTGTGCCAGTGAGGTCCTCTAGTTACAATTACACCAGCCAGCCACCCATACCTCAGCCACGGACCACACTGCCCAGCTATTCCAGTGGCAGCGGTGGGCCAAAGGTGCCTGAGAGTCCCAGACTCCAGCGAAAGGCTCTTTTAGAAGCACCGCCAAGCCCAAAGCCAACTCGTAGGGGGTTGAACCAAGACAGCTTGGTGGCTAAATCCCCAGACAGCCCCATACAGACTCACATGCTGCCCTTAGTCTCCAGCTCTACTGCTCTGTCTGATGCCCCATCTGTCTGTCGGGTACCAGTTCCAGGTAGTCCCAGATTTACCCCCAAATTCTCCACCGCATCCCCATCATCCTCGCCCTCTAGTCCCAGATCCAAAACTGCCATTGTTCTCCAGGATCGCCCCTCAAGTCCTTTCCGGGAACAGCCTCAGCCCGACCGCTCCCTGACGTCCAGCCCCTCTCACCAACTCTCCCCTCCCTCGCGATCTTTCCAGCCCCCCTTAGACCCCATTGTCCACATCATTCAGGGTGGACCTCCACACCCACATCCTCGCACACTACAGCCTCCAGAAAGCCCGCGGCTGGCCCGCAGGAACCTTGAAGGGAGCAGCATGAGGGAACTTCCTCCTCTCAGCCCCTCTATAGCCCGCAGGGGGGTTCCTGTGCTCCCAGGAGCTCTACCAGGAACCCTGCGAACTCCAGAGATTCCATGCCCAAGAATTGTGCCAGAGAGTCCCAGACTCCGACGGAAAGCAGGGTCTCCTTCGGAGGAGCCGTTCAGTCCTCGTGGTGTGCGTGCTCGTAGCCCTTCACCCACCTCCGGACTGATGGGGGAAGGCAGTGGGCGGAAGGGCAGTTTTGGGAACTCGCTGTCTTCGGCCTTCAGCCTTGGTTCTCTTCCTGGGTCATCGCCCCGATCCAGTCCCAGAAGCCACCGGAAGATGTCAGCAGGCCACAGGGACCACCGGATGCCTCACCCAGGCATGAGGGAGCGCAAAAACAGCATTACGGAGATAAGTGACAACGAAGATGATCTTCTTGAGTACCACCGACGCCAAAGAGAGGAGCGACTCAGAGAGCAGGAGATGGAGAGGCTGGTAAGTGAGATGCACACTTAAAAATATATGCATTTATATAAAAAGTGATATTTATGAAAAATCTGTCTTCACATATCCACTAAAATGTCCTTGAGACTAGTGCATTTAGCTCTGAGGAAATGTCTAGAGTCATTTGTTTGCAGATGCCCACTTGAAAACCACATCATAGCATAAAGAGTCTGTCTAAGAAATATTCCCCGTCTCTGTTTGTACATGTCATGTACGCTGCTGCCTCTACATGCCTTCTGATGATATGTAAATTGCAGTTTCTGCAGTTAATATTTTCCAAAAGAGCTCCTCAGTGTACACTGGTGGCTGAATGTAATCTTAACACACCTAGCAAGCAT
>CM075881.1:8443113-8488113 GCA_038021265.1 Cyprinella venusta | reverse complement strand
CTTCGTTTTGAGGTTGAAGCAAGGTCCCCATGTTTCACAGCTGCGTACATCTAGACTTTTTCTTTCTATATTCCAAAAATGTAAGCTGTTTTCCTCAAACTTAGAGGTTTTCATCATGTTGAAGTGCAGCATAAACAGATCTGATCCTGTTGACTTAGTTTGTGATGTCCCCCCCCAAACATATTAAATAAGAAACGTTGCTTTTGCTGTTTGAAATATCACACATTTCAGTAACAGAAATGGCATCCCAGGATGTTTACTGAAGTGCTTAATGTTACTGTGCTTGGTTTAGTCTGTAGTCTGTGTTTGAAAATAGTGGATTTTCCGCAGGCAAGTTTTGAAAAGAGGGAAGAGAAAGACTTTTTTTAAAGGAGAAATACACATTTGTTGATTTAAAAAAACAACATGCCAGGTTAAAGTTGTCATGAAATGAACGTTCACCCATGTATTTGATAAATGCATGCTATAGATCTTATTATTGTGAACAGTTAATCTGTGCATATTATTATAATTATTGTGCATGAATTTTATTTAATGTAAAATGTGCATTGTGCAAGTAGGCTTGTTCAGGGAGATCACAATACCATGCTTTAAAATCTCTTGGATGTTTGTTTTGGAAACCCAGAACGGAAGCGATTGAAGCTTGTCTGATTTAAGGTATTCAAACAATCCAGGCACGTCACAGCAGTAAAAGTGGGACCCACTGTGACCCTGTCACACATTTAGAGACAGAAAAAGGTCAGGAAGAGCAGGGGGAGAGGCTCCGACATGGCAGGGGGTTTGAGAGGCTCTGACAAAGGATTTGAGGAGCTGTACGTTTGTGTCATTCCAGACTGAGGGAAGACAGTGGAATGTAAGAGCTGGGATCAGAAGGCAAAGCCCATGTCTCATGAGCTCTGATTGGTCGATGTGTGGTTGGAATGCATAAAAATGAGAGAGCTGGAATGTTTCTACAAAAAACATCTCTTAGTTTTTGTTTGGGGTTCTGATGTTGCTGATAAGCATCTGTGTAAAATACCATTTCACTTTGGATACGTTTACATCACCGTTGAAAGTGGCCCATTTTTTCTTTTATATTCTTTTTTTTTTGTATGCTGCATGAATCAAACATTTTTAAGTCCTAACAGTGCTAATTCAGTTACTAATTCAGCAGTTATTCACAATTTTCTCAATGTTTTAATTCAGTGAAACTGAACTGAAAATTTTTATATTTGTTCTTATGGGAGGTCCATCATCTTGGATCACTGTATTTCCATCTGATTCAAACTGTCAATAAGTAATTTCAGAATGAATAGGATTTTTTACATCAGTCTACCTGGACATAATATTTGGCTTTTACTTTATGAAGATTACACAAAAAAAGTGTAATTTATAAAATATATTTAGATTATAATATATATTACATTTATTGTATAAAATGTTTGTTTATTTATTAATTATTTTTGATTATTGATATAGTGTGACACTGGCTTTAAACAATGGCAGAAAGTGATACTAAAAGTTATTAGACAATGAAGAGCAATGATTGAGAGAGATTTTAGAAAGAAACTTTTCTAAAGCTTTTATAATTTGATACAATAAGAAAATATGATATTATATTCCACGTCATGCCAATGTAAGGTGATCATTAAAAGGTCCTTTTGGCTTGCGATTTGAATGTAACCTTTGCCTTTTTCCCCAAACGGACACACACCTGAGTGAAAACTTTGCCTTCAAGACACACATTTACCAAAAAACTCATAGCATACCCGGGAGATGTGTAAACAGAGGGCTACGTCTGTTCATTGCTGTCATCTGGAAAGTATGAAGCGCTTAACGGTTATCCTACAAACCGGTACAGTGGAAGCAGCCTATATTTTTCCATCTGGATTTCAGCATGCAGTGAATTGTAAATTTCACACTACCGGTATATTTGTCCATCTGAGAGAACATCTGACCAGCACACACGCAAGCCATGTTTAGTGAGCGCTGACCCCTGAGTGAGTTTCAATGAATGCCGTTTAAACTTGTGACTGCGTTTGTTTTAAAGCCTTGATAGATAAAACAAACCATCCACTTCTGTGAACCTCTGTGAACATTGATTCATATCTTCATTAGCTGCCACCGGCACAGATGTAGTGCGGTTGCTTCATGTACCTACGGCTACCGGCACACACTTTGAGAAACAGACCAGAGAGTGTATGTGTGTGTGTTGGAGGCGGAGGGACTAGGGGCTTTATTTGTTCATCTGTCTCAGCGTGTGTGTGAGTTCTGGAGAGCTACTCAATGAGAATACATCTGAGAGAACCACACGACCCAAACTAGTGTGCGACTTTTAACACGTCACAATGAGGGTGAGTGAGTGGTTTTCATTCCATTATTTTATCAGGGTTAGTTTTATTTTGCATATAAAAGTGTATTTAAATCTAAATGTACCTTAAAACTAGTGTTTGATTACCAATATTGTACTTTTACACATATTAAACTGGTATATTCAGTCAGTGTGCTTATTCAGTAGTCTGTTGTTAGACATGTGTGTTGTGACCAGGGCTTAAACAAATTCCTTCATGTGTTGATGTTGAATTTGGGCTCCTTTACAGCGCAATTAAACCGCATATTGCTTTAGAAGTGTTCAGGTAGCCCCAGTTTTGATTGGAAACACTCATGAAGCTGGGCTATAAACTCTGGGATCAGAGGCTTAGCAGGCCTGTATGAAAACACATCAAATGATTATATTCCCTCCTACGGTTCCTACAGCCTCTGTGTGTTTCAGAGCGCTTTTAAAACTCAGGGTGTGCCACCATGATCTTAAACTATTTCCTTCGCCTGGGGGACCTGCTAATGATGACAACTACAGAGGACCCTTTAAACTCATAAATGAGTGTTGGGCACATTGGGGTCTGCTGTAGTCCTGGTCTAAACTGGGAATAAACGTCTCTTTTAGAAGTGAGAGCCTCTGTTTTTAAAAATCTCTAAAATGGGTAATGTTGCTCTTGGCTTTAGTGGAGTGGCGTGAAGTGGAGATAATTAGCTGTTATTGTATACAGCAATTACTGGTGCAAATTGTAGTTGACGAGAAGTTTTCTGTGATATCACCCCTTTGGTATTAGATGGGTCTCTGGGATGTTACAGAGCGGGCCGGGGAAGCCTGAGGAATGAAAGCTTTTCGTAATTCAGACGTGTAATTTTCTGGAGGAGACAGCCCTGTCAGGTGAAGAGATGTTGATGTGATTCTGATAAGTGATTGAAAGTTCTCCTGTCACAGTTGATCAGTTTCAATGGTCTCTCTGAGCCTAATTTAAACCAAAACACGTTGGCTCAAAAATGTATATTCAATCATGTGTGCACAGCTCTGGAAAAAAAAAATGAAGAGACCACAATTAGCAGTTTTTATGTGTCTGTTTGAGTCAATTGAACAATTTTTTTTTGCCAGGAGTGGCATAAATTTGCCCAACAGCAATCTGACCGATTGATGGGGAGCATGCCAAGATGCATGAAAGCTGTGATTTTAAATCAGGAGTATTTCACCAAATATTGATTTCTGATCTCTTCTTAGATTAAAACAGTATTTTATTGTTTAATAATGAATATGTACTTGTTTACTTTGAATTATTTGAGGTCTAGTTGTCATTTTCTGCAAATAAATGCTCTAAATGACAACATTTGTGTTTGAAATTTGGAGTAAATGTTGGCAGTAGTTTGTAGATGTCAAAAATATTAATTTTACTAAAAAAACAAAACAAAACAAAAAAATAAATAAATCCAGAGCAACTGCTGATTTGGCATTGGTCTCTTCATTTTTTCCAGAGCTGTACTTTTGACTTTTGTTGGTTTAACTTAAAGAAATAAGTAACCTGGTTGGCTTCATTTTAAGTTCTTTGAAATTGAAAATTTGAGTTAATACAATGAAGGAGATTGATTTAATCATCAGAAACTCAAAATATTATGTTATCTGAACTAGATAAATTATATAAGTTGATTTGATAAAAGAAATGTTGTGATAACAAATCTTGAATATTTTTTACTGTGTGTACATATATTAATTATATATATATATATATATATATATATATATATATATATATATATATATATATATATATATTAATTTTATATATATATACATATATTAATTAATTATATATTATATATATATATGCACACATTGAATATACATATAAAAATATAATTCTACTTAAAGCTGCAGTTCATAACTTTTTTGTGTTCAAAATTTACAAAAGGTATAATGAGCAAGTACATCATAGATCCATTTTCCAAACCGTGTTTTTGTCTTATCCTGAATCACTATGGTTCACCTATAATAAGTATATATTTATAACTATTTTAGTCTGGTTCGGGTTGCACTACTGCTAAGTAGCCCAGTACCTGCTTGACTCGTCATAGACATAAACAGTGAGAAGTACTTCCGGCTACAATGTTCTTCCGCAATACAGTTTTGTTGATTAACTGCTAGAGCGCCAAAAGTTACGGACTGCAGCTTTAAGTAGCGTTGATGGGAAAGAGCCATGGGAACAGTCTGAACTGATTCTCTGCTATGTTCCTCCTCTCAGTGTGATCTTGGAGATTTAGTGGGCTGATGATTACAGGTTGAGCTAATTAAGGGTTTGGAGAATACTCATCACAGTGCTCCACAAATCACACTGAGCTCATCGAGTCTCTAGAGCACATCAAAGGGAGCACACATAACCTGCTGGAATACCAGCCTTCCTCTTTTTGTTTATCTTCCTTTTCTAGTGTAGATCTAAACATCTGCAATTACTGTATTTTAACTCCTGCAGCAGGGGTTTTCTAGCTTGGGGTTTGTGATGGAGCGGCTCTCAAGAGATTGAGATTTCATGTAAATTAATGTCTTTTTAAATGTACACACTCAATAAGGCTGCTTTTATAATATTGTATAAACTTGTAAACAATAATATTGTGAAATAATACTGAAAATTAAAATAGCTATTTTCTATTTAAATATATTTAAATTGCAATTTATTCCTATTTATTTTTATATGGAACACTTTTCAGGTTTTTATAAGTAATCTAAAGTTATTTGTTGGAAATAGTAGTCTTTTGTAACATTATAAAGGTCTTTACTGTCACATTTGATCAATTGAATGCACCCTTGATTAATACAAATAATATTTAATTTCCCCCAAAAAAACATACCCTGAAAACTTTTGAACGGTATTGTATAAAATTAAAAAAAAAAAAAACATAATCTGCAAACACATGAAGATGTACAATTCAAGATATTTATATGCTGATTAGCATTAACAAATATTTATTTCATTATTTAATAATTTAAGTCATAGGACAAAGTTTGTAACCCCTGTCCTAGAGATAATATACTGTACTTTCTAGGCAACCTAGTATTCACATTTTCATTGTCAGCCATTCAATCATCGCCAACTGGTCGCACAGTAATAATATGTGGCAATTGCATCAATAAATTGTCTTTATAGGACCTAAACAGCATTTTCACATGCCTTACAACCACACAAAACATTACACCATACCTGTCAAGCATTTATAGATATTAACATATCCTGAAAACGTAAAAAGTTCATTCTTTCCATTTGAGAACCATACAGACGGATACCATACTCGGTCTTATGCAAATGTCATGTAATGGCCAAAGGTCACACTGAGAATGTGTCTTTGAGGTGGGCTCGACTGGCTTAAGAGGGCAGCTGTTACCACATTCAGACCCCCCAGGCTGACGCGACGTGAGTTCTGTGTAGTTGCATAGTTGTCTCCGTGTCTGCTGTAAGTGAGGGCCTGTTCTGACAAGCGCATTGCTCTGAGTGTTTGTATGTGCTGAAAACAGGGCCGCGTCCTCTCGCTTGAAGACAGGGCCTGATAAGAGTCGCTCCAGACAGTGGTGCTTCTGTTTATTTCCTCTCCTCTCTCTTCAGATTGGCATCAGTTGGATGCTGAGTGCCAGAGGCTGGCGCAGAGGAAATTAGATAACGTGAGGGCAATTTTTGCCACCCCTGACTCATCTTATGTTGCTCTCTCTCTTGTGTTTTAGGAACGGCAGCGGCTGGAGACAATCTTGAACTTATGTGCAGAGTATAACAAGGGTGACGGGCCGGTGGGAGATCTGGGCAGGATGGGCGTCTCTGGGCTTGGCTCGAGGGAAGGGCTTAACAGACGTCCTTCCATGGACAGCGTGAGCAGCGCTTCGCTGAAGGTGACGCAGAGACATTGTGAAAGCCAAGAGGAGAACCTGAAGGAGGACAGCAGTAGCACTGAGAGTGCTCAACAGGACAGACGGACCCTACCAGTTCTGCTAAATGGGCAAAATGGACAGGTCGGACTCTTTTTCCTTATTTATATCTGAGCAGTTGATGTTTTATTGTGTCACTGTATGCGTTTTCACAGTGAGAACAAAAGCGCACGTGAAAAATTCAAATTAAACACAATCTCAAATTAGTGTCTGGTTTAAGACATGCGTCATTTGGGCTGTAAATAATGGCTCAAATACCAGTAAATTGATGATATTGTTAGTAAACCTGGCCTTTAATTTAAAATGTGTTTAAATTGAAAACAGTTATTTTAAATTGTTATAATATTTCACTGTAGTTTTGATCAATTAACACAGCCTTGATGAGCATAAGATAATTCTTTCAAAAACAAACAACTCTGACCCCAAACTGAATGATGGTGTACATATACAGTAAATCACATAAACTGAGTGTGATGTGTATTTAGGCAGAGGACTCTTTGGGATCGGGCAGCATTGGCCGTCTGGAACTGGGGTATCTGGAGGAGGAGCGGGTTCGAGTGCTGGCAAAGGTAGATGAACTCAAAGGTCGAATCACAGAACTGGAGCAGCAACTTCAGGAGTCCAAACAGGAGGTGAGCCGTTCTCATAAACATTTCTCTATAGCTGGTTAAATACACTGAAAAATATACAGGAAGTCCTTTCCTAATTATAGTGGATAAGAGCAGCAGGAAGTGATGCGTGGTGGAACAGAGAATGTCAGATGGATCTCTAGGGTGTGTTAATGGGGACTTTGTGAGAATTGCTGTATCTGACGTGTTGATCTGGACAGGCGGAGATGGAGAGAGCTCTGCTGCAGGGAGAGAGACAGGCCGAGCTGGAGCAAATCGAGGCCGAGACTGAGATTATCAACCAGCTGCAGCGCAAACTCAGCGAACTGGAGAACAGTATCCAGAGAGAGAAAGACAAGGTAGGACCCTCACACCACATTCAAGCACACAGAATGTAATTGTTCAATATTCAGACACACATTCCATAATTTACCTTGCTGAAAAATCCAGCATAAACCAGCTTCAATTGGGAAATAGGCTCATTTTACCACTCCCCCAGAGTTAAACAGTTGAGTTTTACTGTTTCCGAATGTATTCAGACAAATTTTCTGATATTTAGAAGAATATCAGGAACCAGACAGTTTCTGTTCTCATTGACTTCCATAGTATATATTTTTTTCCTGCTATGGAAGTCAATGAGACCAGAAACTGTCTGGTTACTCATCATATTCTTCTAAATATTAGAAAATTGGCTGAATGAATTCGAAAATGGTAAAACTCAACTGTTTAACTCTGGGGGAGTTGTGAAATAAGCCTATTTCCAAAAAAAGTGGAGTATCCCTTTAAGCTGGTGACCAGTAATGCTATGTTTTTCAGCAGGATATACATTCATTTGTCATTTAGATATAAAGGTGCGGTCATATTTATTATTGTTCTGCAAATTTTCCAGTAATAACAATAGGAATCTGCAAGTTTTGCAGATTTTTGCAAGTTTGTCCCATGAATTCACTGTGATGACCAACAGAGAGCTGCTTGAGCTGATTTCTTAATGAGTGGTGCTTCATACAGCTACACTACTGACAATAGACAATTGACCTTGTTTTGCCCATGTAATTTGTGACCGCACCTTAATTGTGAAGAGTTTCAAATCCCCGTCTGGACTGTGTTTTTGCTTTATACTGTTGAGCCTCTCTGGACTGAACAGCCCTTTCTGGTCTCTGACATTCCTTAAAGGCATGCCATTCTGCCGGATGGCCACTCAAGGCCCATTCTGGTCTCGATTGCCATCCCAAGGTAAAAAAACAAAAAGCGCGACATTGCCCATCCAAACTAGCCAAACCTCTTCCCATTATATCTGGTCATTCTACAATAGAGGATCTGAAGATGATAGTCACATTTAAATGCAGTTCACTGGTTTAGTTTGGGCAGAAAACCAAGGTACTGTTTGGTAATCAAGCATTCATTCACAAGAGGTATTGTTTTTTTCCTCTTCTTTTGTGGTGGTTCTCATCAGGTCCTCTACAAAGCTTGGCAACACTAACAAGCCTTCATTAACCTCTAATCTCCTCACTGCTTTTTTTCTGCACTCACAGTCTCTCCGTTTCTAGTGCTCGCCCCCTCGAGTTCAAAACTGTTTAGCTTAGCGCAAACTCAGGCTTTGGGATTAGCGCACTGGCTTTGAGGGACAATAGCTCCAGTGGTGCGAGACTCGGTGACTGACAATGTTTGTCTTTTAGAAAGCCTTTTCCTGCATGTTTTGGAAATCCAGCCTTTATTTCATCCATTCATCTTGTTCTGGGTTTCTCTGGGTATTTTAGTATTTTTTTCAAGTCTGCCAAGTATTAGGCTCTTGGAGAAATGCTTAAAGTGATAGTTCACCCAAAAATGTTTAATTCAGTCAATATGACTTTTGTATGACTTTCTGTCTGTGGAACGCAAAAGGAAATTTTGAACAAAGTTCTTTTTGTTATTATTATTACAGTGAATGGGGACAGAAGCTCAGGTTTAAAAAAAAAAGGTATATCCCAAGTAATATGGTCGCTTTGTTTGACAGACAGACAGGCCAAAATTTTATTTTTAATTTAGAGTTGTAAGTTGTATTTAAAGCTGATTCAGGCTAATTTTTGAACAAACCAGTTGAAAAATTCTCCTTTTGTTTTCCACCGAAGGGAAAAAAAGCACAAATGGGTTTGAAATGACATGAGGGCGAGCAAACAATTTCCATTATTGGGTGAACTAAGAATTTCTCTTGATATAAAAAGATAAAGAGTTTATTCAAAGATTCTGCATCAATTTGTATTAGTCCATTGTCCATTCCGGCCTTATTTATAAATTTGTTTGCTTTGAGTTTAAACCCATTTCTCCCCGTGGGGATGGCTGCCACCAAAGCTCATGTTACCAGTCATTGACCGGCTGTAATTTGTACTAGATTGATCTTGACCGCAATCGATCTGTGCAGTGTTCGTGTAAACATGGATAATTCCCCTATAAACCTTTTTAAATGGCTTTTCTTTAAACAGAATGTTGTTCTGTCTGTGCTTTGATATATTGATTTTTTTTTACATGCTTTAATTGTGCTCATTTTGGTCTGGAAGAGAGCACAATTGCATGAATTCAATGTGCATTAGAGTATCTCAGCATATGTAGACATGGAACTATCTCAAGGACTAACTTTTAAAAAATATACATGAAGTATCAAGTATCATGCTATTGCAAATCTTTCTTTTTATGATAAAAGAAAGGAAAAAAAGACAGCTTCAAACTAGCCAGCTATTTCCTGCCCTTTGGTATGGCATAATAACAGCACATACCAGCAGAAATTCATTACATCTGAAATCTTTGATCAAGAAATGCCTGAGAACAGAAGTCTGTTTGGCCCTGTAGACGGCCTAAAGTCCAGTGTCATGTAGTTCATAGTGTTTTATAAGGCTTAGTGTTCATCCTTTCTGGCTCCACCCACTCTGTTGTGACCTCTAACCTCGGACGCTTCTGCATGGCGTGGATTTGAGCTGTGTTCTCTTTCTCTCCCCTTCCCGGATGGTGTGTTTTCTTTCTAGGAGAGGGTTAATGTTGACGTGGAGCGGGAAGCCCTGGAGAGGCTTCAGGATGGGTACAATGAGTTGAAGAGCCAGCTCCATAACTGCCCTGAGTCTCTGAGGGAGCAGTTACAGGAACAACTCAAGAGGGTCAGTGACTGTCAGGAACATCTTTACCAACTGCTTCCGCCCCACAACCCTGGCTTCATAAACCCCACCTTCCAGATACACAACTAAGTTCTATTGGGCTGTCTATGCACCAAATCCATCATGATGATCCCAGCAGAAATATTATTCCATGTTTATTATTATTACAAATTATTGTCACTGGGAACACCATGTTTAAATCTTGTCTGCTTTAGTTTAGTGCACTGAAGAAAGGGTCTAGATTTTTTTTTTGTTGGAAATAAACTTGTGTTCAGTGGTGAAATCAAATGTTGAGAACTTTGCATGCTTTGGGGTGTATTATTGAGGTTTATTAATGCTACTGTCTGGTTTCAAAGTAATAATACCATTTAACTTTGTACTAATCTATTAATGCAGAAACTAACATAGTGCTACAGTATAGTGTTGTTTTGACACCTCTCACTTCTCTCACATGATTTTTTCCCCCAGTTAAGCGCAAAATCCGCCCCACAGATGATTTCATTGGTCAATGCAATCACGCAGTCACCTGTCAAAGCGAGTTCAGATTTCAGAAAAATAATGGATTTGTTTCAGTGTGATGTAGGCATTCAGCAGCACTGTGATTGACATGACCAATCCAATCTTTTGAATTGCTTAGGGTGGTAGCGCTAAACTTGTCTTGGAGAAAATCATGCACTTCTCTCTTTATATACCACACAGATTATACTTTCAAAATTCAAAGCAGGACATTTTTGTTTGAAATATGAAGAAATGTCACATCTATTATTTTCCTTTTCATTAGCATGAGTAAAGGAATCTCTTCTGACAGTGCTTGGGCAGTGGTTTTGATGACTAGCCCTTTTTGCAAACGGAAATATCCCAAGGGTTGCACGAGAGAGAAGAGATGTCATTTGCGCACTGAGCATTCAAGCTTTACAATGTCAGAAACGCTGTGATGAATTGACAGCAAGGGCTTGCCAATGTCCTTGAGATTTGTATATAGAAATGACAAGACTTTCCCTACATTATAAACAGATTTTGTTGCCTTTCATGAGATTCGTTTATATTCTGAAGGAAGTAGTCTCATAGATATTCCTCATTTTCCATAATCTTTAAATTTTATTTGATGTACTTGGATTTCAGTTGGATGTAATATGATATGATAGATGTTGAAGGATTCTGGAAGAGTGTATTATTCCACATAGATCTGTGTGTGGCACAAAGTTTTTCAACTGGACCCCTGGGAATCCCTGAAGTTACTGCAGAAAGCCTTTGAAATTCAATATACATGTAAAGCATCTATAATGTGTAGAAATATTCTTTATATTTCATATAAAATGAATTAATATTTTGAATAAAATAATTAATAATTAGATGGGCTATATAAGATTGACATCCCCGTAGCATAACGTTCCAATCGGTTCCTCCCAGTGGCTTCCTAAAGGGATAGTTCGCCCCCCAAAAATTTAATTTTGTCATCGCTTACTCACCCTTTTGTTCTTCCAAACCTGTATGAGTTTTTTCTTCTGTTAAACACAAAATAAGTTATTTTAAAGAATGTTATTAATCAGACAGTTGACCGCACTCATTGACTTCTATAGTATGTTTTTCTTGTATGGATGTCAATGGCTTCCGTCAAATGTCTTTTTCTTCTTTTGTGTTCAACAGAAGAAAAAAAAAGCTGAGTAAGTGATGTCAGAATTTTCATCCCTCTAAACTGACTCAGCTTGGCTGCTGCGGAAGTTGCTCAGTGCTGTCGTTAATGTCATGCTTTGATTGGTTGTTTGACCCCATGCTTGGATGCATGTGTGTGTAGGAAGCTGAGACTCTTGAGGCTGCGACAAAGCAGTTTGAGGACCTGGAGTTCCAGCAGTTAGAGAGGGAGAGCAGTCTAGAGGAGGAGCGTGAGACCATCAGCCAGCAGCTGCTGCAGGACAGAGCCCAGTACCACAGCAGTGTCGCCAAAAGAAAGGTAAATAGTATGCACACGCATATAACAATGCATGGAACCACCAAGAGCATCTCAAACTCTTGTCCAAATTGGTGCTTCCAGGACAAGGTTGCAGCATTGGAAAGCCAGGCCAGTCAGCTGGGAATACAAGCTGCTCAGGAGTGTGAGAGGCTGGTCAAGGACAGAAGTACCACCTTGCAGCTGCTACAGAAGGTACAGGAAATGGAAATTAATTTTAATGTACACTTTTAATGGTCTTCCCCAATTTAAGAACACTTAGGGGTGAGGACTAGCACCAAATTTTACCAAAAGCTACTCTTGTAATGGAAATCAGTTTGACATGATCTTCCATAAATCCTTTTAATGTGCTGATTTGCTGCTCTGCGGTACCCTTTTTTTTAACTGATTGATTTGGAATCTGTGTTTTAGGAAAAGGAAAGGCTGGCCAGTCTGGAGAAAAGATACCTGAGCCTAACTGGTGGAAAGACGTTCCCCAAAAGCTCAAACACTATAAAGGAGGTAAGCAGGATTGGAATCATAAAATGCTTGGTGTGCTTGTTACACAAGGCTAGAATAAATAATTGCTGAATATCTGCTCCTCTGCTTGAAATAAGAATTAATTTGATGGTTAACATATCTTCAAAATGTTGTTGAGCTATTCCTGTGTATGATCCCACCATGTGTGTTTCTTTGCAAGACCTGCCTGTTGCAATTCACCTTTGTAGATTGGGTTTCTTGGGCTAGGAAAGCTATAAGGTTCAGCTTTTTATCCATATGTTCCGGATAGCATATGGATCCCATGTGCCCAACCCGTAATAATTGGGTTAGCAAAACAGGAAATGAAATCTTTTAGACTCAGGATATTGTTTGACTTATAAACCTCCGCCCAGGATGTGCTTCACATCAGCGAGGCTGACCTCTTAGACGATGACCAGCCCTCCTCCTCCTCCCCCTTTCATGCATCCTCATTCCACTCATATCCCATCATGCCTCAGGAGGTAACTAAACTAACAGTCAGTGCATGCAGCCTGGCACATTTAAAACTGCCAATACTGACTAATATGGGCTCTGAGAATATGGCAGTACAAAATATATCAATTTGTGTTGCATTATTGAGAACACTTGACTTGTTGGGATCTCAAGTTTGGAGGCAAAGGCAAATCACACTTCCTTGGAAGATTTGAATGGGGTTTATTGATTTTGTGTGTAGCCGCCAATGCACTTAAAAATCACTTAGCTACTCTTTGTTAAGAGTTTGCATCATTTTCAAACAATTTTGACTGTAGTTGGGCTAACTTGTAATTTGTAAATCTTAAGAGTTAGATGGAGGCATGACGTTGTTAGTTGTTAGTGTCACTGTAGGTGTATGAATATGACGGAACTGCTCTTATGGGGTTTGGATGTGACTAAACTGACAGCTGAACTTCTGTCCTGCGTGAATGGTTTGGCTGTTAACGTGTCTCAGGAGTACTTGAAGCTGTCGGATGTTTATAAGATGTATGGGAGTGATTGCCATGACATCCAGCTCGCCAACGCTTCCTCACATGGCCTCTCGCTTGCCCTTGACCCAGCTGTAACTGCCCCCCGTGAGGTATCATAGCTGCTTTCTTCTTTCTGCTTCTCTCTTTTCAGCTTTTCCCCTTTCCCTTTTTGTGTTGTAGATGCTGCTATTTATCATATACATGACCATCACCAAGCATTATAGTAGGATCATGCTTTGAATCGGGTGCTCTTTCCATTTTGAGAAGATCATTTATCATTAACATTCTGACAAATAATGTGTTTAAGTGTTCAAAAAATTACACTACGCCATCTCAAGCTATATAAAGCGAATATATTCTATTTTAATACAATATAAATTCTGATGATTGTCATTAACTAAAACTATTAAAAACATTTTTGTTCATTAAAATAAAGCAGAAATAAAATAAATTACACATGTTCTTTGGAGCAAAATTCAAGTAAAGTTTTGGAGCAAAATTTCAAAATTGCTTGCTTGACATCTAATTACAAACTGAACTAAAAAACTCAAAATAAAATTGACATAAACGGTGATGTTTTAAAAAAGAAACTAATGAAAATGACAAATTCTCAATTACAGAATTACAAAATTAAGTACAATTAATATGAATAATATAATAGTGAAAACTTAGTTATAGTATAGTTAATAAAAACTATAATAGTATATAAATACTAGATTAACACTGGTTTGGATTTGGATATAATTTTCATACAATTCAAGGAAAATACATGCATATAAATAATAAAGGTAGAATATATTTTGCTTTCATTAAAATTTGCAAGTTGGAAACATAAATAAAAGAAATAAAGGCACATAAATGGCACCTGCTTTATAGAATGACCAAGTATCTGATCAATCTTTAGGCACGTTGCTATAAGGTGTTCTCTTAGATGTTAGGTTTTGTCCTAACCAGCTGCATTTTGTCATTTATTTTTCATTTTCATGTTTCTGTAACGCTGTTAGATAGTTCTGCCCATAGTGAAATCTCATTGATTGAATTCTCACTCCACATAACTGTATATTAAACATCAAATTATGTTCTAATAATTTGAACAAATAAACTACCCGCCACTGGAAATTTGGCGCGTTTCAGCTGGTTAGGACACGGTATAATGGATGATGGAACTGAATAACTTTGTAACTTTGTCTAGTTACTTACATTCTTTACAGATGCTAAACTCTCCATAACATGTTGTCTTCTCTTTCTTGCTCTGCTTCTTCCTGTTTTTTCCTCCTGCCTGTGTCCGTTTGTCCGTTTGTCACTCCTGAATTTCAGGAGTATGTGACCGTGGGCCAATTAAACCAGATCTATGGGATGCCGAAGGTGGAGTCTTCCCCTACCTCACCCATCCAATTACTTCATCCTTCTCTCGCAGACTCCGCCTTCTCCTGCCTCCCCTCCCCTCATGGCTCCTCCCTCAATCTCTCCTTTGAGGTGTGTCTTTTCTCCTCTGTTCTCTCTTGTTTGATTCCTAGAGCTGGGTATCGCCAACTACCCGTGTCATTCTGTCATTGTACAAATCATTCAGTTGCTCATTAACACTCTTCTCTTTCTCTCTCTGGCATTCCACCGTCCCACCTTTCTCTCTCCTGCTCATGCTCTGTGACTCATACTAATGGATGTGCTGCGTGTGTAAAGCGTCAGTCGGACTGGGGAAGGCCTCAGATGCCCGCTCTAGATTTAGATCGCTGGTACCAGGAGGTTATGGCAGCTGGAGATGTAAACCAGCTCTGCCCTCCTCCCCTCCCGGCTAAAGCTTTGTCATCACGCAAGCCTGCGCAGGTAACAGCCAAAAGCTCAGCTGTCATTCACCTTCTTCTGCTCTTCTTCTACATTTTCATCTTCATAGGCCTCACTATATGTCCAAGTAAGGTTTTTTTTTGTGAGTTCCATGTTATTTTGTTTGTTTTGGGTTTTGGCTGTTCATCATCTCAAGGTTTTCTGCCATCTTCTGTTGTTGGGGTTGGCACTATTGCTCCTGTTCCTGGAGATTTACTCTCCTGCTAAGTTCAGCTCCAACCTTGATTAAACAACTAAACCTGCTAATTATGATCTTCAGGACAGAGATTGTCTTATTATTGGGAGATATGAGGGCCTATGGCTCTACCATTGGAGAAAGCATAACGGCTAACTTGGATTATGTGTGCCTTGATAACCAATCACATGACATTGAATTTCGTGTGACAATCAGTCACTGTTTGTGGATACCATAGAAATGAATGATAAGTACCGTAGCACAATTGTCTGTGACTTATCTTATAAAATAGCTTCTTTTTTTTTGGTGTAAACTAAAAATAGACCAATCCAAAACGAATGTTTAAGAACAAACATGATGAAAATTAGCAGATGGGCTGTCGATTTGCAATTTATTCAGCCAAGTGAAGCCTCTCCTCTTGACACATTTTTAAAAAACAGCCTCTTGTCTCCCCTGCGTGACCGCAACGTTAGCAGGCGTTATACTTTTTTTGGCTAAGGTTGCAGGCTTGCCTTCAAGTGGCTTTGCTAATAATAATACACAAGTGAGTTGGATCAGGATTGGATCTAAACGGCTGGAAGGTAAATCTCCAGGAACAGGATTGGGCACCCCTGTATTATTATGTCGATTATTTATTTGTTTTTACAAACCCTCGTGTTACAAACCTGAACATTTCTTCAATGGAACAAAAAAGGAGAAGTTTAGCAGAATGTCCGAGCTGCTCTCTTCTATTGCAATGTGTTGGGGACCAGAAGCAATCAAGGTTCAAAAAGGACAAAACATAAAAATTGTCTCGCTATATAATCACTTTGAGGAACAGATTAAATGTTAAGTCATTATGCTTTTAAAATCTTGCTTGACAGATATGATCACCATTCACTTTGATTGTATGGAAAAGCGCAACTTGAACATTCTGCTTAATAACTCCCTTTTTGCATCATGACAAAAAAAAAAAAGGACATAATTGTGGAGTACGTTTCCTGACAGCATTGTTAGCCAACTATGTTGTTATCAGCGTAATCCAATGATTTTGTGTTTCCTGAAACCATAGTTCCAACGAACATTCGCAAACAGCACAAAGATGTGTAAGAGTGATGTAAAAGGGAATGTGATTGACCTGGAAATAAAGCAAAACAATGGAGAACAAAAATTGCAAAGCGGACTTCAGATGCCATGATCACTATTTACAGCAATAATCAAACATTAATTTGATCTCGAGCTGATTAACTAGCAGACGTTTTTACTCCACCACCTGCGTGACCTCATATTAACTATATTGTTGAACCAATTAAACGACGGATGTGGAATGAATTATAATGATTTCGGGAAACAGTCAAGTTAATTGTGGTTAAGTCAAGCCATTGTGGTTAAGCAGCGAGTTATGCCGGTGTGCCGGAAACGCACCCCATGTTTTCAGAGATATGAGACTTAGTGAATGATGAGTTAAAAAATTAAAATTAAGAATTAAAAAATTTAAATTACAAACAAGACTTTTTACTGGTCATGAATTTTGTTAGTGTAATTAGTGTAATTGTTTGTTTTTGTAATCGAAATGCAATATTAAATATTACAATTTAAAATAACTGTTTTATATTTTTTATACTATTTATTCCTATGATGGCTAAGCTGTATTTTCAGCATCATTACTTCAGTCTTCAGTTTCACATGATCCTTCAGAAATATGCTGATTTGCTGCTAAAGAAACATTTCTTATTATTATCAATGTTGAATACAGTTCAGTTGTGCCGGTTAATATTTTTGTGGAAACTGTGATAACCTACTTTTTTTTTCAATATTTCAATATAAATATAATATCTTATAAATCTTTTGTAACATTTGAAATGTCTATGCTGCCACTTGATTCATTTAATGCATATTTCCTGAATAAAAGTATGCTTTTCTTATAAAAAAGTATTGAAAAAAGCAGTCCTGTTTATCATTTTAATTATGTTGATATAAAAAAATCTAATTTTAAAGGTGTAGTTCACTCAAGTTCACTTCATTTATTTTACAGTAGTTTAATTTTTGCAATATGTGTGCTATATCATACTTGTTAAATCTTATACTTGCATTCAAACTAGCAATGAGGGAATGAAGACCGAATTTTGTGTTGAACTACACATTTACTCTGTTTAGTAACTTGAAAAAACATCACTTCAACTCACGTCAAGTTTTTCTGGCCCTTCAGGTGTACCGCTCTCGACTGGACAGTGATACCAGCCAATCGTCACCGAGACCGAAAATCAGCGCTGGTCTGTCCCCTACTTACACTACGGCTACCCTGGGACGCAACACTCAAGCCAGGGTAAATAGTGCATTTACTCCCCAGTTATCAGAATCTCTTGCATCATTTAATATGGCAATTTAGTCCCCTCCTTATTGTTAAATATGCTGGCGGAAATAATTGTTTGTTTTGTTTACCCAGAGTCCTCTGATGGTTGCCAACAGCACCGGGAGTCTCCCACGCAACCTGGCAGCCACCCTGCAGGACATTGAGGCTAAGAGGCAGCTGGCTCTTCAGCAGAAAGGTAATGAGAACAGCTTGACAGCTGATGGTTGTAAAATCACCGCAAACAACTGATGAGCCGTCAAACTTCAAGAAACACTTCTTGAAACCTGAAAATATCGTTATTTACTCACCTTCATGTTGTTCCAAATCCGCATGCTTTTTTTTTAACTTCCACCATGATTTTCTTCCCCTCATATTCATAGTGACCATGGGATGCCAATTTATCCATCTCTTCTTTTGTTCTCTTCTTTGGTTTTGTTTTAACCTTGCCCTCAAACAGAATTCTTTCCCTCCATGTTTGCGTCCTCTTCCGGTACGGAGGGTCCCACAGGTAGTAGCATTGGACTGCCGTTCATCATAATCATCCTCCTCAATTCTAACCCAACATTTTGTGCACTTCCTCCCCCCATTGGAATGGGCTTGACAGTGTTCAAATGTTCTTTTACCCCTAATGTTTTTTTTTTTTTTTCCGCTGATGGCATTCTTTAGACTTATGTATGGGATTAACTGTGCATGGATTGGAAGATGATATCAGTGGTAATCTATAAATAAATATAGTATTGATAAATGGTTTCATGCACTTTTGAAAGCTGCACTGCTAGTCAAAAGTTAACTGAATTTGTGAACTTTTTTGCACTTACTAAATCATTTCCATATCAAAGCATTTTATTTTATTCTATCAGGTTAATTTTAGTTTTTTCACTTTAACTTAAAAAAAATGTGGTTACTACAAAATTCCCTAATCAAACAGAGAATACATTTTTAAAGGAGTTCACTTTTAAAGACACTTTGGCTAATAATTTACTCACCCCCATGTCATCCAAGATGTCCATGTCATTCTTTCTTAAGTCGAAAAGAAATTAAGATTTTTGCTAAAAATATTCCAGGATTTTTCTCCATATAATGGACTTCAATGGGAACCAAACTGTTCAAGGTCCAAAAGACAGTTTCAGTGCAAACTGCAATCTGTTCAAAGGGCTTTAAACTATTCCAGACGATTCCAAACTATTCCATCAAGCGGAACGATCACTCATTTAAAAAAAAAATAAAAAAAAAAAAGTTTAAGTTTTATAAGCTCAAATGGTCGCCTTTCTCTGTTCTGTGATGCGCGTTCGTGACTCCTGTTCGAACTCGTTTATCAAAATGAACAAATCTTTTTTTCGTGTCATTTGGTTCTTTCAGCGAACGAAATGAACGAGTTGACTCGGGAAAAGATTGGTTAATTTTAGTTTTTGAGTTTGGTTCTCATTGAAGTCCATTATATGGAGAAAATCCTGGAATGTTTTCATCAAAAACCTTAATTTCTTTTCGATTGAAGAAAGAAAGACATGGATATCTTGGATAACATGGGGATGAGTAAATTATCAGCAAAAAATTTTTTTTTTAAAGTGAACTACTCCTTTAATTTTAGTTATTATTTTAATTACAGCCATATAATGGCTTTTAATTTGTAAAAAAAAATATTACATTTTGATGATACAATGATATATTTATTTTGATGACTTCACTATTCTAAAATTTAATAGATTGTGAGTAGATGTGTTTAAACTTTTGACTGGTAGTGTACAAAGGGATCTTGAATCAGAGGCATTGCTTGGGCTTTTTATTCAGTACACATGCGTTGCATATTTTATATGTGTATGTGTGAGGCATGATGGAGCAAATTGTGGGCAAACAAACTGTGTCATCCTTAATGGATATGCAGTCACTATGTACTCTGTCTAAAAGAGGGTTTGGCAGCTATTTTTGACCTATAAAATGCTTAATTTGTTCAGTGTTGTGCACTTCTATCCAGTCTGTAGGTCTGCCTCTCATATATGTGTGTTTTCCCCATCAGGTCAGCAGGTTATTGATGAGCAGCGGAGACGTTTGGCCGAACTGAAGCAGAAAGCTGCAGTAGAGGCTCAGTGCCAGTGGGAGGCGCTCCATGGCTCTCAAACACATCTCAACATTCCCTTTTCCTCAACCTCGGCCGGGCCAGTCATGCACCACTCCATCCTGCACCACACAGCGCCCTCTTCTGGGGAACAACCGTACGACACCCTCAGCCTGGAGAGCTCGGACAGCATGGACACAAGCATCTCCACTGGAAACAACTCGGCCTGCTCTCCTGACAATATGTCCAGGTTCGACTTTTTAATGTGCTTTCCTAAATCATTTTCTCAGAACGCTTAGCCAATGGCTCTGTGACAGGAACTTGTGGCGGCACTGTGGCTTTTCTCTACATGCCTGTCCCAAGATAAATGATCAACCATCTGCTTAGTGACTTTTAGTGAGCACTCTCCAAATTGAGTCTCCAAATCATTGGGAGTGTATATGAATCACATTTATTAGCATTTTTTTTAATTTAATTTTATCATTAAAGATTATATAAAATCAGTTTAATTTTTTGTTTTAATTATTTAATTTAATTCTCATTTTAAACGGTGTTTTTCAGTAATTGTGAGGGTTTTGAGTATGACAAATTATATTAATTTAAATAGAAATAATACTGTATTTTTATTGTATATAAATATTATAGTTTATATAACATTATAACTTACACTATAACTTACACTGTTGTTCACAAATTTGAGATCAGTGAGATTTTTTTTTTTTTTTTTACATTTTTGGTCTCTTATGAGCATAAAGGCTGCATTTATTTGTTAAAAAAATACAGTTAAAGCAGTCATATTGTGAAATATTATTTAATATAACTGTTTTCTTTTTGAATTTATTTAGTCTATTTTAATATATTTTAAAATGTATTTTATTCCTGCAATGAAAAAGTTCAAAATTTGGTACCAAAATCTTAGTTTTACTGTCACTTAATCAATTAAAAATGCCTTTTGAAGAATAATATTATTCATTTCTTTCACTCAAATTATCTTCATGAACCCAAACTTTTGAACAGTAGCATATATTATTATAAATTTATATCACATTACATCCATGTGAAAATGTGTAAAATAATGTATATTTTCAATACATTCACATGGATGTAATAGCTCAGTGTGTAGGGAAGCTATGAATCATTATGCAGCGACCGTGCTTCATCCCGCCCACTTTCTTGCGAAAAGGAAAGAACAAATGAACGACTTTGATGCCTAAGGCTACAGATTATGTTGTTGCTGGGTTAAACGGAACTTCGTGAAGACGCGTCTTTAAGCTTGTAGGTTGTTGCTGGGTTGAACGGGGTGTGTAGAAACGGTCTTGTCAGTTTCCACTTAACAGGGACAGTCAGAGCACACATAGGACGTCAACAACTGAAAAGGCGTCTTCCATAAACACATGCCTGATGTTTTACTGTTTGTTGCTTAACCACCCTTCCTGTCATCAATGAACTCCCTCTTTTTGTTTGTCTCTGCTCTTCATCAATCCCCTCTCTGCACATATGGCAACAACGTGTCCTGCTACACTTTCATGAGAATCGGAAATGTATAAATAACAGATTAGCCAATTGAGAAAGCAAATAAGGGTTTAATTGGTTGCAAAACCAACAATTTATGAGGTGCAAACACTGACAGGTGACACCAAGGTTGAACGAAATTCAGAATTCAGTTCATGAGTGTGATTTGAAGGGAATTGGTCATGCCGCAGAGGGTGTTAGAAAGCAATTTGACTTGGAATGACAGGAAAACGAATGCTCTAATTGAAATTCACAAAAAATCAGTAGTCAGTAGTCACATTACAGATTTCTTCTTCACAAAAAATGCATAATTTATAAGGCAAGTCTGCTTTGTGTTGTTTGTCTCCATTTTGAAGACTTTAGGGTAAATTAGCGCATTGTATGAAATGTTGGGGATGAATAAAATAGGGTTTATAAAATAAAAGTTAATGTATCAAATCTAATGAAATGCATGTATATGCATATACAGTTTATGCAATTGATTTAAAACGAATTTATTGATAATTAACATTAATATTATTGATTAATGTATATTTTTTTGTGGATTTTTTGTTTTGTAACATTTATGGGTAATTCAGAAAATACTGAAAAAAGAAATGTAATCTACTGTTGAAAGATTTGGGTCAAAAGATTATCTTTATACTCACCAAGACTTCATTTATTTAATCAAAAATAACTGTAATATTGTGATATGTGTAGTAATTTAAATTAACCATTTTCTAATTTAATATTTATTCATGCTGATCAGCATTTGTTGGAAATAGAAATAATTTTCTAATAATAGATGTCACCGTAGGAGGGAGTCACTGCGGTGGAGCAAAAAGAGCGAGTGGCAGCATTTTGCGAATGCCACGAATAACACACACAAAACACTTCTAAAATGGAAAAGAACTGTGCGATCGACTACAAATAGATTCAACAAGAAATCAGAGCTGTCTTTTACAGACTACTGAAAGCTACACGAAATAAGCAAATGGATCGCTGCAATTTACAGAAACAACTGTGGCAGTGAAACATGTTTTTGCAGTTACTGTTTTGTGCCAGAGATGTGTTGAATTTTGGGGTAAAATCATATCCTAGGTCATAGGCTGTATTGTATTGACAACTCAATTAAATATTGAGATAATTAAAGTTTTTGTCAGTTATTATTAAAAAAACATCCATTATGATGATCTTTATTTTCTTATTTTCTGGATCCGACTCCGCCCCCTGGATCTCGTGTACTGCAATGAGGTACTACTGCTCAGTCCGGCAGGAAATTGATGCCAATGCATACCCTCTATATTAATGTATTTACTATCAAGGAATAAAAGTATTTATTTATTTAAAAAAAAAAAAACATACTGACCCCAAAATTTTCAACGGTATTGTATTATAAAACCCACAAATATAGCCGTAATATGAATTTCTTTGATGTAAATCCATTTTTAGTGTACTTTCTTATAGTCATACCTGACTTTCAAAGGCGTTCTCAATTGAGTTCTGAATGGCCCACAACCCAGTTGGACACTGACATTTTGTCTTTAGTTTTCAAGCTTTATCATGGGAAATGTGTGAAGGACGTTGTAAACAAACGCCTGTAAAGTGCAGTGGAGCTGGACCGGGGCACAGCGGCTTTGCAGACGGCCTTCAGCTGTTTCTCTCTCAGGAGAGAATTTGTTTACTTGAAATGTTCTCGAGGTGTTTGTTTACTCTTTATGAAGCTTCAAGTGAGTCTGGAATTCTTCTCAAGAGAAATCCACTACACATTTTCTTTTTCTGTGTTTATAGTCCACATGTGCTTCATTTAATGTTTCGCGGCAGATGCTTGCAATCCAGCTGTATTTTCATGACGAAATGTTTCGTAATCCACCAGTCTCGCTGCTACTGGTCTCAATTCCATCATTCACCAAAGAGATGACCGAGGGGTAAATTCACTGAACGGTTGCGCAACGGCTATTTAAATGGCTGGCTGTATTGGTTGAAGCATGTATAGTGAATTCCCCCCTCAGTATAGTTGATGGAGACTTTGACTGAAGTTTTATGTGTTTCACAGTGCCAGTGGTATGGATGCGCTGAAGATCGAAGAGATGGAGAAGATGTTGAAGGAGGCACATCTGGAGAAAGCTCGACTCATCGAGTCCAGAGTGAGTCGTGGCATCTGTATACAGTCACTATATCAACTAACAATATTCATCTTTCTTGACTCTCAGTCATGTCTAATAACCGCTGCCCTGTTTTGGCCCACAGGAACGAGAGACTCAGACCCGTAAACTCATGCTAGAGGAAGAGAGAAGGAGAAGGGAGGTGGCGGAGAAGAGACTGCAGGAGGAGACCGTACACAGACAGCAGCTGATAGAGAAGGAGGTGAAGATGAGGGCCAAAAACTTCTCTCAGGTGAGGAGCCGCAGCTCTCTACTCTGCTGAGAGTTTAGTGGGATTCTACTAGGACTGATATTTTGTGCACTTAATTATAATTAGGTTATTTGAATGTCATATGGTTTTGAAAACCATGTATACCATTTTTAAGAAAAGATTAGATGTATTGACTAAAAATGTCAAGTAAAAAAATAAAACATTTTCGTGCGCTGTACATGAGAGTGCACATAGACAATAATGAATTATTTTCATTAGTAATTAGGCTTACATAATAGTCCACAAGACAAAATGATATTGACCTAGATAGTCACCATGAGGGTCTGTTTCTGCATTTTGTTTGTGCAATTGTACTTGCCTACCTTACTGGGTAGTAACTGATTACATGTAATCTAGATTATGTAATCAGATTCTCAAAAATAAGTACTTGTAATTAGATTGTATTACGTTTTAAAATACTTGTCATCAAATTACAGATGCTTTTTATTGCTTACATGATTTGCATATTATTCACACAATGGCAGTAAAATATGTCAAAATGTATTGATTTTACATTTTCCTTTCTAAAAAACATATCACTTATATATACATTGACATATACAAAGTATTCTGGTTATGTGAATTTGGACACACAGACCAGACACTTGTCAGCTGGATATAATTACATGGAAAAATTGGGAGGCCACAAACATTTGACCACTGGATTTACAGATATCATTTCACTTTTATGGAGTGTTTTCGCAACTTTACATATCGAACCAACTCCTGATGAACACATAAACTATTATTTAAATTATCAATTAGTTAGTCATTTAACCATGTATTGCTATGTCTTTAGAAGGCTTTTGGCATTCTTATTATTTTATTATTATCATTAAATTGTATATTTTCATTAAAATCTCGAACACCAGTTTCGAATCTCAAACTTTATTATTACAGACTCAAAGTCCAATTTAAAAAAAAGAAAGAGAAAAAACCCCCAAACAAACAAAATAAATAAATAAAAGAATCTCGAACCGACGTAATGTAATGTTTAATACAGAATGGATATTTTTTCCCCTCTTTGTATTTCATGATTCAATATGGTACAATATTTTCCTATTCAATGTGATGAATAAGTTGGGTCCAAAATGAACCAAGTCAGGTTATTTTAGCTAAAATGTGTAATGTAATGGATTATGTTAGTAACTACAATTTTCTCGTCATGTATGTCATTGCATTTAAAAAAATAAATAAAAGTGCTATCAGGATGTTCATCCTGACATTTTTACCTCATGCCAAACCCCAAAATATCAAAAATAATTTTAATTGAGAAAATTTAAAACATGTTCCTCATAAAAGAGGTGTTTTTAAATGATGGAATGTATGAACAGCATTTTTTAATAAATTAACTGGCAACACCTAACAATAATGTATCAGTTAATTTGAACTAACAATGAGCAATACATTTATTACTATATGTATTAATCATTGTTAATGGTAGTTAATACAAATAGTTATTTATTGTATGTTTGTGTTAATTCACAGTGCATTAACTAATTTGAACAAATGCAACTTTGATTTTAATGATGTATTAGTAAATATTGAAATGAACTAAGATGAACAAATGATGTAAAAGAATTTTTCAGAGGACAAACAATCATGTCATGTCATTAATCCTTATACCAAAAATTTGAACCCCATATCTTGTTGATTTCCAGGCCCGTCCAATGACACGATACCTTCCCATTCGCAAAGAGGAGTTTGACCTCCGCTCCCACATCGAGTCCTCAGGTCACAGCGTGGACACGTGCTACCACGTGATTCTCACCGAAAAGATGTGCAAGGGCTATCTTGTCAAGATGGGAGGAAAGATCAAATCCTGGAAGAAGCGCTGGTTCGTCTTTGATCGCCTTAAAAGGACGTTTTCCTACTACGCCGGTATGTGTACCGCAGCGTCGCCTCCCAGCATCCTCCTTACTGTGCACTATGCTAATGTAACTCCGCAAACGTGTCGTTACGCTTTGGTCCCCCTGAGGTTGGGGAAAGAAACGAGGGCAGAACAAAGAGTGGATTGTGGGTGAATCCAGCGGTGGGGGGATACGGATAATTAGTAATTCTTAAGCTCACAGTGGCTGCCATGATTTCCGATAGCCTCGGGTTAGCTGGGGGCATACAAATAACCAGAAGCCCGTCCGCATGCTATCTGATGGTGATGAAATCTGCCGCAATGCTGAGGAAATCGTGCTCATCATCCAGCCGTGGCGCTCGGCAAAGCGTGAGCTCTCGCTCTTTATTTTTTTACGCGGACTGAAAATGAAGGGGTTGCACTGCAGTAACAAGGTCACATCGGTGCTTACCAGATCATTATTCTCCAGGGGAGTGGGGGCTTATTTGGTTTGGAAACCTTCGCTGTGCAAAACATTTGTGCTAATCAGTAGTTTTGCCTTGTTTTCCAGTAAAAATACTTGGAAAGGCTTGTTTTTGTACGAGTCGTTCTCATTCGCTTTTGCTTTTTGGGTTAATGTATCTGGTTTTGATATTAAAAACACACTTTAGACGGAGACGTTGCAATAAAATTCTTATTAAGAGAACGATTTTTTCGCAGCGTGACATCTCTGTTCTTCCGTTCACAGATAAACATGAGAGCAAACTGAAGGGCGTCATCTACTTCCAGGCTATCGAGGAGGTTTACTACGATCACCTGCGCAGTGCCACGAAGGTACGGCCCTCGATCAGACCCTCGCATAAGCACGGCTCACATCTCCCGCTGGTTTTCTGCTCTGCACTCCTATTGCACCATTTCATTTGATCTTTTTCAGTTAGCTTCTTTCCTCTCTCTTTTTGTCTCTTATGCTGTAACTCTGCTGTCAATGTTCCCCACCCTTCTTTTTCTTCATTCTTTTGCTTTGCCGACTGTTTTCACAGAAAGGATTTTTCAATCTGAATTTGACAAACGTACGTATCACTTCTCCACCACTATCGCCCTATCCTGCATGTTTGCTCAAAGGAAAATTGCTCTAATTCTTGCATTTTTCACACACTTAACGCATCCCTTGTTGTGTTGTTTTAAATAACTGAACTATTTCCACTTTAACGGAGGCCTGTATTTAAAGTGGATATTTGTTTTTGTTTTTTTGCATAGTTACTGAGGATGAGACTATAATGTAATTTACAACCTGTGCATTTCCCTTAAGTGTTTCTCTGCTACTCCCACTTGTGATGAGATAATATATGTGTATATAATGTAATAACCTCACTGAAGCAGTTGTGTTGTATATTATACACCATCAGCTTCATGTTACATATTGTGATTGGTTGACCGGCATTAACTGGAAGCCATAATATAATTGCCACTTTTTATTTCACAATTCAGACTTTTTTTTTCTCACAGCTGTAATTTTATTTCTTGTAATTTTGACTTTTTTCCAATCAGAGTTTATAGAACTGCGAGTTTATATCTCACAAAGTCTTTATCTCGCAAAACTTTTTTATCGCAATTATGGACTTTAATTTCACAATTCTGACTTGCAAGTTATAAAGTCAGACTTTTGAAATCTAAACTTGCAATGAAATAAAAGTAATTTTGACTATCTCATAGTTCTGACTTTCCTCGCAATTCCAACTTTATAACTTTCAAATCTGACTCGCAGTCGGAGTTATAAAGTCAGAATTGTAAGATATAAACGTGCAAATAATTAAGACTTGCAACATTTTTCCAATTCTGACTTTTTTCACAAATGCCTTTATATCTAGCAAATCTGACTAACAATTGTTATTAAGTCATAATAGTGAGATATAAACTTGCAATTGTGAGCAAAAAAGTCAGAATTGTGACTTTATCTTACAATTCTGTCTTTTTTTTATTTTTTGCAACTACGAGTTTATAAAATCTTCAATTTTCTAGAAGAGTTCAACTTCACAGTTCAAATCACAATTGTCAGTTATATAGTCTGAATTGTGAGATATAAACTTGCAATTGCAAAAAAAAAGTCTGAATTTTGAGATATTTAAAAAGTCACTGTTACCTTCTTATTCTGTGGTGGAAATGTGCATCTATAAGAATCCCTTTGTCATTTGAATAGATTTATTTGCCTTTTAAATGATGTAATATGGTCTAAAATTAACTTTAATAATGAGTGTTTTGGTGAGGAGAACTAATTATCATATTTTAAAAAGCACCTCCTACTCTACTTATGGAGATGTGTTGAAATTAGAGATGCTAATGATTATTAATTAAGTGGTATGACTTACTTTCAATGACTCCATTTGAGATCAGTAATCTGAGTGCAGCTGTTGCTTGTCCTGCATGAAGACGAACACATACAAGCAGCTTTGGCTTTAAAAACAGGCCCAAAGTAATCAGTAGCACCAATGCCATAATAGTGTGTTAGAATACAATGGGATGATAAGCTGTAAAATAAATTAAACAGATGGGTCAAAGGCAGTGCATCCTATCAAATACTGCAATATTTTGGTGCCAATTTATCTGTCACTTGATAGAAACGGCCAAGTTAGATAAATGCCAGCATGAGTGTGACATGACCTCATCCTCCAAAACCATGAGCAAAAATAATAAGGTTAAAGAAAATACAACCAACACTACATTACATGCAGGTTCACGTCCAGCGAGATAAACAAGCTTTGTTGAATTATTGAGTGCCGAGAGCATGAAGTCAAAAGCATTCAAAAGACATTAGAAAACAATATCAGTTTTACTACAATAAACACAAATTTAAGTTCAAAATGTGAAATATCGTATGAAATTTAAAAAATGATATATTTAAATGACTATATTATTCAGAAATATTATGAAATCCACTTATCCATTCAAATTATCATCAATACTTATAAAATTCATAAATTATATTAAATTCTAAATACATTAAGATGAAAATACTGATACTTTAAATGTCAGTACATTTGTTGAATTATATTTAAAAACTAAATATTTAAATAAATTTTGATTGTAGTTGTTTGATTGTAGTTATTAAATATATGTATTATAAAGTATAAAATGACTATGATCCACACAATAAAATGTGATCTGCATTATTCATACACATGATATTATTAATACTTTGAAATTATTAAATTGGATTCATACTAAATATAAATTTATCAAAATAAAAATATATGATTTTTCTTATGTTTATTTAATTAACAAAAACTATTATTATTATAATTATGTGAATTGTAGTTAAGATAATGCATGTAGTATTTGAAGTCCTCCACATGCACTTTGCATGATTAATTACTTTTTATTTAGTCAAAAATCCTTGCCATCCCTAATGAATAAATAGCAGATAATGCACAAGCCTTGAATAGAAGACGCGCTCCCTAACTGATCTGATTGTGTCTTTTTAAATGCAGAGCCCCAACCCCTCCCTGACGTTCTGTGTGAAGACGCACGACAGACTGTATTTCATGGTGGCCCCCTCCGCAGAGGCCATGAGGATCTGGATGGATGTGATCGTGACAGGAGCCGAGGGCTACACGCAGTTCATGAACTGACAGAAAAACTGACCCGCACGTCAAAACGGAAACCGTTCGGCAGGGAGGGAATACCTGTTATTCCCAACGTGAGGAAAAACGTTATTTTGCTACTTCCTTTTTTCTCTTCTTCTCGTGTTTCCTGAAGACGTTATATATCCACCAGAGGTTTTCCACGTCTGCCTGGATTGATAAAGGGAGCTCTAGAAGACGAAAAGACCCGGTGAACCAAACCTGCAGGTGGTGGCTCACTCGCCATCTTCCAAAATGCCTTTTTGCCGTCAGAGATATTTTTCAGTTGCATTTTATCTTGCCTGGATGTGCAGAAACATGTAATAGACTTTCATTTGTAACGTTTGTCCCACTATTTGTCCTTTCAAACATAATGGGAAAATGCCAAATGACATCAAGCCATTTTGGAATAGTATTGCGCTAAAAAATTCGATGGGATTGACCATCGTGAGAGAATACTGCCGTACGTTGAAGTGATATTTTAAATTAAATTTACAAGAGTATGCTATTCACATTTAAAGATCCCGTATCACAGAAACAAAGACTTGACCCACCAAAGCTCACCTACCAGCTCAGGAGTCTATATTTATTGTAGAGGGACATCAGCGACTCCAACTGTATCCCACTGTGTTCCCATCTTAATCTTTTAGAGACAGAACCTCAAACACATGCACGCACACCACATGCAACAGTAGAGTCTATTTGCCAAGTCCTGACAACTTGATCATGTGATTTGACTCCCAAGGGAGGCAGCCATCTCCCATCACTGCCAGCCTATGAGAGTTTGGAATAATTGCCACAAAGAAGAGAAAACGAAACATCATAATCATGCAAGTCATGCAGTGCCTTGATATTGTCCCATAATTGTCACTGTTAATATTTGAACTGTGACACTAGTGAAAAATTGCTGGAATCACAGGCTTGAGGTGTGGTCACATTAACAAAATTTCACTAAAAAAGGTCAATTGTCAGTAGTTGTCGCAATGGATGAAGCACAGCTCGCACGAAAGACGCTTTTAAGCCGACAGCTTTCTGTTTGTCAATGCGGAAGATTCGTGTATTATGGTTGCTTGTTGGTCTGCTTGTTTCCGCCATAGAATGAAAAATATAAAAGGTAATTGCAACTTTTTATCTCACAATTCTGACCTTTTTTCTCACAATTGCGAGTTTACATCTCGCAATTCTGACATTAATTTTCAGAATTGCGAGATGGAAATTCAGAATTGCAGATATAAAGTCAGAATTGCGAGATATAAAGTCAGAATTGCGAGATATAAAGTCAGAATAGCGAGATATAAAGTCAGAATTGCGAGTTATAAAGTCAGAATTGCGAGATATAAAGTCAGAATTCTGAGATTTAAACTATTCTGAGGGTGAAATTTTTTTTTCCAGACATGTCAGAATTGCGAGATGTAAACTTGCTATTGTGATAAAAAAGGTCAGAATTGTGAGAAGTCGCACTTTTGTCTTTTTTTCTCAGAATTGCGACTTTATAACACCCAATTCTGACTTTATATTTTGCAATTCTGTCTTTATATCTGGCAATTCTGACTTTATATCACACAATTCTGACTATATATCTCAATTCTGACTTTATACCACACAATTCTGACTTTATATCACTCAATTCTGACTTTATATCTCACAATTATGACTTTATATCACGCTATTCTGACTATATATCTCAATTCTGACTTTATATCACTCAATTCTGACTTTATATCACACAATTCTGACTTTATATCACTCAATTCTGACTTTATATCTCACAATTCTGACTTTATATCACTCAATTCTGACTTTATATCACACAATTCTGACTTTATATCACTCAATTCTGTCTTTATATCACTCAATTCTGACTTTATATCACACAATTCTGACTTTAAATCACTAAATTCTGACTTTATATCACACAATTCTGACTTTATATCACTCAATTCTGACTTTATATCACACAATTCTGACTTTATATCACTCAATTCTGACTTTATATCACTCAATTCTGTCTTTATATCACGCAATTCTGACTTAATATCTTGCTATTCTGACTTTATATCACGCAATTCTGACTTTATATCTCACAATTCTGACTTTATATCTCACAATTCTGACTTTATATCACGCAATTGCGACTTCATATCTCGCAATTCTGACTTTATATCTCGCAATTCTGACTTTATAACTCGCAATTGCGACTTTATATCACTCAATTCTGACTTTTTATCTCGCAATTCAGAGAAATAAAGTCAGAACTGTGAGATAAAAAGTCACAATTATGTTTTTTAAATTTTTTTATTCAGTGGCGGAAACGAGCTTCTATAGTGAATCGCTAATTTGGGGAATTCTTTCGCCCTCATGCGAATATTCCGATTGTGTGGATTCCTATAGAAAATCTGTCAAACAACAGTAAATGTGACCGCACCATTATTTCATGTGTGCACAGTGGGTTTTGCTGTTTTAGGAGAATGTGAACAGACGCATACTGTAATTTTAAAAAAGATGACCTATTTAAATCAGCCCGATACTGCTTTAATACAATTTAAGGAGTTATTCAAGGGGTTGATCAGCTCTTCAAGTATTAATGTTGACAGGCAGGCTTTTAACTTGTCTGCCCAACCTTGTGTTTGTTTTGGGGGAAATAAAATGTTTATTTATGGTTAGCGATGTTATCTAGCATTTATGACACTGTAAAAAAAGAAAAAGAAAGTCCAGCCAGTGTTCTGCTCTCTCCTGAAACCAAACGGAAATCTACAGAGATCTCAAATCAACGTGAATAATTAGTCTTTGTTTTCCACGTAAGATGTCTGAGTTCGATCACACAACTAGCTGAAAACAGTGTTGTAAAATGTTGAACATGAATACAGTCACAGTTTTCCTTGTTTCAAGTGTCTTTTGTGTTTATTTGCCTAATAATGAGCTATGCTAACACACAAAAACACACCCTAGGGGGAAAGACCGCAGCCCAGAGGTCACTACTAAACTCGGACTTCTGATGTAAAAGGGCAAGTGATCTTCACTGCTGTAATTAACAATGCAACACAAGCAGAAGTCTTGCATCATAGCAACTGTGTTGTTTTCATGACACCAGACAAGAGTCGCATGCTAAATTTAAAAGCTGCTGCTAAGATATACTACAGTTAGACAGTTTGTTTTGGTTCTACAACACACCGTAGGCTATAACTGTTTCATAAATTAACCTTGAAATAAATGTCATATAGCCATATTTTAGAAGTGCAATATGCTGCTAGCAGTGTGTGAAAATAGTCTTTCTTACACTTAAAGAAGTGAACGGCAACAAAATGTTTGCCAAAAAAAAGGTAATGTTTAAGTTTGCATTCGGTTCATAGTTATATTTTGCCGTATAATAATTTCAACAAACATGTGAAAACTGCCTTTCAAATGAAGGTTATCATTAAATTTCCGCATGGCGGAACTGAAAACAATTTCAATCTCTTTAGAATTCAAACTTTGAGAACACTTGAGTGAGTATCAGTTCAGTCTTTGAGCAATATGCAGGCAATACTTATTGAACTGTTTGGGGTTTACTGTACACTTTAGTCTCTGAAGTGAGTTGTTCGCTGATGCAATTTGTTGGGATCGTTTACTCAAATTATTTGGTAATTCCTGGAACGCTGTGAAACTGACACCGTTTTAGTGGGCAGGAGTAGGAGAATATTCACAATTAGCATTCTAACATGATATTACTGAAGTTAACAGGCATTTTGAAAGATGAATTCTTGCCGCTAAGAAGAGAGGATCAAGAATCTGAGTGGTTTTGAAATGTTTTGACTGCTACTTTTAAAGACTCAAGGGGGGATGTGGTACAAGATATCATTGGGCGTTACAACAGTAAACAAAAAGTTTGAAAGCAGCTTTTATGTGTTGGCGATAAAATCTTGTTTAAAACTTCAGTTGCTGAACCAGAAGACGAGATGAGTTAATCCACAATGTCCTATCAGTTCTACTTCTAAAACTATCAAGTGCTTTGAAATGTGGGTTGGGTTGTGATTTTCTGCTGTGATTTAATTCATGCATCAGAGAGCTAATATGCACCTTGAGGTGTAGTTTATTCTTTTAATATCCAGACATTTTCATGAATGATAATAACAGTAGATTATAAATAAAAACAGGACACAAATGTTTCAGATGCAAAAATTGTCAGATTGTTTAATAGGAACTAATGCATAATCAATTTAGTGATGCTATATCTTTAATTTTAGGAGACATTTTTACAAGCAAGTTATAGAAAAACAGCTAAAATGAGTATTAATTCCGTCTCTCCATACACTCGCCATCAGCACTTCAGATCATCGTCTGAAAAACAACAGATCAATCTTTTAGCAAACCCACATGCTCGAGACAGTTTTTAATATCAATGTTGAAAACAACTTGAAGGGGCTATAAGTAATAATTTTCATGAATTAATCCCAATGTTAAAAACAACTTAAAGGGGCTATAAGTAAGAATTTCTTGAATTAATCGTTTATTTGGTTGCCAATGTGTGTGATAGACGAGACGGAGCTGCGCACTCGAAGCAAGGCAGTTGATCAGTGTTCGGATCTACACATGAATACAAAAGTATATTTTAGTTCCTTCGTCCGAGCCTCTGAAGAAACAATGGATTAATTTCATTTTCTCTGGAAATTTTTCACCGACGACTTCCTCAACTTGCTAAGAGCTGGCCTCGGATCGAGCTGATGTGTTATTGTTCAAGTTCAGACAGGTAACGTTAATCTTTCACTTTAAAACCGTTCAATACTGTCTATGCCTCAGTAAGTGAGGCCAGTGATTAAAAATCAACTTCACATAGTTTCTTTTAGTAGGATGAAAAAAAAATCTTATTTAAATTGTGAATTATATACAGAAAGAAAGCGATCAAAGAACAATCACAGCGCGAGTTTATCTGGACACTTGCCAAACTCGTTATGAATTCAATGACGCACGTTACACTGCACAAAGCAGTGGATGTAAATACAGTTTAACGTTAGAAGCTCTAACGTTAAACTGTATTTACATCGTCGTGTCTGCTGCATTAGACGTAGCTAGAGAGACTGTAATTGCAATGATAAGATCTTCATTCTCGCGATCGACACACTCACTGTCCTTTGCTTGATCAACACAGCAACACTTTATGTGATGGGAATAGATCTAAATACTTCAAAAACATCTCACGATTTGTTAATCTCGATAGCTGTAATAGTAAAAACCTATAATAGCTGTAGTAAAATTATTCGAGAGAGTTTCACATGTAATAGGCTACATAGCTATTTCATATGCAAGCATGTCAGCCAATCACAGCAGAGGCCGATTACACACAGCAGACACGCCCCTTCAAACAGAGTGTTCAGATCAGAGGCTGAAATCAGGCTAGGAAAAATGCCTTTTATTTCTAAATTATGACTATTTTTGATCTAAAAAACATACTAACATTATAAGGGCAACCCAGGAAACATTATAAAATAAATTTAATAAATTTATATGTACACCAGGAGTGTTAATTTAACACTGGAAACACAATTTTGCTGTACTTCGAATGCACAGAAGAGGACCAATCAGAATCAACTTTTATATGTCGGGTCGCCGGCGTTTTCCTTGAAGACAAGAAGAAACCCCATAAAGGTATAATGATATACATTTACAGTAAATTAAATATTCACTAAATTGTTTAGTCTTATGAAGTGGCTTAAGTTTAGATTTTGTCATTTACTTTATTGTGTATTGGTTATTATTATTAATTATTAATGAGATTATTATTAATAACTATTATTATTATAGTTATTATTATCTGAATTATACAAATATGCAGTGAGTAAATTGAATGTTTTAGAAAACCATTCAACATGCAAGTGTGTGTGTGTGTGTGTGTGTGTTTGTTTTAAAGTATGTACGGGTGCGTATATGTGTTAAAGTGTGTTGGTGTGTGTGTGTGTGTGAGAGAGAGAGAGAGAGAGAGAGAGAGTGTGTGTGTGTGTGTGTGTGTGTGAGAGAGAGTGTGTGTGATTAAAAAAGGAGTCTGACATTTTTTGTGATTATTGTGCTCCAATACAAAAACATTTACTCAAAAACTCCAAACAGGTACAAGGAAGACTAACAGAAGATTACACACAATACGTCCCCTTGGAATTATAAAGTTCTATCTGCGTTCTGAGCAGTTTTGAGATATTGAGCTTCAAAGTTTTTGCATTAAATATAGGAAAATTTATATGGGGAACAGGTTTCATTCTAACATGAAAATAACAGGGACCCTAAATGTATTCTAAACATACAATATCAAAATCCTCTCAAATTTGTAAATGGGGATTTTTGGAATGGGTCAAATGCAGATACAACCTTCTAATTCTAAAAAAAAAAAAAAAAAAAAACACTTCACTTAGAATTACAAGGTTCTATCTGCCAAAACATTATTTGAACATTTAAATAAAAATAAAAAAATGATAATGTTGTAACAATGTCTCAATGTGTGTTAGAAAGTAAAATTTTATCCTTTCTATGATATTTATTTAACATTTTTAGCACTTCCATGTATTTAGGACATTTCAAATTAAGCTAGGTAGGTCTAAATATTTTCCCTAGTGCATAATCTTCATTTTTGATACCAATTTGGTGGGTAATTAAACACAATATTGCAGAAATTATAGTTTTAATCTTTCTTTTGCTTAGACAGAAAGCAGCCACTGTAATACATCCGAGCAGGACTTTATTCCAGCTGAAGTGGGCCAGGTAAAATGGCTTTCTCTCTAGACCTCAGTATGGCTGAAATAACATGCAAACGTTTATTGTTGTAATTTAGACCCCATTAATTATATTGTTAAATATTTTACCTATAAGCCTTAATATGGTAAAAATTAAGACACTTTAAGACTTTAAAAACTGCAAGAAAATCGACATGCTTCAGCAAATTAATTCATAAAGTTTAATAATCACTGAAAAATTATTCACTGACTATATAATTGTCACAGTCTAATTGTGAATATAATTGACTATATAATTGTGAAGACCCTTCAGGCGGTGAAGACCCGTCAGGCGGTGAAGACGCGGTGAAGACCCGTCAGGCGGTGAAGACCCTGCAGGCAGTGAAGAGGCGGTGAAGACCCTTCAGGTGGTGAAGACCCGTCAGAGGTGGTTCCCCAGACAACTGCGTTAGAGTGGTGTTGTTCAGTCCCACACGTAGAAACATGCAGATGCAGTCATCTGGGAAACTTGTTGGAGGAACCAAATCCAGGAAAACTTCCAGGTGTTCCTCAAGAGAGCTGTTTCACTGTTCAAGGCACATTAGACTTACTGCAGGGAAATCCATGTTTGGTCAGTTCTTCTGTCACAGTTTAGTGTGGAATGAAGACAGGCTGAGGCTGATACAAAGCTCCCATACAAAACATTTCCTCAAAAACTCCAAACAGGTACAAGGAAGACTGGCAGAAGATTACACACACTATCCATGAAACATAATCAAGAACCGACAAGCTCAGACTGAAACAGAGAGAACTAAATACAGATACAAAATGAACACTAACAAGGTGACGACAGGTGACACAGATGATCAGGACGATTAACAGGTGGATGATTGAGGGAGTGAGTTCAGGTGTGGAGATTATCACAGAGGATGCTGGGAAGTGTAGTGAAGATGACAAAGACAGAATGGTGCAGACGAAGACTGTGACAATTATATAGTCAGTGAATAATTTTTCAATGATTATTAAACATTATGAATTAATTTGCTGAAGCATGTCGATTTTCTTGCAGTTTTTAAAGTCTTAAAATGTATTAATTTTTACCATATTAAGGCTTTTAGGTCAAATATTTAACAATTTAATTAATAGGGTCTAAATTACAACAACAAACGTTTGCATGTTATTTCAGCCATATTGAGGTCTAGAGAGAAAGCCATTTTACCTGGCCCACTTTAGCTGGAATAAAGTCCTGCTCAGATGCATTACAGTGGCTGCTTTCTGTCTAAGCAAAAGAAAGATTAAAATTATAATTTCTGCAATATTGTGTTTATTTACCCACCAAATTGGTATCAAAAATGAAGATTATGCATGGGGAAAATATTTATGCCTACCTAGCTTAATTTGAAATGTCCTAAATACATGGAAGTGCTAAAAATATTAAATAAATGTCATAGAAAGGATAAAATTTTACTTTCTAACACATGTTGATTGTTACATTGTTACAACAATATTCTTTTTTTTTATTTTTATTTAAATGTTCAAATAATGTTTTGGCAGATAGAAACTTGTAATTCTAAGCGAAAAGTGTTTTTTTTTTAGAATTAGAAGGTTCTATCTGCATTTGACCCATTCCAAAAATCCCCATTTACAAATTTGAGAGGATTTTGATATTGTATGTTTAGAATACATTTAGGGTCCCTGTTATTTTCATGTTTGAATGAAACTTGTTCCACATATAAACTTTCCTATATGTAATGCAAAAACTTTGAAGCTCAATATCTCAAAACTGCTCAGAACGCAGATAGAACCTTATAATTCCAAGGGGACGATATATATACATATATATATGTATATATATATATATATATATATGTGTGTGTGTGTGTGTGTGTGTGTGTGTGCGTGTGTTTTCTCGCCCAGAAAAAAAAATACAGGGGGTTTTTAGTTTTTTCAGGTCGAAATTTTGAGTTTCTCTGATCTTCTTGAAACTCTGGATTCTAATAGAGGGCCATGAGACTTAGACCTGAGTGCAAAAATGGAGGCTCTAGACCCTTCCAGAGCTGATATATTGAGCTCCCATGCACCATTAATGTCAATATAAATATCTCAATATCTCAGCTCTGGAAGGGTCTAGAACCTCCATTTTTGCACTCAGGTCTAAGTCTCATGGCCCTCTACCAGAATCCAGAGTTTTGAGAAGATTGCGGAAACTTAAATTTTTGCCCCCCCCCCCAAAAAAAACGTAAGGGGTTACACTGTCGTTTTTTTTTTTTCTGGTCGAAATTTTGAGTTTTGATATCTCAGCTCTGGAAGGATCTAGAGCCTCCATTTTTGCGCGCTGGTCGAAGTCTCGTGGCCCTCTGTCAGAATCCAGAGTTTCAAGAAGATCGGAGCGGGTCAAAATTTCGGCCAAAAAAAAAAATGACAGTGTTACCCCTTATGTTTTTTTTCAGGTCCAAATTTTGACCTTCGATATTTCGGTTCTGGAAGGGTCTAGAGCCTCCATTTTTGCGCGCTGGTCGAAGTCTCGTGGCCCTCTGTCAGAATCCAGAGTTTCAAGAAGATCGGAGAGGGTCAAAATTTCGGCCAAAAAAAAAAATGACAGTGTTACCCCCTTATGTTTTTTTTTCAGGTCCAAATTTTGACCTTCGATATCTCGGCTCTGGAAGGGTCTAGAGCCTCCATTTTTGCGCGCTGGTCGAAGTCTCGTGGACCTCTGTCAGAATCCAGAGTTTCAAGAAGATCGGAGGGGGTCAAAATTTCGGCCAAAAAAAAATGACAGTGTTACCCCTTATGTTTTTTTTTTTCAGGTCCAAATTTTGACCTTCGATATCTCGGCTCTGGAAGGGTCTAGAGCCTCCATTTTTGCGCGCTGGTCGAAGTCTCGTGGCCCTCTGTCAGAATCCAGAGTTTCAAGAAGATCGGAGGGGGTCAAAATTTCGGCCAAAAACGACAGTGTTACCCCTTATGTTTTTTTTTTCAGGTCAAAACTTTGACATCCGATATCTCGGCTCTGGAAGGGTCTAGAGCCTCCATTTTTGCGCGCTGGTCGAAGTCTCGTGGCCCTCTGTCAGAATCCAGAGTTTCAAGAAGATCGGAGGGGGTCAAAATTTCGGCCAAAAACGACAGTGTTACCCCTTATGTTTTTTTTTTCAGGTCAAAACTTTGACATCCGAAATCTCGGCTCTGGAAGGGTCTAGAGCCTCCATTTTTGCGCGCTGGTCGAAGTCTCGTGGCCCTCTGTCAGAATCCAGAGTTTCAAGAAGATCGGAGGGGGTCAAAATATCGGCCAAAAACGACAGTGTTACCCCTTATGTTTTTTTTTTCAGGTCAAAACTTTGACATCCGATATCTCGGCTCTGGAAGGGTCTAGAGCCTCCATTTTTGCGCGCTGGTCGAAGTCTCGTGGCCCTCTGTCAGAATCCAGAGTTTCAAGAAGATCGGAGGGGGTCAAAATTTCGGCCAAAAACGACAGTGTTACCCCTTATGTTTTTTTTTCAGGTCAAAACTTTAACATCCGATATCTCGGCTCTGGAAGGGTCTAGAGCCTCCATTTTTGCGCGCTGGTCGAAGTCTCGTGGCCCTCTGTCAGAATCCAGAGTTTCAAGAAGATCGGAGGGGGTCAAAATTTCGGCCAAAAACGACGGTGTTACCCCTTATGTTTTTTTTTTCAGGTCAAAACTTTGACATCCGATATCTCGGCTCTGGAAGGGTCTAGAGCCTCCATTTTTGCGCGCTGGTCGAAGTCTCGTGGCCCTCTGTCAGAATCCAGAGTTTCAAGAAGATCGGAGGGGGTCAAAATTTTGGCCAAAAACGACAGTGTTACCCCTTATGTTTTTTTTTTCAGGTCAAAACTTTGACATCCGATATCTCGGCTCTGGAAGGGTCTAAAGCCTCCATTTTTGCACGCTGGTCGAAGTCTCGTGGCCCTCTGTCGGAATCCAGAGTTTCAAGAAGATCGGAGGGGGTCAAAATTTCGGCCAAAAACGACAGTGTTACCCCTTATGTTTTTTTTTCAGGTCAAAACTTTGACATCCGATATCTCGGCTCTGGAGGGGTCTAGAGCCTCCATTTTTGCGCGCTGGTCGAAGTCTCGTGGCCCTCTGTCAGAATCCAGAGTTTCAAGAAGATCGGAGGGGGTCAAAATTTCGGCCAAAAACGACAGTGTTACCCCTTATGTTTTTTTTTCAGGTCAAAACTTTGACATCCGATATCTCGGCTCTGGAGGGGTCTAGAGCCTCCATTTTTGCGCGCTGGTCGAAGTCTCGTGGCCCTCTGTCAGAATCCAGAGTTTCAAGAAGATCGGAGGGGGTCAAAATTTCGGCCAAAAACGACAGTGTTACCCCTTATGTTTTTTTTTCAGGTCAAAACTTTGACATCCGATATCTCGGCTCTGGAAGGGTCTAGAGCCTCCATTTTTGCGCGCTGGTCGAAGTCTCGTGGCCCTCTGTCGGAATCCAGAGTTTCAAGAAGATCGGAGGGGGTCAAAATTTCGGCCAAAAACGACAGTGTTACCCCTTATGTTTTTTTTTTTCAGGTCAAAACTTTGACATCCGATATCTCGGCTCTGGAAGGGTCTAGAGCCTCCATTTTTGCGCGCTGGTCGAAGTCTCGTGGCCCTCTCTCAGAATCCAGAGTTTCAAGAAGATCGGAGGGGGTCAAAATTTCGGCCAAAAACGACAGTGTTACCCCTTATGTTTTTTTTTTTCAGGTCAAAACTTTGACATCCGATATCTCGGCTCTGGAAGGGTTTAGAGCCTCCATTTTTGCGCGCTGGTCGAAGTCTCGTGGCCCTCTGTCAGAATCCAGAATTTCAAGAAGATCGGAGGGGGTCAAAATTTCGGCCAAAAACGACAGTGTTACCCCTTATGTTTTTTTTTCAGGTCAAAACTTTGACATCCGATATCTCGGCTCTGGAAGGGTCTAGAGCCTCCATTTTTGCACGCTGGTCGAAGTCTCGTGGCCCTCTGTCAGAATCCAGAGTTTCAAGAAGATCGGAGGGGGTCAAAATTTCGGCCAAAAACGGCAGTGTTACCCCTTATGTTTTTTTTTTCAGGTCAAAACTTTGACATCCGATATCTCGGCTCTGGAAGGGTCTAGAGCCTCCATTTTTGCGCGCTGGTCGAAGTCTCGTGGCCCTCTGTCAGAATCCAGAGTTTCAAGAAGATCGGAGGGGGTCAAAATTTCGGCCAAAAACGACAGTGTTACCCCTTATGTTTTTTTTTCAGGTCAAAACTTTGACATCCGATATCTCGGCTCTGGAAGGGTCTAGAGGCTCCATTTTTGCGCGCTGGTCGAAGTCTCGTGGCCCTCTGTCAGAATCCAGAGTTTCAAGAAGATCGGAGGGGGGTCAAAATTTCGGCCAAAAACGACAGTGATACCCCTTATGTTTTTTTTTCAGGTCAAAACTTTGACATCCGATATCTCGGCTCTGGAAGGGTCTAGAGCCTCCATTTTTGCGCGCTGGTCGAAGTCTCGTGGCCCTCTGTCAGAATCCAGAGTTTCAAGAAGATCGGAGGGGGTCAAAATTTCGGCCAAAAAAAAAAATGACAGTGTTACCCCTTATGGTTTTTTTTCAGGTCCAAATTTTGACCTTCGATATCTCGGCTCTGGAAGGGTCTAGAGCCTCCATTTTTGCGCGCTGGTCGAAGTCTCGTGGCCCTCTGTCAGAATCCAGAGTTTCAAGAAGATCGGAGGGGGTCAAAATTTCGGCCAAAAAAAAAATGACAGTGTTACCCCTTATGTTTTTTTTTTCAGGTCCAAATTTTGACCTTCGATATCTCGGCTCTGGAAGGGTCTAGAGCCTTCATTTTTGCGCGCTGGTCGAAGTCTCGTGGCCCTCTGTCAGAATCCAGAGTTTCAAGAAGATCGGAGGGGGTCAAAATTTCTGCCAAAAACGACAGTGTTACCCCTTATGTTTTTTTTTTTCAGGTCAAAACTTTGACATCCGATATCTCGGCTCTGGAAGGGTCTAGAGCCTCCATTTTTGCGCGCTGGTCGAAGTCTCGTGGCCCTCTGTAAGAATCCAGAGTTTCAAGAAGATCGGAGGGGGTCAAAATTTCGGCCAAAAACGACAGTGTTACCCCTTATGTTTTTTTTTTCAGGTCAAAACTTTGACATCCGATATCTCGGCTCTGGAAGGGTCTAGAGCCCTCCATTTTTGCGCGCTGGTCGAAGTCTCGTGGCCCTCTGTCAGAATCCAGAGTTTCAAGAAGATCGGAGGGGGTCAAAATTTCGGCCAAAAACGACAGGTTACCCCTTATGTTTTTTTTTCAGGTCAAAACTTTGACATCCGATATCTCGGCTCTGGAAGGGTCTAGAGCCTCCATTTTTGCGCGCTGGTCGAAGTCTCGTGGCCCTCTGTCAGAATCCAGAGTTTCAAGAAGATCGGAGGGGGTCAAAATTTCGGCCAAAAACGACAGTGTTACCCCTTATGTTTTTTTTTTCAGGTCAAAACTTTGACATCCGATATCTCGGCTCTGGAAGGGTCTAGAGCCTCCATTTTTGCGCGCTGGTCGAAGTCTCGTGGCCCTCTGTCAGAATCCAGAGTTTCAAGAAGATCGGAGGGGGTCAAAATTTCGGCCAAAAACGACAGTGTTACCCCTTATGTTTTTTTTTTTCAGGTCAAAACTTTGACATCCGATATCTCGGCTCTGGAAGGGTCTAGAGCCTCCATTTTTGCGCGCTGGTCGAAGTCTCGTGGCCCTCTGTCAGAATCCAGAGTTTCAAGAAGATCGGAGGGGGTCAAAATTTCGGCCAAAAACGACAGTGTTACCCCTTATGTTTTTTTTTTCAGGTCAAAACTTTGACATCCGATATCTCGGCTCTGGAAGGGTCTAGAGCCTCCATTTTTGCGCGCTGGTCGAAGTCTCGTGGCCCTCTGTCAGAATCCAGAGTTTCAAGAAGATCGGAGGGGGTCAAAATTTCGGCCAAAAACGACAGTGTTACCCCTTATGTTTTTTTTTTCAGGTCAAAACTTTGACATCCGATATCTCGGCTCTGGAAGGGTCTAGAGCCTCCATTTTTGCGCGCTGGTCGAAGTCTCGTGGCCCTCTGTCAGAATCCAGAGTTTCAAGAAGATCGAGGGGGTCAAAATTTCGGCCAAAAACGACAGTGTTACCCCTTATGTTTTTTTTTTCAGGTCAAAACTTTGACATCCGATATCTCGGCTCTGGAAGGGTCTAGAGCCTCCATTTTTGCGCGCTGGTCGAAGTCTCGTGGCCCTCTGTCAGAATCCAGAGTTTCAAGAAGATCGAGGGGGTCAAAATTTCGGCCAAAAACGACAGTGTTACCCCTTATGTTTTTTTTTTCAGGTCAAAACTTTGACATCCGATATCTCGGCTCTGGAAGGGTCTAGAGCCTCCATTTTTGCGCGCTGGTCGAAGTCTCGTGGCCCTCTGTCAGAATCCAGAGTTTCAAGAAGATCGGAGGGGGTCAAAATTTCGGCCAAAAACGACAGTGTTACCCCTTATGTTTTTTTTTTCAGGTCAAAACTTTGACATCCGATATCTCGGCTCTGGAAGGGTCTAGAGCCTCCATTTTTGCGCGCTGGTCGAAGTCTCGTGGCCCTCTGTCAGAATCCAGAGTTTCAAGAAGATCGGAGGGGGTCAAAATTTCGGCCAAAAACGACAGTGTTACCCCTTATGTTTTTTTTTTTCAGGTCAAAACTTTGACATCCGATATCTCGGCTCTGGAAGGGTCTAGAGCCTCCATTTTTGCGCGCTGGTCGAAGTCTCGTGGCCCTCTGTCAGAATCCAGAGTTTCAAGAAGATCGGAGGGGGTCAAAATTTCGGCCAAAAACGACAGTGTTACCCCTTATGTTTTTTTTTTCAGGTCAAAACTTTGACATCCGATATCTCGGCTCTGGAAGGGTCTAGAGCCTCCATTTTTTGCGCGCTGGTCGAAGTCTCGTGGCCCTCTGTCAGAATCCAGAGTTTCAAGAAGATCGGAGGGGGTCAAAATTTCGGCCAAAAACGACAGTGTTACCCCTTATGTTTTTTTTTTCAGGTCAAAACTTTGACATCCGATATCTCGGCTCTGGAAGGGTCTAGAGCCTCCATTTTTGCGCGCTGGTCGAAGTCTCGTGGCCCTCTGTCAGAATCCAGAGTTTCAAGAAGATCGGAGGGGGTCAAAATTTCGGCCAAAAACGACAGTGTTACCCCTTATGTTTTTTTTTCAGGTCAAAACTTTGACATCCGATATCTCGGCTCTGGAAGGGTCTAGAGCCTCCATTTTTGCGCGCTGGTCGAAGTCTCGTGGCCCTCTGTCAGAATCCAGAGTTTCAAGAAGATCGGAGGGGGTCAAAATTTCGGCCAAAAACGACAGTGTTACCCCTTATGTTTTTTTTTCAGGTCAAAACTTTGACATCCGATATCTCGGCTCTGGAAGGGTCTAGAGCCTCCATTTTTGCGCGCTGGTCGAAGTCTCGTGGCCCTCTGTCAGAATCCAGAGTTTCAAGAAGATCGGAGGGGGTCAAAATTTCGGCCAAAAACGACAGTGTTACCCCTTATGTTTTTTTTTTCAGGTCAAAACTTTGACATCCGATATCTCGGCTCTGGAAGGGTCTAGAGCCTCCATTTTTGCGCGCTGGTCGAAGTCTCGTGGCCCTCTGTCAGAATCCAGAGTTTCAAGAAGATCGGAGGGGGTCAAAATTTCGGCCAAAAACGACAGTGTTACCCCTTATGTTTTTTTTTTCAGGTCAAAACTTTGACATCCGATATCTCGGCTCTGGAAGGGTCTAGAGCCTCCATTTTTGCGCGCTGGTCGAAGTCTCGTGGCCCTCTGTCAGAATCCAGAGTTTCAAGAAGATCGGAGGGGGTCAAAATTTCGGCCAAAAACGACAGTGTTACCCCTTATGTTTTTTTTTTCAGGTCAAAACTTTGACATCCGATATCTCGGCTCTGGAAGGGTCTAGAGCCTCCATTTTTGCGCGCTGGTCGAAGTCTCGTGGCCCTCTGTCAGAATCCAGAGTTTCAAGAAGATCGGAGGGGGTCAAAATTTCGGCCAAAAACGACAGTGTTACCCCTTATGTTTTTTTTATTCAGGTCAAAACTTTGACATCCGATATCTCGGCTCTGGAAGGGTCTAGAGCCTCCATTTTTGCGCGCTGGTCGAAGTCTCGTGGCCCTCTGTCAGAATCCAGAGTTTCAAGAAGATCGGAGGGGGTCAAAATTTCGGCCAAAAAACGACAGTGTTACCCCTTATGTTTTTTTTTTCAA